>VXAK01027098.1:10159-42740 GCA_013399435.1 Arenaria interpres | reverse complement strand
GGGGGGTGGGGGTGTGTGTGGGGGGGTGTGTGCGCGCATGCGCGGAGACCACGTCCGCCAAGGGGGCGGGGAATAGAGTAGGAGGGCGCCCATTGGCTCGCCGAAGGGGAGGGCGGAGCCACACAAGCCCCGCCCCTCAAGGAGGGGGAGCGCTGTCCCGCAGCGCCCCCTGGCGGTGGGAGGACGCCACTGAGCCCTTCAAAACGCACCCATTTAGGCACCGACTCCCAACTTATTTCAGTGTCACGGTTTATTTAATCGTTACAGCTTATTGAACGGAGAGACCCGGAGGGACGGTCGCGTATGTGACCAGCTGGTTTCTGGTCTCGCTAACAGACTATTAAATAAATTGTTTTAAATGGAAGACTGTGGGCGGCTGCCCTAGGACCCGTTGAGTTCGTGTGGGCACGGAACAGGGGTACGGAACACGGGTGTTCCACGCTCCCTGCTCTCCGGGGACACACCACAGCCCACCACGATGCAGCGTTTCCACGACGAGAGCACATGGAAGAGGCACTTGGAAGCAAACCAGCAGCAAAAGTTCTTATAACTGGTTTATTTAAACCTAATTTCTAATAGTTTAGATTATTAAATAATGTGTTTATTACTCCTCGTATTTAGAAGTATCTTACAACAGATACAGTCCTTTATTACAAGCCCTAAACGCTAAGACAGGAGGTGCAGGGCTGCCCCTTGAAGGAGGAAAGGGAGCCTTTTGACTTCAGTCTTAACATCTTGTGGGGAGGAGAGAGAAGGAGAAGAAGGGTGGAGCCTGTCCTGGAGAAGTGCTGGGACTGGGAGAGCCGTGCTTTGTCCTTTGCTGGGAGTTTGCGGAAACAGACTCTCGAGGCAGCAGTTACCGGACACTGTTCTGAGCCAGGACTCTCTGGGGGAAGGCAAGTGCTGCGGCCGCTGCTTCTCCCTCAGCCCCTCCACGTCCTCCCCTCTCTAAGGCAAACGGCTTCAAGGTTGAATGTAGTATACTCTTTTTTTTTTTTTTTTTCCATTTCTTCAAAGATTCTGGTGGATTATGCGTTTCCTCTCAAGCACCGAGCCTGGAAAGGGCAACTGAAGACCAGAGGGGAAACCCGGCCAGCGCCAGATCCGTGCTTCCTTCTTGATCCCAGGAGAAACGCCACTGGGCATCACAGTCTGCAGGACGCCTGGGAGACTTTGGAATTTGTTCTTCTGTTGAGAGCGTTGCAAATAAACGTGCCCGTGTCCATCAGCTTCTGCAGATCCACACCCTTCATGGGGAAAAAAAAATAAAAGATATGACATGCCTTGGTACTGGTTCTGCCAAGTAAAGCTGCCCAGTAACAACTGGCAACACTGGGAGAGACCAGCAGGAGGTGAGGGAGCCTTTAAAGGGTACTTTAACGAGGTTTAGGGTACTTTAATGAGGTTTAGGGTACTTCAACTAAAGTACCCTTCAGTTAAGGGGTACTTTAACCATCGAGCACAGTGCCTGCTGCTCACTGGTGCGATTCTGAGAGAGGGGTAAAACCTCAGAGTGCTGAGAAAAGGAGAGGAGGAGACGTTCCTGCTGGCACTTACGGTTTGGATGCCCAGGCCGTTCAGCATGTACACCAAGTCCTCTGTAGCAACGTTTCCTGATGCTCCTTGGGCGTAGGGGCAGCCTCCAAGGCCAGCGACCGAAGCATCAACCACGCTCACACCCATCTGCAAACAAAACCACTATCAGTAAACTCTTAAAAGTAAAAGCCGTGGTCCTGCCCCTCAAATCTACGGTTCACAAGCAAGCGTGGAAGAAACTCGAGGAGAGATGCTACACTGCAAAGCAGGAACCTCACCTGAAGGGCTACCAAGATGTTGGCAAGAGCTTGCCCGTAGGTATCATGGCAGTGAACAGCGAGAGCCCCCACCGGCACCTCTTTCATGACTGCTGTCAGCATCTCCTTCATGCTCCCTGGGGTCCCGATGCCAATGGTGTCACCCAGGGAAATCTCGTAGCATCCCATCGAGTACATCTTCTTTGAGACCTGTCCAAAAGGCGAGAACACTCACTGAGAAGGCAGCTTTGCCATTCCCCTCCCCAGAGCTGGAAACCCGCCGTCCAGAGGAGTCAGAGCATGAGTTCCTGGAGCACAACATCCAGGAGACTCTTCTCCCTGAATCTCCACATCCATTTTGGGTAGACCCACCCTTCCTGTGGTGGCAGCTACCCATAACCTTCCCCAGCCTTCCCTCAGCCTTCGTCTAAATAGTTGGACACATTCTCCAGCCATTAAAGGGAGCCAAAAACCTCTCAGAAATTCTGGTTATAGTTATGATTAACTCACCTCTGCAACTTTAGCTGCAGAAATCTTCCCTTCATAGGGACACCCAAGGACACAGGAAACATATCTATGGTTAAAAAAAATACACACTTTTAGCTAGAGAACTGAAGTGAGATCATAGTGGCCAAATTAGTCAGGATTTGTGCTGCATCTCGCATGCTCTATACAATGGAAGAATTAGCTTCATTCTCTAAAAATCAGCCCAGTGGACAAAGCTATCATAATTAACCATTCAACAACTACTTCTTCCATGGACGTGAAAAATTTGCCAAGACAAGACAGAATAATTCCAGGAAGGGTGAATCCATTTGGAAAAGTATAAACTGCGACGAGCGGTACAGGCTTTGCACCAAGCCAGCATCTGAACCCACGTTAGGTGTGGTGGAGTTTCCAAACTAATGCTTCTCAACGCACTGAGCTCACATCTGCTGGCACCCACCCAGGCAGAGAGACACCTCCCTCCAAAAAAAAAAGGTAAAGTTTATAAAGAAATCCCACTCCCCAGCACCGCACGGGCTGGACCCCAAAGGGATAAATTCAAGCAGTTGCATCTCTCCACACGACCTGCTCGGTGCTAAATCCGCGGCAGGAGCTCCTTACCCCCGGACAGGAATGCTGGCTGCTCTCGCTGCGGTCATCACTTCATCAAACCTCTCCAAACTCTCCTCGATGGAACAGTTGATGTTCTTCTTCGTGAAGAGCTCAGACGCTGCTCCAAAGATCGACACTTCTTTGGCCCCTGCTGCCACCTGCCAATAGAAGGCATAAATTAAAGCAAAGTAATTTCTCTTGCAAGGGAAATGCCAAGCACAACCCATGACTGCAGTTCTTATTTTATAAAAACAACATTTCTCCCCCAATAGTAACTCAACTGGGAACAACCCAATTCTTTCTTCAGTCCATTGTACAGCAAAAACATCCAAGTTTGTCTTCAAAAAGGAAGCGTAAAGTTACAGATGCAGCACCAAAGCCACATCTGGTGGATGTAGTCTGGAGAGCTGTGGGACATGCGGATAAGACTGAAAGCTGTCAGTTAATCCCTGTCAATTAAAATAGATTACTCTTTTTTTCTATATATAAAATAGAAAATGTATCGAGGTATTTTCTATTATAAACAAGAGGTTTACATTTCCCCAGCAAAATGATCCCTTGTAGAGGAACTAGAAGATAAGAGAGTTGCCTGACAGAGGGGAAGATGCATTTCCCACCCTTAACCAAAGAGGAGATGTCCCTCCGTAGGCGGCCCCGAGCTTGAGGCGCCGAGAACACGCAGACGCTGCCAGCTCTTACCGCTGCCTGAAATCCCTTCAGGTTGGGGGTCAGCACAGGGTAACTGACACCAGGCAACTTGTTAATGCCTTGCATGACTTCGGTATGGTCAGCCATCTGCAACACAAACAAGGAAGAGGCTTCTAAGAGTGATGACATCCACTTCGGCAAATGATAAAATCTTTCATAACATGGGAACAGAAATATTTAGGAATAAGAAAAACGGGCCTCTAAAGAGCGTAACACATCGCACCCCGTGGAGGATCAGAGTCCAGTGACCCAGCCAAGCCAGCGCCAACACGTGCACAACCGGCTGTTTGCGTTTGAGCAGCACGTTTGCTCTTACGCAGGGTCCAAAGGGAAGGTCTGGGACACTGCAAGCTCTTTTCACAGATCACAGAATCACATGGGGTTGGAAGGGACCTCTGGAGATCATCCAGTCCAACCCCCTGCCAAAGCAGGGCCACCCAGAGCAGGTCNTTAAGTATTTATAAGCATTGATCAGATCCCCCCTCAGCCTTCTCTTCTCCAGACTAAAAAGACCCAAGTCCCTCAGCCTCTCCTCGTAAGGGAGATGCTCCAGGCCCCTCATCATCTTTATTTGACTTTGCTGCTTCTTGCCCCGTGACAAGCCACAGTAGCAAGGAGTCTGGAGCAAGCGGATTCCTTTTATTGGATAACTATCTATTAATCGCCATTTTTATAAGAGAGAATTGTAAATCCCATTTGAATACTGACCTGAGGAACCCACTTGGGGGAAACAAAGCTGGTGGCCTCTATAACCTGAAGCCCCGTCTCTGACAGCATATTGATTAAATTGATAATCACCGGTGTCGGTACAACATTCTAAAAAGGGAAAAAAAAAAAAAAAAAAAAGAAAGAAAAACGACCTTAAGTTATTATTTTCACAATAAAGTTTCCTACCACTGCAAAAAACCCCTCATCTTTCAACATCAAAAAAGCAGCATTTAGAAAAAAGACCACGCCGGTGGGGCAGGGTGGCATGTTCAGGGTATTTGGTAGGAGGGACCCCCCCCCGCCCGCCACGGTGAGGTGCCGAGGGCCCGGGAGCCCCGGCCCGTCTGTCTGTCTGTCTGTCCGTCCGTCCGTACCTTCTCGTTCTGGAGCCCATCGCGCGGCCCCACCTCCACCACCTTCACACGCTTGGGGAAGGCTCCGGCCGCCGCCGCGGCGCTGACCTGGGGAGAGAGGGAGAGCGTCAGCCGAGCCCCGCACCCCCCATCCCGGTCCCGCTTGTCGTCCCTCCTCCTCCTCCTCCTCCTCCTCTCCGTCCCCGCTCACCGGCCGCAGCGACACAGCCCACCGCGGGAGCAGCCGCCGCGCCGCCATGTCCGCCCGCTCTCACGTGACCGCCCCACACGTGACCACGGGAGGGGTGTGTCACATGACACCCGCGCTCTCCTCCTGGAGCCGGGAGCCCCGCTCCCTCCGCGAAGGCCCCGAGCGGCGGCCGGGGCAGCGAGGGAGCCGCCCAAACCCCCTCAATCCCGTTACCTGTCCCCTCGGGCCGTCCCGCGGCAGCGAGCCCGTGTCGCACTGCGGCATCTTTCCCCCCCCTGCGCCGCCGGCACTGCCCGGTCGCTGGGCAGCCCCCGACTTTATACCCCCGGCCCCGCGGCCGGGCCCGGTGCCGCTGAATAAACACGGCCTGTTTGTTTTGGATGTTACCGGCGTGACGGGGGTTGGGAGGCAAAAAGGCCATCGCTTTGTTGTTCTTTTTTTTTTTTCCTCCCCCCCCCGCCAATTCTGTGTTTTCAGCAGCGTCATCGCCGGGGTGACGCTCCCGTGAGCGGGTCTCTGGCCGTCGGTGCCAGTTCCCTGAAGTCCTGCCCCCACCCCGGTTCGTCAGCAGGGATCGTTGTTTGTCAATTGAGTAACAGCTCCCCCAACACCAGCCCAGCACGTGTCCCAGTTCGCCGGCCCTCAAATCCAAGTATTCCGGCAACTTTTGCTCCCGCCACCCCGTACAGTAGCAAAACAAGGCCGGCGTGCAACGCTGTGGGGCCTTCACAACCGCCGTGCGGCACAAACGCACGCCAGGATGAGGAGTTCCATCATCTAAGGACATACTGTTCAACCCTTTTGAGAGAAGTTCAACACCCGACACAGGAAATTGTATTTCACCGAAAGAGTAGAACTCGGAGGTTCAGTTCCCAACGACAGCTTCTCATAGAATCATAGAACAGAATCACAGAATCCCATGGGGTTGGAAGGGACCTCTGGAGATCATCTCCTCCAACCCCCTGACAAAGCAGGTCCACCCAGAGCAGGTCCCACAGGAACATGTCCAGGTGGGTTTGAATGTCTCCAGAGATGGAGACTCCACCACCTCCCTGGGCAGCCTCTTCCAGGGCTCTGCCACCCTCAAAGTGAAGAAGTTCCTCCTCACGTTTAGGTGGAACTCCTTATACTCAAGTTTGTGCCCGTTTCCTCTTGTCCTGTCCCTGGGCACCACTGAGAAAAGCCCAGCCCCGTCCTCCTGACACCCACCCTTTAAGTATTTGTAGGCATATCTCTGTTTGTATGCATAATTCTCTGTTAAGTTCACGTAACAACAAAAACATCTACCAAGAAACCCCTATAAAACATCAAAAAACCTCCTCGTTGCAAGAGGTTTGGCCTGTGGGCTGTCCCACCCCAGCAGAACGCTGCACAGGACCTCCCAACTTCCCACTGCTGAGCGGAGAGGTCAGTCCTTCAAGGTCCACCGATACACAGGCAAGAGGGATTAGAAAATAAATTTTCTTAAGAGAAAAAACGATTTATTCAACACCGAATGAAAAATACTCTCAAACTCCATTTAAAAGAAAGGCCAGAGGGGTTGCCGCTTTCATCCCCAGCGTCACTTCACACCTTCAAGCTTGACAGCCCAGCCAGGCTGGGGAGGCAGAGGAGAGGGAGGCATGAGGGGCAAAGTTACGAGCAGCCCTTTACCCGGGGACTTGTGCCACTTCAGGGTCCCCGCAAACCCCAACATGGACACCTGCGGAGGAGGACAGGGGGAAACGCTCGGTGGTAGCTCACCCAGCTGCTCCCCATTGGAACCCCCCGCTGCACCCACAAGGCGCTTGCAGTCTCTGTACAGCATCTCCCCCCCCGCCCCTCCAAACCAGTCCCGCGCATTTCCACCCATGGCTCACGGTGCACAAAAGGTAACACGCAGGATATTTTGGGGCCAAACTGTAATTTGTTGTTTGGTTTGGTTTGGTTTTTTGGCCTTTTTTTTTTTTTTTTTTACTAAGAAGGCTTTACCTGTTTGTTTAGAGCAAAGGGCACTCTAGCCATTTGCGTCACATCCAATTACATTTACAATTAGCGGGTCAGTGTACCTGATTTGAATTTGGGATGCAATACCAGGGATCCCTACCATGTGTGAGGCTCATTATTTGCTTCACCTCCCTGTGTCAATAGGGACAAAAGACTCGGGATGGGGGAGAAGCGTCTCTGCCTGTTCCACAGCAGCCTGTGAGCCTGTCCCAGCAAGTCCTACCCCATGCTCTGTGCTGAACAGCGAGGCAAAGCCTGGAGAGCAACCGGGGGGGCTGCAAGGATCTGAAGGGAGGCCAGAGCACCCCAAAACAAAAAGAACACTCTCCCCAACTTCCAAATGAAGCCAGCTCGGACCTTCCCAACCCACACGTGCCCAAGATGGGCTCTCAGAGCACGTTAGCTTTTTCTCAAGTTCCTTACTTGTGTGGCTGGGGATGGAGTGGGTGAGGACAGCTTCAAAACGTTGTCCTGAGGCCAGATCAGAAAGATGGCGTAGACAACTGGGCCCTTAGAGGTGTACCTGAGAGAGCAAGAGTTCAGCAAGGTGAAGAGCCCCACCAGAGAGAGAACCAGACAGGAGCTTGACCTTTCCAGACAGCACGAGAGCACGGGCTCACCTGCTGTCACCGCACAGGGGTCACCTACTTTCCCCTCATTCCAAAACCTGCCACTTTGGACCCACCATCTAGCCAGTCAGCACTGGCTGATGAAACCCAAACAAAGTCCGTGCGTGCTTCCTGAAAGCAAATGTCATTTGCCGAGCTGTCCTTGCCTCAGCGTGCGGTCAACAGAGCGGATACGCCGCTTGTCCTGATCATTGCTCCATATCTCCAGATTGAACACACTTGGGCACACCAAAAAAAAACAAAACAAAAAACCCCTCTGTTTTGTAGCAATTTCTGGCTCTTGACTCACTGTCCCCTTCTCAGTATAAATCTAACCGTTGGGTAACAGTGATTAGTATTATTATATAACAGCTTAAAAGCAAATATCACTATTTTACAAACTGTATGTGTTTGGATGATCCACATTTGTGTAACTCAAACTAGCCAGGTCCACTGCTTACACAGTCCTGACAGCACCAGCATGGATATTTTTTTGAAGGAAGAGTTGGGTTTTTTTCCCCAAATGAAGCAAGACGGATGAAGTCCCAATTTTTATTCTCTTCTTTCAAGCAAAATATTCCTTAGGTAACACCCCAGGGCAGTAACGGAGCACTCCGATTGTAGGATATTACCTAAATGCCATCTGCACCTGATGGCAACGTTTCAGAGAGCACTAAATTTAAGAAAAAATAAGATTAAAATGTCAGCTCTTGAAACCCCAGCCCAAAGGGTACCGAGCAACAGAGTCCTTACCAGACCGTGTCTGTGCTGTTCTCCATCTGTACCCTCCATGGCTTCGATTCATAAATTGCCTCCCCGTTAGTGTCCAGCCACCTCCCGAGGGCCAGAAGTCTTTCTTGGAAGATGGGAACAATCACCCCCTCTTTTGTAGGTCCCACATTGAGAAGGTAGTTGCCTCCAAAGCTCACAGTCTGCACTAGCTCCTGTGACAGATAAACCAAGGTAACAAATTGCATTATCTTCACTTCCGACAACAAAGAAACCCGAGGAGGGCTTTGTCCTCACCAACTGCTCCTTTAACTCCAGCCCAGTTATATGAAACACAGGACGACTCTTTCTACAAGTTGGAGGATGAAGGAAACCTCTAATTCTCTGTAACTCCCGCCCCCCCCCTTATTTTGATTTCAGATTTCTTACCTCAATGATACTTGCTTCATCCATTAGTTCAGAAACGTTCATGTTGCTTCGATAGCCCCAGGAAAGCTTGTCGATGGAGGAGCACATCTCCCACTTGTGAGTTGGCAGGACCCCTGGTTTGTATTTGTCAGCGCAATTGTAGTAGCCTCCATGTTGGCAAGAGCAGTTTTTGCACCAACGATCGTTAACGACAACAGTGTCCTGAAAGAAGGAACTCAGCTCAGTAGGGAGAATGCTTTGTCCTGGACTTTTCAGCTTATATTCATCCCTCTTAAGTTAGCAAAGGCATCAAAGTTAGGAGGTAAGCACCTAAACCCCCAGTGTAATCAAAGGAAAGAGAGAGAGGACCCTCCAGAGAAGGCTGAATCCCTCTCTGGAGAACCTCTCTCTATTCACTCAGGTAGAAGTTGAGGCAACAAGGTTCCTGGCCTCTGAGCCTCCCACGTATGCTGTAAGGCCACTAGAGTCTTCTCGTAGGAGCACAGTGCAGGCTTATTTTTTGTGAAAGAATAAAGCACATCTGGCATCTGTCAAGCAGGTTTCTCATTTGCTCACACTCATATCTCACTGCTGCCAGATCTTCCATACCCATAAAACTCTCATGGCCATGAGGGGCAGCTGAAAGCGATACCTTCACGGGGCTATCGTTATAAAGCCAGGCAAGGAAAGAGGTAGAATTCCAGTATGACTCCGGAGCTTCCCAGTCTCCATCCGACCAAATCAAATCTGGTTTATATCTGACAGAGAGATGAACGTTATTTCAAAATGGCTCATTTTCTCCTATCACAAAGGAAGCGCTGTGTTTCTTCCGTCTGGAGTTCTAGCTTCACTTCCTCTTCCTATTGCCTGACATAACCAGGAGGTTTATGCTATCACTTTCTGCTTCAGACAAAGCTTTAAGTGAGGTTCTTGCAGCAGCAAAGAATGATGTGTTAAGCATGGCTCAAGAGAGGGTGCAATTCTTCCAAAACATGGAAGATTACATCTCAAAGGCAATTACAAGGGATATTCTCGACCCGATACAACAGCCATTCTGAGCAACACGTGTCCAAGCCTCGTATTTTTGTCCACAAGGATAAGCAAGGCAAGAACGCAAATTCACAGTAAAATTGCTCTTCTACTCTACTACACACTGGGCAGCTCACTCCGCTTTCAAAGCCACTCTGCGTGAAAAATTTGTCTCTACCTTATTCTACAAGTTAGACTGTCCACAGGGCAAACATGAACCGCTTTTCTAATAACCACAAATCGTTACCAATAACTAAACAGACTTTGGCAAAAATCAGCATTTGTCACTTCTCTTCTCTGCATACGCTTTGTATCTTATCTACAGCACTGAAATCAGGAAAGGCTCCTGATTCCTAACTGGTTCCAGCTCTTACGTTAAGACAAGATCATAAAGTTCTGGCATGGTCTTCTTTAAAACGAAGTTCTGGGTCTTGAAGCCACTTTCTTTGTCAGCCAGATAGAGCGGATTAAACCACTCTAAGAGAGAGTGATACAGTCCATAGCGTATGTTGCTGAAGGACAGAAAACACAGAGGAAGGAGTTAGGCAGCATGGACTAAGAACCAGTGGCAGATTAGATCACAGAATCACAGAATGATATGGGGTTGGAAGGGACCTCTGGAGATCATCCAGTCCAACCCCCTGCCAAAGCAGGGCCACCCAGAGCAGGTCCCACAGGAACGTGTCCAGGTGGTGTTTTGAATGTCTCCAGAGAAGGAGACTCCACCATCTCTCTGGGCAGCCTCTTCCAGGGCTCTGCCACCCTCACAGGAAAGAAGTTCCTCCTCATGTTTAGGTGGAACTTCTTATGTTCAAGTTTGTGCCTGTTTCCTCTTGTCCTGTCCCTGGGCACCACTGAGGAAAGACCAGCCCCATCCTCCTGACACCCACCCTTTAAGTATTTATAGGCGTTGATCAGATCCCCCCTCAGCCTTCCCTTCTCCAGACTAAAAAGACCCGAGTCCCTCGGCCTCTCCTCATAAGAGAGATGCTCCAGGCCCTATTATTTCACAGACGATATCATGACTTTGCAAGCCCTACTGTTTCATATTAATCTCATCGTTTTCCACTGTTCATCAAGCACGGTCAGGAGAATTCAATGCACACAGTCAATGGGAAGAGCACGGTTTGGCAGTGCCGTACCTCTCCCTGAGGGCTTGTCCCAACTCTCCTACAAGATCTCGGTGGGGCCCCGTGTCCAGAGAATTCCAGTTCCAGGACACGGGTGACCCCCAGTTGGTGAAGCCTTCATGGTGCTTCGTGGTCAGTACCACATACCTGAGGGGAAAAAAAAATACTCGATCAGGATGACAAAGGAACTACCTAAGATATTCCCCAACCTCACGGGCAACCCAGCCACTAGGAGAGCAAGGGACTGAATAACCATGCTGTGAGGGGCCCTCTTTCCTTACCTTACAATTTAGATGCAACTACAAGAATAATAGAGGTTTTTAATGGATTTTAATACTGAAAAGAATGAACAATCGAAACTTGGGAAGTAGCCAGACCCATCATCTCCTCAGCACTCTGGGCACGGCCCCTCAGGGATCTCCAGCACTGCTCAGGGACCCCGAGTCCCCCAGGGATCCCCAGACTTGGGCCTTCCATCCCCTCAGGGACCCCTGCATCCTCCTGAGGACCCCAGCCACAGTCCCCCCATCCTCTCCAGGCCTTTTCATCCCCTCAGGGATCCCAAGACATGGCTCCCCCATTTGCTCAGTGACCAGGAACTCCTCCGTCTCCTCACAGACCCCCAGAAATGGCTCCTTCATTCCCTCAGGCATGGCACTCATCCCCTCAGGGACTCGCCATTCCCTCAGGGACCCCAGGCCCACACCCCATCCCCTTAGGGACCCTCAGACATGGCTCCCCCATCCACTCAGTGACCAGGGACCTCCATCCCCTCACAGAACCCCAGAAATGGCTCCTCCATTCCCTCAGGGAACCCCCAAGCATAGCTCTCATTCCCTCAGGGACTTGCCATCCCCTCAGGGACCCCCAGACATGGCTCCTCCATCCACTCAGTGACCAGGGACCCCCATCCCCTCACAGATCCCCCAAAATGGCTCCCCCATCTGCTCAAGGACTCCCAGACGTGGCACTCATCCCCTGAGGGACTTGCCATCCCCTCAGGGACCCCCAGACCCACCCTCCGTCCCCTGAGGGACCCCCAGGCAGTGCCCGGTGCTGACCTGGCCCCAGCCCGTTGGAAGAGCCGGGCCCACTCGCGGGGCTGGAAGTCGTAGGCGGTGAACTGGGGCGCGAAGTCCGCGTAGGTGGTGCCGGGCGGGTACCGGCGCCGCACGAAGCGCTGGTAGTCGGGGTGGTGCTCACCCTGCCAGTGCCACCAGAACCACTCGGAGCCCCAGGCCGGGACGGAGAACACCCCCCAGTGCACAAACTCCCCCACCTTGGCCTGGTCGAACCAGGCCGGCAGCGGCCTGGCGTCCAGGCTGGCCCAGTCCGGGCGGTAGCGCGGCCGGGCCAGCACCGGCCCCAGCGCCGCCGCCAACCACAGCAGCCCGACGGCCGCCATGCTGCCGCGTGACGTCAGCGCGGCCGCCGCCACGGCTACCGAGGGAACGGCGGGGTGCCGCCATCGCTGCCCCAGGGGCCGCGGGTTCGAGGCTGCGCTCCGCCTGGCTGCGGGGACGGCCGTCCCTTTCCTCCTTCCCTCCCGGCCCGGCTCTGCCTCGCCGTAGCCGCCTGCGTGCCCCTTGCTGCGGTTTGAGCCGCTGTGTCCGTCCCGTGAGGAGCCAGGGGAGAGCCCCTGGGGTTGGCCCCATGGCCACCAGGCCTCCATGTGACCCATCTCCGACTGGGCAGCCGGGGTAGGCCTGGGGCCTGGCTCCAAAACCCGCACGTGAGGGCTAAGTGTATCCTCTGGGGAAACAGGGCAGAGTCCAAGAGCCTCGCGGCCGTGTCCCAGGCCAGGCTCATCCCCGTCAGAGGTGTTTCGGGAGCTCCGGGACACTGGCAAAGGGCCCCATCCCACTTTGCTCTCCCTGCGTGTTTTGCAGCTAAAGGTACCTGGTTTGAGAAATTTGCAAAAAAACCTGTGGAGTTCCTCACGCTCAGAGTACCTGCCCCAGCTTGGGCTTAAACCCCTCGCTTGGAGGAGTTTGTGCCCTGGAGGTTAATGAGGACGGAGCCGGACTCTTTTCAGTGGTTCCCAGTGACAGGACGAGGGGCAACAGGCACAAGCTGGAAGATGGGAAGTTCCACTCCAATCTGAGGAAGAACTTCTTTGGGGTGAGGGTGGCAGAGCCCTGGAAGAGGCTGCCCAGGAAGGGTGTGGAGTCCGAAATCTGGAGATCTTCAAGCCCCACCTGGATGCTCCTGAGTGATCTGCTCTGGGCAACCCTGCTTTGGCAGGGGAGTTGGACTAGATGATCTCCAGAAGGGCCCTTCCAACGGCAACAATTCCATGATTCTGTGAAAAAAAAGGCTAGAAAATGGCTTTAATGTTTAATCACATAACACCCAACAAATACCTGCGTGGTACAGGTTAGCTTCCCTTAAATTTGCTGCAAGAAACATGCCGCCTGCAGGGTCCCATCTGCCTCAAAACCCTCGACTATGGCAGAGTCCATAAGCCACAGCAAGAGCATTTTGGTTTTCCATAAAGAATGAGATGCTAAAATCAATATGACCCTAAATGCTGCAAGACAGGATTAGCCGGGACCATCTGCAAGCGAGTCCAGAGAAACCACCTGCAGCTTTCCCAGCAAAAGCTGAGGTCCCTCCTGCCGCCGCTCCTGCTCCCACGCGATGCAGCGAGGCACTAACCATCGTCAGGACCTCGTCATGACTCGGTGTTGTTCTCTGCCACCTTTTCCAGGACATGAAGACCTTTTGTCACCATGCTGCTAACACGTAACCGGGACGGCGTTGAAGCCTGGTATAAATAGATGTACCTCCGCCACGTAGCGATGTGCCGTTAGCACTTTGCTGACAATACTTGTTTAACTCTGCCCGCGCTCACTTAAGGGGTTTAGAGGGAGTTATGTGATGCCTGGGTATTTCTAGAGAAACTTGAAGGTCTGCAGAGTGTTTTATGTGAGGTTAGCTACATTTTAAGGGAGTATAAGGAAGACACCACTGAATATAAGAAAAATGGGTTAGGAGGATAGGCCAGGGAGGAGGCCAGGCAGGAGGAATTGTCATAAAATGTTCAGATCTGCTGTTCTGGGGCACAGCAATATCTGCTGCCTCGTGGCTGGCACATTGATGTGGTACTGGTTTCTCTGCAGCTTGGGGAGCAGCTGCCTGGGAAAGTCTGTGCACTTTACATCCCAGCGCCTAACATCCGTGGGAGCTGGCTCCATGACAGGCATCTGATCCCCCGTCTCTCAGGACCTCCACAAGAAGAGAAAAGAATGAAAGGGATCCAGACTCTTTCTGCCAGCCTGAGCATGGACTTCCCACAGCTGCCTCCCTATGTTACGCGCATGTCCTCACAGACAGTCTCTATCATGGAGGATTTGTGAGTGCTCTCTGCTTCTGGGCTTTCCTCAGAGGTCTTCATCTGCCTCCTGAAGCGAGAAAAGACCATCCTCAGGGAAGAATATAGCTCCTTGCTCCGCAGGGCATAAATAATGGGGTTCACCATGGAATTGAGCAAGCAGAGGGTGCTGCAGAAGGCAAACACCTTGCGCAGGTAATTGCTCAGCTTAGCAAAGATGCTGTAGATCATGAGAACAAGGACCGGGGACCAGCACAGCACGAGGACAGTCAGCACCATGACGAGGGTCTTGGCCAGCATGACGTCCATCCTCATCCTGGTGTTTTGCTTTCCCACCTGCACTTGGTGCTTCTCCATGTAGGCCACGTGCCGGTGAGCCCTCCATAGCACATGCGTGTAGGCGTAGATGATACACCCCAGCAGGACCATGATGAAGAAGATCCAGCTCGACAGATAGTTCTCGTCCACAAAGGGGAAGAGCTCGGAGCAGGTCGAATTGAGCATGCAGCAGTTCCAGCCCAGGAGGGGCAGGGAAGCAATGCTCGCACATGTCACCCAGAGCACCCCCAGGGCTATCCACGCTCTCTTCCCTGTCATGAGGAGCTTGTATTCGGAGGGCCGGCTGATGGAGATGTAGCGGTCCAGGGCCGTCAGCAGCAAGCTGCTCAGGGAGGCAGAGAAGGCTGTGTTCACCCCTCCCAGCTGCAGCAGGTACATTTCTTTAGAGAAATCAGTTTCATTAAAGACGTGGAAGTTAACAAAACTGCAGACGAAGGTGATGCTGGCCAGAATGTCAGCCAAGGCCAGGCTGCTGATAAAGATGTAGGAAGGCTTTCTCCTCGTCCCAGGGGAGGAGAAGATCAAGTACAACACCAAAGAGTTCTCGAAAATGCACAGTGTCCCAAAGAGGCCGCACAGTGTGGCAATGCTTATCTTCTGCGCTTGTGTGCTGAGGACCATGAAGCACTCCATGGTGTTCGCACTGCACTTGGAGGCATTTTCATGTGTTTTACAAATATCCATTGTAATTAACTGGAGCCAGGAGCTTGCAGAGAGTGGTTTTGCTTCCTTCTGCACTTCTTTGGATGCTCTGAAAAAGACCAAGAGGAAGGGGATTTACAGGAGCACAATAAGCAATAAATTCAACCCACTCAGACGCATCCCTCCCTTTAGATGGAAGCAAGCAAAAGGAAAATAGCCCAGGGAGACCTACTTTCAGGTCCACAGCCCAAATACTGAAGCCAATTCCACCCTTTCCCAGCAGAGATCCAGGCTTTGTCCCACCGGTGATTTGGCTGAGACCCGTCTATCGCAGCCCATGGGTACCACGTCCGTACCGCCTCTGTAGGCTGGACCACCTCTGTCTCTCGGGCTGTTTTCTCACCACAAGAGGGAAGCAGCAACGCTGAGAATTGTACGATGGAGGAGGATGAGAGATATTGCGCTGCCGGGGAGTCCGTACGACTCATCTGGGAAGACAAAATGTACTTTGAAGGATTTATTCTTCACCAAAGCTGTTCGAACACAAAAAATTATAAGACTGGTTTTAAATTTAAGCTTGCCTGTTGCTGTCTTATAAAGCTCAGCCTCAATTAAGTTGTGTTTCTCCCTCCATGATCCCTGTGTCATGACTTAGTCTGTCCCATGGTCAGAGTGATTAAAAGTTATTTTTTAACATTGATGTCAGAGTGTAAGTTGGACATAACAATGGGGACATGCAGGAGTTAGACCACCTGAGCCTGAGAACCCCTGTCCATCCCCAGGATTAGGTTAATTCTATCAATATTTTTAGCTTCAGCAGAGCTGTGATGGAGGGAAGTGCCTTCTTTTCCCCTTGGCAGATATTGAGCTGCTCGGTGCACTCTGTGGCAGCAAAGTTGTGTTTTTCTCTACACTTCTGCCATTTAATGCATTTAAATCCCTTCATCTTCATTACACTGATGAGCTTGTCCTTCAGATGTTATTTTTCTCCCATTCTTGCTTTTGATTACGTTCATCCTTTAGACGAAATACTCTTTCATTGAGAGCTCAGCTGCCTCGTGTTTCCTCATGTAACAGGGGGAACAAGGTCGTCCTGGACTGGGTTATAGAGAGCAGACAAAGAGGCGGGTGTGGGATACACTAAAGCTGCCTTATTAGCAGAGAGATGCTGTGTCCCGAGTGCCACACACCAACAGGTCGTACTGCCCTGCTACAAAGGGAGCAGGGGGACAGGAACCCCCTTCCCAAAAGCATCCGCCTGGCTTCGAGTACCCAGGATCCCCCATCCAGGCAATGGGGCCGTGACTCCCGCTGCTGGAGGAAAGCACCGGGCGGACAGCGTTCCCTTTCCCCCAGAACAAACACGCCACCATCTCTCCCTGCCCTCGGCGATCTTTCGAAAGAGGAAATGCCCAAAACACGCGAGCCACAGGGGACAGGATGTGTGATGGCTACGGCTACCCAGGGAGCGGAGCGAGAGCCCGGCTGGGGCCAGGCTGCTGCGCTGCTGGGCTCCAGGCACCTGTAGACAACCATCTGCGGTTTCTCTGTCTGTTTTTTGAAATTCAGCAAAGGCAACGGCTGTCTTTAGAGGTGACGATAGCCAGCAGTGACCAACACAGTAGAAACCTCTGTCCACAACATCTTAGCAGTGACACGTACTTTATACCTGTCTCCATCGCTTCCTTCCCCACCAATTCCCCGTCCCCTGGCACCCATCACTGTTTCTGTGTTTTGCAGTAGTGGCAAAATACCCCCGAGTACTTAAGATGCTGTCCGGGAGGTGACGGAGAAGAGCCCAAGGCCCAAACTTTGCCTCTGCCTGCCCATCTGGGCTGGAACATCGGCAGTTGCAGGGCGTTCGGTGCGTATTACAGCCAGAGCAATTCAACCCTGATTTGCATTTCTTGGCATATCAGGCTGGAGGAGTCCTGGACTTTGGGCTGAACTGTGGCTCGGCATTGCAGCAAACCTCCCTCCTCTTACATCAGGCTCTGGCATGGGGCAATCACGCAGGACCGCCGGAGATGTTGCGCTCCCATCTCAGCTCTCTTGTTTCCTGCAGCTCTTCGCAGGAACGCTACAAGGGCGGCAGTAATTACTAACTGCTGTTATTAAATCTGACAACATCTCCCTCTCCAGAGAGAGATGGATTTAGTGGACAGATGGACTTTGGCATATCTCAGGGCTCACCAGGGGCCACCAGGGCAGCAGCTGCCTCCTTGAGTACCCAAAACTCCCCAGCCAAAACCCTAGCATCCAAACCAAGACATCTCTTAATTAAGCAGACTCCAGCATCACCTTCACATGTACTAATTGTGGCCAGCATTCCCAGGACCGTCTTAAATTCTCAGTATCTGCAGTTGTATAATGTCCAACAAACACATTTAGGAGCTTGGAAACTGTGCTGAAGATTAGGCAAGAGACTGAGGGCAGCAAAATGCTATCCCTCATGTTATGTCGCTTGGGGAGAGAATTTGGTTATAATGGTGAAATAACTCCTGTGCTGACTGTTCTGGTACAGCTCTCTCCATTAAGCTGATACAATTCAGATAAGCCCTTAGGTTCAAAATACTGTGCTGGGCTTGTAGCAATCAGCCAGCCCAGACCTTCTCTTCCCACATCTGTTGTGTCTCAGGCTGAAGGACAAGGATGAATCTCTTTGCAGTTTTGACTGAACACCTCCAAATCCTCCTTCCAGCTCCCGTGTCTGTGAGGGAAAGCATAGGGCTTTGCTCCAGCACAAGATCTCTTCTGCAGAGGCTCCAGAAAGTGAAAACACGGTGCGAAAAGTCCCTTTCCTTGCACTGCCTGTCTCTTTGGTTTTTTTAGACATAAGGTTGCTTTTTCCTGCCCAGGGGACATTTTTCTCTTGTCAGATGGGCTCCTGGATTCAACCATTTGTTTGTTCATGCCCACTGCCTCCTGCACGACTCAGCTCCTGGGAAACAAGCCAGCCCGTATCTGGATCCCGAGGGAGAGCTCATCCGCAGCATCCTCCATGGGGCAAGTCCCACTTCCAGGGTGGAAACCCCCTTCCGAGGGGCAGCATCTCCACTTCCCTGGGAATTACAGCCCCGGGCACAGGTGTGCATCCCCACCACAACCAGCCCAGGGTCCCTGCCTGCTGGGCTGATGTTTCAGCTCAGCAAGAAAGAGTAAAGGGGCTTCTCGCCCTTCTTTGGAGCCAGGAGGCTGCAGCACATAGGGACAGGGTCCCTGGGAGCCGCAGGAGCTGAGCAGGAACCCTCTGCACGGGATTAATTCTCCTCCCAGCACAGCAAAGTGCCTCCTGCCAGCAGGGTCTCCCAGGGTGGGAAATATTCTGCAAAATAAAGCAATGGAAACCCCATCTCTTGCAATGGAGAAACCCCCAGACAGCGCCAATAACAATAGCAGAGCCGCAGGAGGCAGCAAATGGAAGCAACGCACTGAATGAACAAGGAGCCCAGCAGAACAAAATGCAGATAAGACATCTGGGAATGTAATATATTTCTGATACAGCCTCACTGACTGCAAAGTCTGCCCAGAAGCAGCAGAGAAACCTTTCTCCCCCATTAGATCTGCTTGTGAGCCCACTCACTCCAGCCTAATAACTCCACTGGCTTTGGCGGATATTAAATCTACAAGTGAAAAACTCCTTTTCCATTTCAGTGCACCACTGCGATTGATTTCAGCTGTCAGACATACACTGCCTTGAACGCAGCAGCACCCTTTCCGATAACACTTGGGATGGTTTCTTCGTTTACAGAGACATCTCTGAATCCTTGTGATTAATAAGTTAACATATCAGCTGCTTAGATAATATAAAATTACATTTTCTGGCTCCAATCAGCCAGTGCAATGTGCCTGCACCACTCTGAAAGCCCTCGTCTTGAGTATTTTGTCACCAGAATTTCTGAGAGATTTGATCTTTACAATAAAATAAAATGTCTTAAGTGAGCACCTAGTACCAACAAGTGATTTATGCAAAAATTGTCATTACTGCTTGGAAATTTCACTCGCTGATGAAGCAAAATCTCTTTCGCTTTACAAATATTTTAGTTTGTACATGATTTCTTGTTTTAGTTGCAAGAGAAGTTTTGCCAGTATTTTGGAAAGAGCTGCTCAGCCCGGTTCATCCCTCCAACTACATTAAATAATGCCGAGAGGAGTTACCTCCCTCATGTAATAACTGTCTGGCACAAATGCCACACTGAAGATTTTATGCTTTATTTCTATTCAGAGTCCAGTTCTGTCCCTGTGTGACTGCTCGGGGTGACAACATTCGAAGCACAGGGTTGTGTAGGCGCATAGCAGCACTGCGAATGCCCGTTTGGGTACAAAGCATGGCAGAACAGAGCTTCTCTCACTCCACTAAACCCACCACAACTGGAATGATAATACACACTAACTCCTGCAGAACACTCAGGCTGGGAGCTCAGCATCGTACTCATCCTTGCGAGACATTTGGAAATAGCTCTGACATATCCAACGTTATTATTTTCTAAAACCAGCTGTAAAGAGTTAGTCCCCAGTCTGTTATTTAAACACTTACCTTCCGTGTTCTCGTTAAGAAAGCATCCATCCTAAAAAACAATTTTCCCACCCTGTGTTACACATGGCATTGCAGTTTGTCCTGAATAACACCAGGAATCTCCCCGTGAGATCCTCCCCGTGCGCAGCAGAGTCTCCCTGGTCTGCCTGCCTGCGTGTCAGCACTGTGGGCTCAAAGGGACAATGTGTTTTACTGCGAGAAAAAGGATCCTTGGCTGTAGGATGTCCCCACGGGTCAGGAAACGCAAACCACTCACCTCCTCTCGCTGGCGGTACGGGCTGGGGGTGCCCGGGGGCTTCCCATCTCTCCAGCTTTCAGGGCAGTTTGTGCAGCTGCAGACGGCGCCCGCTTCCCTCTCCTTTCACATCGTTCCTGCTCTCATCTGGGTTTCTCGTACCATTCTGTTTTATTCCCCTGGGCTGGAAATCCATTGGTGCAAATCCTTCCCCTGGTTTCTTGCTCTCTTTTGCATTCTTTCAGCGAACGTGTGTCAGGTTTTTTCTCCTTCCCCATTCCCCTCTGGGTCTTGTGTTCTGCTTCTGGCTGCTACTGCCACATCTCACAACCAGCCTAACCCTCTGACTCCCTGAAATAATGTCCTCAGTCCCTCCATTTCCTCCGTTTTCCTGCAGTGTTCGAGGCAAGAGACATTCAGGGTTTTTTCCTGATTTCTCTTGGGAAGTGGAAGAGGAGGGGAAGGAAAAGAGCTAGAAGGCAGACATTGAAAAACCTGGATATACCTACCTGTGGGCAGGTCTAAGGGCAAGCTCAGAAATCTACCATCTCTGTGCTTGCCTGACACCATCAACAGCAAGAACCGCACCAGTCTGTGCCCCAGAAAGTGGGCACATCACTTCTCTGTGCCCAAACGCGCTCTGCTAATGCCAGAAGAGCAGGGTGATTTTCTCTTTGCAAGTGGAAGGGGAAAGGAAATGGCTTAAAGTCTGAAGTTACATCATCATACCCCTGTGGTCACGCTGGACCCAGGCTGCAGAGGCTGAGGTCTCTGCTCTGCTTTCTCTCTCTTCTCCTCTTCCCCTCTGCTGGGCAGCAGCAGTCTGGAGCTGCTTATTTGCAGGTTGTGCTCTTGCTGCTGGGAAGCAGGGACGTCTGGCAGGGGACACCAGAGCACTGCGGTGGGATGGTATCTCCTGTTACTCGAGGCTTCGTGTCAGCAGGTAGAGGCAAGTGTGCCCCAAATCCCAAAGGAATCGACCACATTATGGTTGGGTAAAGACCATACAATGTGTAGTGAGGAGCACATGCTGTGCTGGCTGCAAAGGAAAGGCTGTGCTCCTTGGCCTGCCCCACAGCAGGTCCTGCTTTGACATCCTACAGAGCAGCCACAGCCATCAACCTGTCTTCTCCCGAGCAAGAACTCAACCTTCCCTCCTGCGTGGATCCCAGTTCCCCCCATTCAATAGGTCTGTGGTGCTTTTGTACAGCAATTGTACAGCAATTACACCTCCTGCTCCCTAAACCTCTGCTTCACTGGTGCCACTTCCCTCTGCCATTACTGGTGGCTCAGGAGTTTCCCAGCAGCTTGGCCGTTCAGCAGTGCTCGGCTGCCCTCTCCAGGGGAGCCCATGACACTCGCGGGGACATCGGCCTGCGGACGCTTGAGAAATAGGCAGAATTGGGAACCCAGCGCTTCCTCTTGGCCCCTGGATGGGGAGAGGGTTTTTCCCCATTTGCTTGGGCGCTTGAGAACAGCTGGGACTCATCTGACCCTTCCCGTGCTGCTCAGGGCTGGGTGTTTCCGAACACCCCTCTCTGGATCTCACGCACGGAAACCACAATAAGGATGAAAGGCCTCACGAACTATTCTATAAGCAAAGGGGAAGAGACAGGTTATCAGCTCTGTCACAAAAAATAACGGCTTCCATTTCAGCTCCTGATAAATTTTCCTTTACAAGAACAATTATGAAACTGTAAAGAGCTTGTGAAATACAGAAAGATAATTTTTACCAGTCCTGAGTTAGAAAAGCAGCACTCAGTCCCAGACTATTCCCTGCTCTGTCACAGCTTCACGTCCAGCAGGATCCTGTGAAATGTAGACCCAAGTTTCCTCTATCCACAATGAGAGCTGTCGCTCTGTCAGAGGAGTGTGTGCTATAGAGAAAAAACCACTATTACTGCTGCACAGCTAGAAGCTTGTAATTTGGTTTCTGGACACTCTTTTGTAGCAAAATTGTCCTGCCAGAGTAAAAGCAAGCTCTTAAAGGCTCACTTCTGTCATGGAAGGGCTTTTTATTCCCCTCTAGCTTAGATTATTCCCTTGACACCAGCTGCAGCTAACACAGCTGTGAGCAGCCCTGCTTCGGGAAAACCCCAGTACCCAGGGTCAGCTGCTGGGAGCAGCGATCAGTTTTACATTCCCATGAAGGTCATGTTCTCCTTTTGGGGCACCCACAGCTTCTCTGGGCAACCTGGGCCAGGGCCTCGCCACCCTCACAGCAAAGAATTTCTTCCTGAGATCTCATCTCAATGTCCCCTCTTTCCAGTTTGAAGCCATCACCCCTCGTCTTGCTCAGGAGTAGTGTCTCTGTCCCCAGAGCAGTAGGGAACAACCCCTGGGGCTCCTGTTAGGCCATAGCTCATGTGATGGGGCACTTAGTCACTGGCACTCGCAGAAAGCCTGGCTGTGCTTTGTTGGAGGACAGTGACTTGCTTGTATTTCTCTGACTTTTGGTGTGTGCTGGGGCTGAATTTGAAAACCGAGTGGCCCAGACAGAGCTGAGGGTGGAGGCGCTGCTCACAGTGATAAGGTGTGAATCAGAGTGAGACAGAGTGACTTTATACTGCACTCTTTGAGGAAACACTCAGAAAAAAACACCCTTATTGTCTTCTGCACAGGATAGTTCAGGTGAGCGAAACAGGACTCACCTGAGGAGTTTGCCCTCCCTGTGAGGCTGTGCTGTGCCCTGGGTGAGCTGTCCTGCTGGAAAACCACCCCTGCTCCCTCGTGTCCTGAGGTGTGTTGAGGGTGGAAACGCTTTTTCCTGCTGATGGGATGTGAACCAGGCAGATCGATTTAAACGGGCTGAAGGCTCCTGTGGGCTTTGGTGATTCAGAGCTGGCGCAGGTTTGCACAGGGAGCTGTTGAGACAGAAAACATACAGGGTGTGAGCGGGGAGTCACGCCTGGATGTGCTTTTATTTCCAAAGTTCAGAAACCAGCTGTAATGAAGCTGCTGCAGCACAAGCCCTTTAAACCCCCCTGGGGCCACAAGGCTCAGGGCTTGGGCAATTGATCTTCAGGGAGCCCTGTGTGCCTATGGTGTTTTCACTCTCGGTGCCAGGTTTGTTGTTCTGGGTGTAAGTGTACATACACCAGTGTGCACCCTGCAGTCACGCAAGGGAGATTCCTTCTCAGAAGACACTCCTGAGCATCTAACTGGTTTCAGAGTGCAGAGGAGGAAACTTATTCTGGAGACGATGCAACTTGGGTACTGGTGGACACTGGCTTAATTAATCTCTACATAGAAAGTATCTTGCCTCTGCTTTATTCAACAATAAAACTTATAAGGAGCTTTAAGCAATTAAGGTACCTAGTTTTATTGAATTGCTGAGGTGCTTGCCTTGTACCTTTTCTCTCTTCACTCTGGAGAGATTCAAATATCCACCTAGTTCCTGTAGATCACTGCTGTGGATTTCCTGGGCTTTACGTGATTGAGAAACAGGGATCCTCTGCCAAATCGAATAAAGGATATTCTAAGTGTTACTGTGTACTCAATACTTTCACGCGGATTCTTAAGAAAATACAAACTCAACACATTTCCCACACAAGGAAAATTTAGGTAGACTGTTACCCCAGCTAATGTTTGGCTCTGATGGAAACATCTAACTAGTTTCAAGTGTGTCATGGGACTCTTAGTAACCCCAAGGTGTTTACTTTTTATGGCTCTAAGAATCAAGTACCAGCGGAAGCTCGTCACCCATGGAATAAAACTGGGGCAATGGTTCACTATTGACTTAACAAATGATTCATCTGTGCTACTTACTTCCTGCAGCATCCACCAGTGGGTGTTTCCAGCGAAACACCTGGGCATGAAACCGTACGTGGTTGGATCCATCTCGATCACAGCTGGAAGCGTTTCAGTTTGGGGCTAATGGAGCTCTGAGGAGTTTGTCTTCACTGGAAGTTCTATGCAAATTGCTGGTTGTTGCGGTGCCAGCACAGATGGAGCTGCTGCCCTGGGCTGGTGTTATCGCTTGTGTTGAGAGGGAATGGAGATGCTGAACAGAAAATAATAGTGGCAGGGGAAAAGCTTGACCTGCTGTCACTGTGGCAGCACAAGTGTGGTGGAGGGTGAGAGGAGGATTTGAGTAATGTGGATCCTGGCTCACTGGGAACATAGGGAAACTCGGTAGTTATTGCAGTCAGCCTTAAATTACCTGGAGGAAGCAGAATAATCCAGACTGAGCAGACGTTTGCACAATAGAAAAAAACACGTACAATAGGTTATAAGAATGTGTTGCGAAGGTGTCATGGAGCTGAGGTCACTGAGTCTGTGCCACCATATGGCAATGCACAGCAACCCCAGGTTTGGAGGTTCAAGCAGTGCATTGGAGGGCACTGTCCCTTGGACCTTGTCTTCAGCAGATGCAGGGATGCCTGGCATGGGTGGTGGGGACAAGCTGCTCCTTGAGCCACCTCATGTCCCTCTGGTGAGACAGTCTGCCCCTGAGTAACTGAGGTGCATGTCATGCCATAGGCTTTGGAACAGGAAGTCTTGTGTTGAAAAAAATAATGAGGGTTTAAAAATCATTGAGGGAGTGGAGTAACTTCTCTTGAGGGGCTTTCAGGTCCTAGTAATAAGGGATCGAGACTGAACCCTAGGACTGAGTCTGTGCTGTCTTCAGGACATGCAGTCCAGGACATGGCAGGCACCTGAGGCGCCTCTTTATGTGTCGGGGTTACCATAGCTCTGGGAATCATAGAATCACAGGATGATTTGGGTTGGAAAGGACCTTAAAGACCACCCAGTTCAACCCCCTGCCCTGGGCAGGGACACCTCCCACCAGCCCAGGTTGCTCCAAGCCCCCTCCAACCTGGCCTTGAACCCCTCCAGGGATGGGGCAGCCACAGCTTCTCTGGGCAACCTGGGCCAGGCTCTCACCGCCCTCACAGTAAGTATCTCCCCTTCTCCCGCTGCAGGAGAGGAAACCTGCCCAAGGCTTTAGCAGCTGAAGCATGAAGCATGAGAAACTTTCTCTTTGCTTGCAAGTTGGGCATTGTGGTGTTTTGGATATTCTGAACCGCCTGCCCTTTTGATTTAAAAATCCCCTTGTGTTCCTGCTTGAACTCTAAACGACACAATTTACTGTAGCGGTCATCTGGTTTCCTGGTGTTTTTCAGTGCGTTTCTGCACAAAGACTGGTTTATCACTGATATTTCCTGCTCTCCTGTGGCTCTTGGCTAAATGTGTCAGCCTGACCCCAAAACCAGTTCTGAAAGACAAGATGTGTTTTTTGAAGTATCTAAAAGATAGCGAGGAAAAACTGCCAGACCTTGTGTCATCCTTGATCTGAATTGAAAAGTACATGGATGTTCTGTTCCCCAGACAAGAGAGCACATGTGCAGCCAGTGAAATGCCATTTCTAAATATCAGTGGCGTGTCCCGACTTAAAAACATCCGCACACTGAGCTAAGATGATGTTTTAGCAGATATAAACATGCTAAAGATAGAACCAAAGCAAAAATCTGCTGGCGTGCATTATAGGAGAGTTGTTTGAGGTTATTAGTGGAATTTCAAGGCTCAAGTGTTTGGTTACAGCAGATAGTGTTGCTTCTATCTAAATGAAAGCTGCTAAAAGGATCTCAGCCGTAACATTAAGTGCCAGGAAATAGGGAGCAAAGGGAGGAAAACAAATTAATCTCAGCTTGGTTTGTGCAACATACAATAAAGAACATGAACAAAGGTCTGGGCTTGATTATGTCAACACATTTTGCATATTAAAAGGTAGCATGTCTTTTTTTTTCAATAACACTGCATAATGAAATACAAACTTTTTAAAGACGCAACTTCCCTTTGAGGACTTGCCTTTTGTCCCAAGGGTGCCCGAAGACCCTAGGATGGGTCAGAGCCCTGTAGAACCAGGTGCTGGTCAGTCAGAAACCAGCTCTGGTTTAAATGGTTTACAGATAAAGGAGGAAAGAGTAATTTTTCCATTTTGTAGCTATAAATGTGGAGCACCTCAATGAGCTCTTCGAGGTATCTGTACCTGAATATCAAAACTTCGAATCTTTGTGTTGCTTGTAACTACTTTTCCCTGCCCCAGAGTTGATTAAATTGTATTAGTTGCTTTGTGTTTTCTTTTGAAATTCCTCTTTTTTCATCCTTCATGAGGTGTGCAGCGCTTGACTGGCCCCTCAGAGGTGACAGGAGCCGGAGCTTGCTGGAAAGTGTGGAGGTTTCCTGTGTTTATGGAATTTTCACTCAGCCTCTACCCATAAAATCTCATGGATTTTGGTGTAAATGACCCCTTGAGGCAAAATAATGAGGATGTGAAGATGAACACCAAGAGCGGCCGTCGCCGGAGGCTCGGCAGCTCCGAGTCCCTTCCCACAGCAGTGGCTTAAAACTGTGGAAGATTTTCCGTTCATGCATTTCCTTACAGTTTGACATTGAAAATACCTGTGAATTCTTTTTGATAATTTAAAATTTTAAAAATATCTTATGAAAACACATGTGGGTGTGAGGTTCGGGCTCGACGAGCCCCTCACTCCCAGATACCCTTTAAGGCGATCGGGAAGCTGCGGGGGATCTCTACGGGGCTGGATTTCGCTCTTTGTTCGCTTTTCGGTGAATCCCCGCTCCCGGGGACCCTCTTACAGCCGAAGGGGCCGGTTTTTTTGTTAATTATTTTATCTCTTTGAAGCCCTAAGCGGCAGCTGGCGCAGCCGCCCACCATCCCTCCCCTTTTGTTGTGCTAATTCCCTGAGCGGGGGTGGGGAGGAAAGCTGGCTGCATGACCGGGGGGTTGGGGAGCGCAGTCCAGGGACCCTCGGGCCGTGCCCGGTAGAGGGTCCAGCCCCGGGACAAAGGGCGCCGGTCCCCGGACAAAGAGCTCCGGCCCCAGGGCGGCCGCCCTCCCGAACTGCCCTGCGCTGAGGAGATTCAAACGGCGGCCGGTCTGCCCCGTCTCTTCCCGGCAACAGGCGGGGCTTGGCGCTGATTGGCGGAGGGAGCAGGCGGCGCGCTCCTATTGGCTGGAGCAGGGTGGTCAGGGGAGGAGGGAGGAGGGTGAGGGTGTTATACGGAGTAGGGAAGCGGCCGCCATTTTGTGTGGGAGACAGAGGGGCAGCGGCCGGAGTTGGTGGAGCGGTTTCGGCTGTGCTTTAGGGGGGGGGGTGTCGGAGAGTGACGGCGGAGGAGCAGCGGGGTCGGTTTCCGAAGGCCCCCGTGTGTGTGTCTGTGCTTTTGGGCGAACGAGACGGATAGAAGTCGGTAAGGGAGGAGCGGTGCGGGGAAGGGCCGGGCGCTGCCGCCGCCATGTTGTGTTCGCTGGGCTGCTCCATTGTTGGGGAAGTGGGGACGGGGATTCACGGCTCGGCGAGGGCTTGGGGGGTGTAGGTAGCATAAGAGGAGAAAAAGTTTGAAGACAGGCAGACGGAGGAGCTCTGGCAAACGCCGAGCCTGTGAGGGCCGCTTCGGTGGGAGCAAACAGCGAAGTATTTTGTGCTAATGACGTTACCTCGGCCTTTAGTTTAATCATAACAAGGCGAAAGCTGGAAATAAAGATGGTCGGCTCTTCCTGGAGCTCTTGGGGAGACGTGGACTCAAGTGCTGATGACTCAAAAGTGAGACGTCGAGTAGGGGAAGGTGAACAGATCGGAGTGCTTTAAGATTAAAATCTTAAATCTTAAAAGTCTTCCAGGAGGGGATGAGCCACGGGCTAAACAGGAAATTACTTTAAGTTAATAAGGAGTTATTTTGGTGAAAAAAAAATCTGGTAGATTAGAAATGGAGCTGTGTTGTCATGGCTGGTGGAGGGTTTGGGGGGGCGATTGGTTTCCTGGAAAGGGTGGGGACACTTGGGGACAAGTTCCTGTCCCGGTCTCAGAGTCAGGGGGTTCGTCTCACGGGGGACCTTTCAGGAAGGGTTTCTTTGTGCTCAGGAATGAAACATTGGAGCGCTAGTTGTCTAAAAGTTAATCTTAAAGTATTTCCCCTTTGTATTTTGACTGTTTTCCCCCATTAAAAAAAAGGTAAGGTTCTTACTTGCCTTTCCTTAGTGAAAATATTTATTGGGAGTGATATATAGCATGATAAAAACACTCCTCTTTGTGAAATACCAAGTAGAATGGTGAAGTTTATATAAAGATAAATACTACTTTTTTTCTTCTTTTGTTTAAAGATATTGTTGTCTTTCCCAAATAAGAGACTTTATGAAATCTCTGAATTATTTCAGCTTATTTTGAGAGAGAAGCAATTGTTTCCTTAACCCGAGTTCAAACTACTTTCTCATTTATGCAGTGGGACTTCTCCCTTGGAGTTTCTGTGCCGAGAATCCGATGTTGGGCTCGGCTCCCTGGCTGAAAACAGCAGATCAGCCCATGAGAACTTCTATTCCTAGCCAAAGGAAGGAGTCCAGCAAAAGGCAGCACCGACTTTTCCAGGCTTGGACGCAAGAAAGGGGGCAAGAATTGGAGAGTGTGGAATCTGAGAAAACAACTGAAAGGTAAAGGGGGTAGGAGAGGAATCTTACAGTGTCAGAGACTCAGCAGGAAGGTGGGACAGTATCTGATTGACTGCTTGGGAAGTTCAGTTATAAATGGCTGCTTTCCATTTGTGATTGTCTTCAGTTCACTTTGGGTTTATCAGAGTAATTCTCGGATTTACCAGAAGACTGAGGAGTGGCTTTATCACTGTGAACAAGGCGTAACAAGCTTGGTTTAAATGTCTTGAGCATTAAATACTAACAGCTTAAATTTGGGAGCAACGTGTTTTTCATATTCTTCCAGTAATGCCTTTTGCTGCAGAGAAAAGGCGGGATTTATTTAGTAGGTGGGCTGTGTGGAGGGGCCAGTGTTTTCATAACTAGGTAGTCAAAGCTCTGACTACTGAGGTGCGGTTCCTGAGGGATGGATTACTCTGTGACTTGCTGGTCAGCCAGCAGCAGTGGAATTGTACAGTATCTGATTGACAGAGTCAGTAATCTCCCATGCAGAATATAAACTGCGTTATAATTCAGTTCTTGTGAGTGTGTCAGCTAAGTTAGTGGTTATTTTTGGAGTGGTATCCAGTAGAAGAGAAAAAAACACTACTTTCAGTGAGTTCTGGTTAGATTGGTTTCAGTTCCCTTGCTTAGAATTGAAAAATTCTCTGAAATATTTTTAAGGAAAAAATAAAGTAGCAATGCAAGCTCCACCGACTTTTTCCCCTGTTTTTACAGGTGACATTTAAGTTGAAGATGGGTGGTGGAGAAAGATTCAACATTCCAGCTCCCCAGTCTAGAAATACCACCAAGAACCATCAACAGCTTAAAAACAGGCAGAAGAACAAAGACCAGAATTCGCAGATGAAGACCTACATGAAGAAAGAAAGAGGACATGGATGCAACTCATCACCTGGAGCATGGCAGGCCATGCAGAAAGGGGGAAAGAACAATGTTCATTTCCCCAATAATCAAAATTGGAGTCCTACTTTATCGAATCGCAACCTGTTTTTTGCACCTCAGACCAACCAGAACTACGCTGGAGCAAAATTCAGTGAGCCACCCTCACCAAGTGTTCTTCCTAAGCCACCAAGCCACTGGGTACCTGTTTCTTTCAAACCTTCTGATAAAGAAATAATGACATTTCAGCTTAAAACATTACTCAAAGTCCAGGCTTGAGATGTAACTTTTTCACATTTTTAAAGTTATTTAAAATTTACAGGGTTTCAAATTTGAGAAGCATTGTTCCTAACCCCAAAAGCCAGAGAACTAGATGTTCTTGCTGCATGTAGTTAAGTCACTTGGAAGAGAAGGGGCTGGGAGTTTACATTCCCCTTATGTTTTTACCTCAAAAGTTGTGTGCTGTGTTCACTGTGAAATAGGTATTTTCGTAGAATCATTGAATGGTTTGGGTTGGAAGGGACTTTAAAGATCTGCTTGTTCCAACCTCTGCCATTTTCTCTGTAATCAGTCTAATCAAATCCTGAACAGTTGCCATTTATTACAAAAGTGGGACTGTCAAATTGGAATTGTGACTGCTTTTTGGTGTGGTGTTAGAAAATCAGCTTTTTCCCTAACTTAATGCAGCATTAACTGGAAAAAAATGCACTGAAAGCTTTAGTCTTGTACTTTGCTGCCTTTCAAACTTGTGTAAAATTAGCTAGTTGAAGAAAAACTACAGAGCAGACCTCCACCTAGGGCTAGGTAAACCATAGAAATTATTCTCTAGAGAGCTTGATGAGACACCCTTGAATCGGCAGACGAGCGTTTACAGCCTGTGACTAAAATTTAGATGTGGGAAACATCTCGGTGCGTGTCCTGGAACTGCCGCTTTCCAGCTCTCAGGATGCTCCGTGGGCATCATCTCAAGTCAGACGGTGCCAACCTGTGACACTGCATTGCCAGATGACTGCCAAAAACGCTAAAAAAAAAATCCCCCATTTGCTCACCAGTTGCACTGATGAATCCTAAAATACATTTTTATACCAGTTTTTAAAATTGTAAAAGAGGTGGAGTAGTTACTTAGGCTGGTCTTAAATTGGGTACCCTGTAATAATTGTTGTGAGTTACAGTAGCTTGTGGCAGGTATTAAAATGTTTTCATAGGGAAGACAGAGCCATGTAAATAAATGTAAAACTTTGTAGCATATGTAAATTGATGCTGGGCTTTCCTGCACAGAAGTATTTTTTAGTACAAAACTGCTGAATGTATGATGACCATGTGGAGTACATGGCCTGATTTAAAAAAAAAAAAGTATTTTGTTAAAAAAAACCTAAATAATTGTGGCTGTGCCCTTGCACTTAACGTACAGTGAATATGCACGTTGTTGTGAGCTCATTTTTAAAGTAAACTTGGTGCAAAAGAGGCTTATTTAGAATTTTTTAATAAAATTAAAAAAAAAAATTAAAAAAAAGCGCAAAGCTGCTCAAGTTGAAGATCCTCATGTTTGGAATGTACAGGAGAGGTGCGTGTTAAACCATGAAAAAAACATTAAGGTGTTTAAAACCAAATTGGATGTTTCACAAAAAATAGTGCAAATGGCTTGAGTTTGGGTGCTTGATGAATTGTTTTTTTTTCCTAAAATGAATCAATGCTACAACATTATTTTGTCCCACTAGTTGCTAAAATAAAAATAGACCAGGGCAGTTGCCAGGGGCAGCTTTCAGCCCTGTCACAATTCAGTTGACCTATAATGGAAACAACTGAACTGTGATAACAAAATCCAGAGTTTTTTAAAAATCCAGTAATTACTAAGAATAAGTGCTTTAAGTGAGATGTCTTTCTGTACATTCAAAATGCCTTGGCAGCTGGTTTGAATGTTTACAAATCTCTTGCTCCAAATAAGATGGAATTGGCGATCTTTAAACTTAATGACTTTGTGACCTGGACCTTCCCCAGTGAATGAGCTGTTATCCCACTTACAATTGTGTATTAAAAATTCAAATTGTTCATTCTCCATTTGTATGTACAAATTGGAAATGATAAAAATTTAAATAAACTATTTTCACCCCCTAAAAGCTTCTATTTATTTTAAGATGGTAACAGAAAAGCGGGATTTTTTTTTTGGCAGCTTAAAGAGTTGTATATAAATATCTTTTGACAGTTCAAAACACTGATTCATGTATTTAAATACCCCTTTTCATATCCTTAACTTATCCATAGCTTTTCCTTTTGCAAGAAACTCTTTACTATTAATCTTTATCTGGCAAGAAACAGGAACCTGGGAAGCCTCGCACGAGTCCAGCGTCAGAAAAGGTGGAAAATGCTTTACAATAAGGAGTTTCTTCAACTCCAGCCCTTTTTCCTCAGCCTGGTTGGGGATTTGGGAACGCGGGGCTGGAAAATTCACACTCACCAGGACAAAAGTGGGGCTGGAAGGGGCTGGCAGGACTCTCCAGGGGCATCTCCAGGACCAGATCTCCACCAGGCTACGGCTGCAGTAATTAACTCAGAAGGTGCTCTCGAGTTATAGTCAAAACTTGTACATTTTATTCCCAATTCACAGGGTTATTTGCACAGATGGAACACAAAACTCAAGAAGAAAGGATGTGTATGAATAAAACATCAGCATCTTTTGATCAAACACACTACAGGGTACAGAGTCTTCCCTTCCTAGAATAGTCTCATCAGTAAGAGCATCTTTAGACAAATATTATAGCAAATGGACTACAGACTTTTTAAGCAAGTTACAAGATAAATGGAGAAAACCAGCAATTATTAATGGGTGATTATGTCCTAAAAATGTGTAAATTTATCCCTTTGCACTTCCAAATGTTAATCATCTGCAACATCCCTGTCAAAGATCAAGATGTTGATCCAATTGCCCTTCTCTGAACATATTTTTCAAGCTGTTACCCCAGACTAAACAGTAAGAAAAAAAAAAAAGCAGCTCTTTCCAAGAAGAGAGCTCAAAATAACATTTAAATTGAAAACTTCCACTTTGAATAAAGCCATTATACTGTACATTTAAACATCTTTAAAAGACATAGAAAGGATAACATTTAGCTTCCAGAAACCAGTCTATTAGAGGCCCTAATTTAAACACCCAGCTACTCGACCACTAAATTTTAAAGATTTATAATTATCGGTTGGGTGCACGGACTTTTGGTGAAAAAGAAGTTCCAATAGAGCCTTCTGTTACTGCTGAGATAAATGGATAATTAACGCTGCAGATATTTTGGAGCATGGCCATTACTTTTCAGCAGATATTTTTTTCCCCCCCACTTTTACACACTACTTCAATTCTACAAATTTTGCAGGAATAACAAAAAAAAAAAAAAAATATATATCTATAGTTTACCACAG
>VXAK01027098.1:0-10143 GCA_013399435.1 Arenaria interpres | reverse complement strand
CCAAAGGAAAAAAAAAAAAACAAAACAGAATTCCCACCATTCTTGAGACTCCAAAAGAAAAATGCCTAGACATGATCTTTTGTAGCCTGCGTATGTTCTTGCATTCCAGCTGTGCATAACCTGCAGGGAGCTCACACAAAACAGGCTACTGCTTTTTATTTTTTATTTCTTGGTTGGTTTTTGTGGTTTTTTTTTTTTTTTTTTAGGGCAGGATTAGGATTTCCTGCCTCGAGGGAGGGAGATGTTTTTATCTAGATGGGCTGTGGCTTGACTTGCGTGAATGCGGTAAACATTCCCTGCCCTTTTGGCCACATCCTGCTAACTCGTCCCCAACTGAAAGGCCCACAGAACAGCTTCTTCACAATTTTTCCATGGGAGCAAGAACTAGGACAACATCTTTATTCATGCACTCTTGAAACATCGTGGGTTTGTGTTCGGCTTTTCTGGCTTGTTCATATACACAAGTCAAGTCAAAGTTTAGTCCTACCTCTGGGAGAGAAAGAAAGAACCATCAGAACTGTCAGATACTACATTATACTTGCAATGAATTGGATTTTCAAAACAAAAAAAGATTTTTAAACTGTGCTATACATAAATGTTGAGGCACACAATATAAGGACATGCTGACAAAATAGTTAAGGTATCGTTAACTCTTACTCTGCAGTCTCAAATTGTAACCTCAGCCTGGACACAAAGACCTTCTCCTCCCTCCTCCCCATTTATCCAGCTCCAATTCTGGCTGGACTAATGAGAACGTTAATTACAGCGAGGCCTCGGAGGCTGCTGACAAAACCACAGACCCGCGCCTTCCCACACCACAGTCGGCTGGACCGCTTTCAGGTGGGATTTTGGTCTTGAAAACTATATTCTTTTAAGAAAGCTAAAAAAGGGTGGGCTTTTCCACTCTTACACATCACTTTTATGCTCCAAGATAATCAGAGCTCAGCTTACAAAATATAAGAGGGGGTTTCTCAAAGCAATTAAGTGCTTTTCAGAGCTGTTTTTCTTCAGTGGCATTAAGAAGAACCAATCATAAATACCAGGAGTGCCAGGAGGCAGCCCGGGTTCTAAACGTCACCAGTAAAGTCCTTGCCACCCCTAGAGAGCCACCGCTGGTGCAACTCGTGATAACGGCAAATATAATTTGAGAAGGTGATACTAGAAATTTGGTTCTCTAGGAATCTTCAATTCCTGATTTTAAGGAGTTTATAACCCGGCTAATGATACCCAAATTATAACCACAGGGCAGTTCATCCAGCAATAATGAATGTTAACGGAAAAGAAATGTCAATATATTAGACTAAAACATATGCTTATCGACCTTATTTTGTCTAGTACCCCTTTAAAAATGTGAAATGATACTTATTCAGACATTAAATGATAAATTCCTGACCTTACTGAAATACCATAGTAAGGATTTTACTCCATAAGGGATGCATAGTTCTACTCCTAACCATGCTCTGGAGTCAAATTCTAAAGCTACAATAATTCCAGTGGATCAGTATTTCCTTCATTTTTTTATTACAGCATGTTTGCTAAATTTACAGCAAGCAGAAAATAAGCTGGGTCTTTAGTTATTTTGATCAAAACATTGATGTTTTAAAGGTAGTACACAATATTTGTTAAAAAGAACATATAAAAATACCTTTTTAGAAGCCTCTATAAGAAAGGAAATACAAAGTTTAATCCCACAACTTTCCTCTGCTAGAGCTGCACGCTACTGCTACAGTTTTAAATAGACTTTTTGCTGTTTTTTAAACTATACATCCAGGAAAGTCTACAAAATTAAAGGAACGTGCATATAAATGATTGCATAGCAGAACATGAACATTAACTGCAAACAGTAAAGAAAAAAGTTAGAAATACTATCAAATGTACAAAGATTCTAGAATCAACCCCCTAAGCACGTTCCACTGCCAATGTTTAAAAGCCGTCTGCGTTTCTTCAAAGGCCCTGCTGGAAACACTGAAACCAAAAGCCCTAAAATATTTCTCTAAAAAGGAATTTTGTGAAATCGATGTCCTTTATACGCTACTCCATAAGACAGCAAGGAACACCAGGTGTTTGATGCTGGCTTTTGAAAGTAAATAGAAAAAAAAACAAACGCCAAAAGCCATTTTCATAACAAAGTATCTTGCCTTCTAGAGAAATACTGGTAGGATTACACACTGGTTTTGTTATTTTTCACATTCAATTTACTAAATATACTGTATTAGTGATAAACTAAATCGCTAGAGATGCAGCTCTTGTTCATATCCAACTTCAAACATTTGTTCTTAAGTAAAACGAAATCTTGTAACCAAACCACTATCCGTTCCGAGGAAGAAGTGATTCAGACTTGCTTGACCAAATACTTTTTTTAATGTGTAAAAGCAAGTCTTTGTTACTCAGGAAGAGAGATGGCTACAGTTCTATACCTATGAAGACACCAACTAACCACAGGAGTCATTGGCATAAAAGTTTAGTTCTTATATACTGTACACACACGACTCGAAACAATCTACTGGTATCTAACAGCAGGAAAACTAAGTAATTTTATGGTTAACTGCTCACTAAAATTTAGAATAGATACAAAAACTGCATAAAATGTACACACAACCTAATATTTAGTTGCTCTGCCATTTGCTGAAATTGGAATTTAATTTTCCATTTCAAGGTGTGTTGGTTTTTTTTTCCCCCTCACACATTTAGTACTAGCAGCCAGGTCAAAAGCAGTGAAGCCTCTACCCTGACGTGTCCCGACACTGCACAGGCTCCGAAGGAGCTTTCCAAGACCGACTCTCTCCCCGTGTAGTCCATGCAATGTTAGTACCATCCCTCCAGATGGCAGGGTTCAAGAGAAATCTCAAAAAAAAAAAAAAAAAAAAAAAAAAAAAAAAACACCAANAAAAAAAAAAGAAAAAAATACCCCATCTCTCCATAGAGCTCTATTCACCAACCTACTGGTGTCAGTGGGCTCGGAGAACATGGAAACCTGCCTTGGAACAACGGAAAATTGCCAACCTGCGTTTCCCGGCAGCCAGTGTTGCACTACAGCTGTCCAGTTTTTCCGTTTTATCCCAAAAAGTTTAGCGTTAAAGAACAAGTTAAACAGTCGGTTTAACTGTTCAGCACAAACTGGTACCAATTTCTCTATGGGTATGACATTTTTTTTTTAATAGGACAATGTTGCAAGTTACGATCAATCAAGTCATCACCAATATCTAAGCATTTAAAAATGCAAATCTTTACAAAAATATACATAGAGACACCACAACCAAATCGGTAGCTGCCCATGACATTAAACCAAGTGGACATTCTCTCCCTCTCTCTCTCTTTCTCTCTCTCTCTCTCAGTGGCTTCTCAACACTGTTTTAATTTTAACCATTGTCGGCTACAGGGAAAACTGACAAAGAAAATATTTTTTAGCACTGTTGCAACATCATATTCCTGATAATTTAAGTAAACTGAACTGTGTGTAAATGAATCTTACATGCCTAAAAACAACATGGATACACTGTTAGTGGCCACTGGACTTGGGACTAGTCCACGACCTTGATCTGGATTTTGACCTAGATCTAGAATGTGATCTTGACTGTGATTTGGATCTAGCTGGTTCTTTTTTTCTCGACTCCTTTTCATATCTTGAGCTGGACTTATAGTGTGTTTTAGAATCTGTTTTAGAGGTGCCTCTAGATTTGGTGTGAGATGCAGACCTAGACCGTGATTTAGCCTTCATTTCTTTCTTGGGCTGTGACTTGGATCGTGATCTTGAATTGGACTTAGATCTTGAAAAAGATCGATTGCGGTGTTTGAACCTATCAGAATAAAGGGGAGAGAGGAGATTTGAATGTAAAAACACTATTCTTAGACATCTAGTACATTAAAAATTGTTTACCGTTTTTTTCAGGCGAAACTTTTTTTTTAAACCTATAGTTAAAGGAATACAGTGATCTAAGTTTTCAATTTAAAGGTTGTAAAAAGTACTTTACCTATCATTGTCCGAATGGCTTCTGCTACGACGAGGTCTTCCAGTAGGTCTACTGCTAAAAAGGTACATCAGAAAAAGTAAACGGTGACAAATACCTATGTATGTAATAAATGCTTAATAAATTATTTTTCAAGCTATGCATTTGCTTTTAGTTACTCTTCAACAAAGCACAGAACCATTTCATTCAATATTTCCGATGTGATGCAGCATGCAAGATAAGTAACTCCCACAAATAATTACAAAGTGAGTATAGAAAGATATTATTCAAAACTTTTAACGATTAAATAGTCAATGTGGTATTTCTTCTCCAACAGACTGCTGTGCAGTTGAAGCCAAACACACACTACACTTACTTTCTGGGACTATACGATCTTCTATAGCTGTAATCAAAAGAACGACTTCTAGACCGTCTCCTTTCGTAACTCCGACTTCTAGATCGCCTATATCTGTCATAGTCATCGTAACGAGAAGAACTGTATAGGTTTCTCCCTTCCTTGGCTTTCATCTGATTTGGTGCTGTAAAAAAATAGCAATATTTAACGTTTTAAGTTAAAAAAGACACCCCGCTTTCCTTTTAGTGACACTACTAATCTATATACTTGGTATTTAGCAGAAAGCAAAATTAATGGTTCTAGCAGAGATGTTTATGAAAAGGACGGGTAAGAGATCGCTGTACGGCATTTGCTTTTTGCTTCTTTAACCAATGGACAAAAATTAATGCAGCCACGTGGGCATTATAAATTGGGGGGGAGGGGGAACAAAACCAAACCACAAAATAAACTACCCCCAAAACCAGTAAGGACGGACTAATGCTCCACAGAACCAGAGCAAAGAACTGGTTAAGGTGATTTCAGGCCACCTGGAAACTGGTGTGACAGGCCAAACCCATGACTGAAACATTCTAACATTCCTGAATTTACTCAGAAAGTGAAAGCTAACAAGGAATTAATTAAACACCTATTTGCTTGCCAACACAGCACCACGCATTACACCTGATCCACAGCCTTCTTTAATGATTAAAAGGCAGTGTATACAGCAGCAGCCGCCACACAAAGAGAAGTCTGATCCTAGAAGTACTCCCCCTGCCAGTAAGATGATGCACTCTCACTCTGTAGCTCAGTTATTAAAACAATTAAGAATGAATGAACTTAGTCTTCTGTTGTGCTTCCTCTAAGCAGCACCGCTATCTTCCCTTGGCATTAAATCCCCTTCTCATTCAAACCCAAAGACCACGCTCACAGTGTTTTAAACATACAATGCAGTGATGAACACTATCTGTACTAAACGGCTACGATTTTTATGTTTTAAGTGCTGCTGTTTACAACACTATGGTAGATTTAGTTAGTTTTTCTTCAGAAATTTGGAAGAAATCCTAATGTTTATATACAGAAGTCTGTCCTTCAGAACGTACAATTTCCATTGACTTCAATAAGTTAAATGTGTGTATTTGAGGGAAACCTGCACAGTTAGGCTGTTATTTGACAGCTTTAACTGAAAGATCCTTAAAGTGTTTTTATTCCCAAGTTGCACATAAGCATTACAGTCCTGGTTTAGATCAACAGGTACTTGTTAGGCTTACCAGCACCATGCTGTATTTTTATATAGTATCTATCTATATGTTAAGAATATGTATGTTGATTACAGATGGAAAAGATCTAAGTTCTCTTTACAATTATCTGTTCTGAATGTAACACATCTGTGTCACGTTGAATTGAGATACCTCAAAATTTACTTTTATCTTGAAGCCAAGTGAAAATTAAGACATTACCACAATCCTGGAAATTGGACTGCAGGAGGAAACGTCAACACAGAATCACTAACACAATATAAACATTGCAACGCATTAAAACTGAGCTGCTCATTTTGACAGGGAGAATTTTCAACAGTGTGTTTCTGCAAAGAAAGCTCTTAAGAATTTTCCGCCAGCAGCACGGATCAGATTGTGTAAGTGACCGTTACACTTAGTTATCTGTTTTTAATTAAAACGAGTCATTAATAGTTACCAAATAAAAAGCAAAACATCCACATACTGTTTATATACAAGTAAGAACATATCACAACAATTAATAACACATGTGACCTTGCCTGGCACTACACATTAAGGCCAAAATCACAGTCTGATGAAACAAACGCAAAGCACTTACTCTTCCGATCCCCCTGTGCAAACTGGATTTCTATTTGCCGACCACAAATCCACTTTCGATCCAAATTATGGAGAGCATCTTCTGCATCACGGACATCTTCAAATGTGGTGAGTGTTAAGGTACTTGGGAATTTGAGTAGTTTACAGATTTGGCATTTAAAAAAAAAAGTTATTTTATAATTTTACAGGGGTTTTTTTGGTTATGGATTATTTTTTTAAGTTCTTTTGGTCATGCTACAGTATACACTAATAAATTCATTTTTTTAAATTTAACCACCAGCTGAGAACTCCTACAATAAAATTAAAGTCTCATAATATGACCATGAACTTATCCATCAGCAAGCAGTTGCTATGCGATACTCTTAACTTTTTTCTTCTCCCACTTGTACTTATGCAAGAAAAAGAAGCGGTATCCTTTTCAAAACACGTTTGTTAATGGTCATTCAGTTCTCTCTGCTACACTGACTTTACTAAAATTAAACCCTTGTTCTTAAATTACTTTAGGCATACCAACAGTAAATTTAACACGTGTCTATTAATTTTAGGATTGGGATAAAGCTCTCCGTTTTTTCACTAACTGACTTTAAGTTTAAATTCTGTGATGCCATGGACATGTATGCAGACCTTCAACAGCTGGAGATAAAAGCATACACTAAAATCCCTACACTCTCAGTCAGGTCAGATGTTCAGTACAAAAACATTACTAATTTTAATCTGCAAGACTGACCACTACTGTAAGTCCCACACCTTTTTCCAGCTACGTGACCCGAAAGAACAAATTGCCTTTCTCCTTGTAGCAACTCAGTTCACCATCAGCATCATCTAAGCAGAAAATAAACTATCGCGTTGTAGGTATATAGCTTGATAAACCAAGAACGAATGCACTTTCACTCAAGACCACAGTTACAGTAGCACTCACAAGAGAAATATTACAGGTTTTGTCAATGGACTAAACCAGAACCATTCATCAAATTACTGCTTACGTGACAAACAGAAGAAAAGCTGTTATTCTGTAGGATACATCAGGTATGACTCCTTTAATCTTGGCCACCATTCAACTTCATCTTGACCTTTAACTCTTTAAGTGCTTGTCAGAAGGACTTGTCATGAGATGCTTGGCCAAAAATGACAGATGGCTTTATCTTTTACTTTGAAAAACAACCTTTTCCCCCTTTTGTAGATAAAGCGAAGCTTTGTCTCCCATTATGGCTTGTCCTTCTTCCAGCTTTTCTTTATTTTTTCTTTTCCCAAACTCTCCCTTCTCTTCAAGCCTGATCCTTAAGAGGTCTTTGGCTTGTCTACTTGCCTTAATTGTTGAACTCTACTCTAAAGGTTCTTTCATGCTTTCTCTTTGGGGTCGCCATTACTGTACAGCTTTACATTCTGAGGCAACAACAGAGGACAGTAAATTAGGGGACAATATTAAAGAAAGAACTTCACCTCATTTTTTATACAATCTGATTTTGATCAAGTGATTCCAGTTTCCATTTGTTAAATTAACAATGAATACCAGCCACAGTTTGCTAAGCACAAGTTTACTTACATACCAGTGATAATAAAAACGTGCTAGACAATTTTGAGTCAATGATAAATTTTCATTTAAATCATATAGTATTAATTTCAGTGACATAAGCAAGCTTTTATATTACTGGACTTAAGTTTTGCAAAAAGGCAAAGAACAATTGAGAGAAGTTAATCTTCAAAAAGAATGAAACACCACAATATAAGTAAGACACTTATTAGGTACAACACAAAAGTAAACTGCTTTTTCATTTAGATTTGTTACCTCTTACACAAACTTGAATTTCAAACTTCAACACCCCTCACTAATCAGCCATCTGAAGAAAGGATATTGAACATAAGCAAATCCTCTGGGACGACGAGTGTAGAAGTCAAGTGGAACGTATACATCAACTATAGGCCCATAACGACCAAATTCACGGCGCAAGTCTTCAGACCTAGAATATCACAAATATCTTATATGTTTTTTCACTATTTAAGGTGTTACAAAAACATCCAGCAAATAAAAAGATAACAGTAATTTAAAACATGTAAAAAATCTACAATCAATACGACCACCCATCCTTCTGGAAGCAGTCGGTAGAGGATGCATATAGCAAAACATTTTCAGGGGAAAAAAAAAAAAAAAGCCTTTGAGCAGTTCATTGTTAAGGAACACACGAGGCTTTTCCAAAACACTCAAACTCAGGATGCTTGAGATACACCCAGGCATTTGGAAACCAGTGTTCAGCATCGCTCTACGACAGAAGTGTAATATTAGCCAATTCAATGCAGGACGTACTAGCAAAGGTGGGCAGAAAGTGAAAAGAAAGACCAAAGAATTATTGTTATTCAAGTACCTCATGTAACTCTTGACAATGATTTTGCAACATGCAGACATCAACTGTAAGATCCAAATGAACAGTACGAGAATAAACCAGTCACACAAACTCATTTCCATAGCATAATCAATACTTACAACCACATCAAATAGAACAAAACTTGAGTGAGCAACCATTCATGCCCTTAGGATAGCTTTTCCGAGGAGGTGGCTTTAAGAGAACTGAGCACAAGAACTGTTGAACAGAACTGTAACTATACTAGGAACAACTACTGTCTCCTCAACAGAGAGGTTTCTTAATCACATCAGCTTCTTTACATGTATTTTTTGTGTCATTTGAGGACAATTACCCGTATGAGAGAGACTGATGTAGTACCATATTTATGTGGTATAAAAGAGTTACTACTATTCATTTCTCTCTCTCATCAGTCAGGAAAGAATCTGCAGTGCATATAGTTAATGACGGCAGAAGGCAACTACGATGACCAACATCAGCATCTCACAATGAAACCACCTCTAAGAAGAATGTACCGTCTAATGACAATCTTATAGCAAAAGCCTCAAAATGACCCACATTATTTTAGGAAGTTTGGAAGCAACACTCCTCCCTGATGGTCCTGACAGTAAAATAAACTACCAGAAAGAGGAAAGAAAAATTCATTGGGGAAAAAAAAATTTAATTTGAAGCTATTTACACTTTTGACTATAACAAGGTTTCTAATTCATTCTGTCGCACCAATGGTACTGTTATTTGCTGAACAACTTTGGTGCAAGTTGCCCAGGTAGCAAGTTTAAAAGCTCATGCTTGCATTTTATACAACTAGACCTTACAGGGACTCCCATACAAATTCTGCAATAATTAACAATAAAAGAGGGCTCTAATTCACATATGCATTCTATACAAATATGCTCTATGTTTCACAGCTGATAAAACACAAAAGGGACACGATAAACTGCAAAACAGAAATGGAGAAGTCTAGTAGTTTATTAAAAATACCCAACATTAAATAAGAACCTGTTCAATAACCACTTTTAAATTATTTCAATTCGTTGTGAAAAGTTACTTCGCTAAGTTGCTGCACATATTTAATCCTTATGGGATTTTGCTACAATACAATTATTACGGAAAAAAGCATTGCTTCCCCCCCCCGACTTTATAGCGAGTGTCACAAGAGGACACCATACATAACCGTTAATGCAGTAACATTCCACCCGAGCTGGCAGCAATTACCATACTAACGGAACCGACTACGCTAAGAATTTTGGGGACACCCACAGCAAAGGCGCTGTTGTCGCCCTTCCTAGGAACAACCGCTGTATTTCAAAGAGCGTTCCCCTCTCCCGCGGCTGCTGAGCATCGCTGAGGGGCACGGGCAGCTATCCCTCAAGCGGGCTTGCAAATCCCGCCTCGATCTCCCGCTGGATAAACTCAACCGCGGGTAGGAGAGTTTCACTTTGTCCCGGCCCAGCTTTGTTCTTTCTGGACGTTTGTTTTGAAACCGATGCTCGTGGAGAGGAGGGAAGGAGAGCAGCATGGCGAGGAGGGAGAGGAAAATGGAGAAGGGCGCGGAAAGGGAAGGCGGGGAGAAAGGTAAAGCAGCAGAAGGGAGCAGGCCGGCCTCGCCCCCTCCCCTTCCCTCGCTCCGTCAGGGCCCCCGCGCCCCTCCGGCGGCTGCCGCCCGCGCGGCC
>VXAK01027093.1:2541-14610 GCA_013399435.1 Arenaria interpres | reverse complement strand
CTGTCCAAAACCTGCTTTTTAGCTACAGTATCTAATATTCCAGTTCTTTACAACTCATATGTTGACAAATAGATCATGTACTTATTTAAACAAAATGATGTACTATAACATGCAAGAAAAAACTTTGTTATTTAAGTTGATGATTGCAGTAAATCTGACAGTGGGTTTGTTTTGGATTTTCTTATCTTTCTTTTTTTTTTTTTTTTTAGCATAGGTTCCTAAAATAAAAAACAGGATTTTCTGGCCCTAATTCTTGTTTACTTTAACATATNTGGACCGAATTCTTGTTTACTTTAACATATCAAATGATATGCCACTTTACTTTACATTTGTCTATGATATAAATTTAAATTTTATCTTTTCCAAAAGCTGCTTAAAACCCAGAGTATAATAGCTTTGCTTACAGCTATTCTAATCACAGGACAAGACCTAGTAGATGTATGAGTAAATAGGAGTGGTACTTCTAAAACTCTGCCTTGGGTCTTTCTTGTTCTGTGATGTCCAATTATGTAGAATTAGAACCAGTTTTGAAGTGACTGAATGCTTATTGCAAGATGTGCACTAAAGGTTACGTTATGGAAAAAATCTTCTAGTGAAATATGTGATAATTGTAAATTGCAGCCATGTCTTATTTTGGTTTGACTTGTACTGAAATATGCTTTGCAATTTGTCAAACCTTTTCAAGGGTCATGAAGCCAGATAAGTGTTGCTGTCCCTTCTGGCTATTTGCTAAAACTCAGGTGTTTAAGGAAACATATTTCTGAGCATACCATACAGATGTGTTTTATGCTATTTTTTACTCTTTTATTTCTAGTAATCACAGTAGTGCTGATCCAGAAAAGCTCATAGATGCAAGATTTCTTGAATGCTAAGTCTTACCAAAGTGCTTAAAAATTAAGTAAGTGTATAGCAGCTTTGCAAAATCAGGTCCTGCATTAACAGTTTCATCTGTTGCTTCCACACTAGCAACCCTAATTATCACAGATCACCACTAGGTGTCCTCTCCTTGTTGTTCTCCTGGTTGTCTACAGTACAAAGAAGCATACTATAGGTATACGATGTTGAGTCATTTTTTTGCCTAAATAGAAATATTGTAAAAGAGCACTTGTGTTATCCGGACAACAGAAGACAACTCTTCAGTAGCCTGCTGTTTCTGTGGTAGGTATTTCATGTACATAGAGACTTTTGTCCCCTACAGAAAATCAAACCATTTTTTCTTTCCCCTACAGCCTGGTGAAAAGTCAAGGTTTTTTATCTCTCCTATTGATCACTGACTAGGGAATTGTGTGGGAAGAGAGAGCTGATGAGTTAGGTGGGTGATCTGGTAGTGTTGGATGAAAACACATAACTTTATTGATTGGATTATTTTATTTTAACAGGGCTGTGTCTACAAGATGTGGAGTTTTCCTGTCAATGATGGTATTATTAAGTTTAACTTACTGTTTTAAGTAATGATCCCATGGAAATGGGAGGTGACATAATATTTTTTTTCTTTCTTTTTATTTGGTTTTAATTCCTATCCTCCAAGGAGATAATTTAAAATATATTTTCTAGGCCCTATAAAGTTGTGTCGTTAAGCGAAGTACTGCAAATAAGCACACCAGTATAGGTTGACTGGCATCTTTAAACTAAATTAGCTTAAAGTAGGATGCACTTTTTCATTGCCTATTACAGATGCATCAATCAAATACGAGTTGTTTAGCTCTTGGGGAATGAGGGGAGAAAATTTGTTAAATAACTCCAGGGCAAAGAAGCTGTAGGACAGCCCCACCTTCTCTTACTGGCACAAAGTCTGTGAATTCTGCAACAAAGCCTCTGTATTTGTGTCTTCTGTTTTCCTACGATTAAGAAGACTGAAGCAAGAGAAGATGTTTATTTCCTGCCAATTTCTACAGGAAATTACATACAATCAAGTTTTGCGTTCTTTTGGAAAGCTGTGCTTGAAAATGCCCCTTATGAATAAATTAGTGAATTTATGTCCTCCCATATAAAGCCTACGGCCAGCAGCAGGTTGTGTGGATCAATGAGAAATATCAAAACCTGAGCTGTTTGGCACTTTTGGGTTTTGTTTGTTTGCTTATTTGTTTTGGTTTTGTCCCTCTCTCCCCCCAACAAGAATTGTTCCCCAACAGGACAAAGTAGAATCATAGAGTCATAGAATTGTCTAGGTTGGAAGAGACCCTTGGGATCATCGAGTCCACCCAACTACCCTACTCTACAAAGTCATCCCCTACACCATGTCCCTTAACACTGCATCTAAACGGCCCTTAAACACAGCCAGGGATGGTGACTGCACCAGCTCCCTGGGCTGCCTGTTCCAATGCCCTATCACTCTTTCAGTGAAAAATTCTTTCCTGATGTTCAATCTAAACCTACCCTGTTGGAGCTTGAAGCCATTCCCTCTCATTCTGTCACTAATTACCTGTGAGAAGAGACCAGCACCAACCTCTCTACAGTGTCCTTTCAAGTAGTTGTAGAGAGTGATAAGGTCTCCCCTCAGCCTCCTCTTCCTCATACTAAACAGTCCCAACTCCCTCAGCTGCTCCTCATACGATTTGTTTTCCAGCCCCCTCACCAGCTTCGTTGCCCTCCTCTGCACTTGCTCCAGCACCTCGATATCTCTCCTGTATCGAGGTGCCCAGAACTGGACACAATACTCGAGGTGTGGCCTCACCAGTGCTGAGTACAGGGGCACAATCACCTCCCTACTTCTGCTGGTCACACTATTTCTAATACAAGCCAGAATGCCATTGGCTTTCTCGGCCACCTGGGCACACTGCCGGCTCATATTCACAAACCAGTTATTCATGTTGTTGTTTAGTGTGCAGACGCTTGCTTTGATATGTATGTCTTACAGCACTGACTTCCATTCTGTGCTGGGCTGTATCTCACTCCTGCCAGGTTTGCTGGGGCTTCCTCCTTGTTTTCCAGTCATCTCTAGAGTTGCAGATGTTGTCACATATGCTTGACATAGGCCGACCAGCTCCACCTCTTGTGTAGTGTAGAGGGAAAAAAACCCCATGCTGTTTGAATTACAAAATCTAAGAGTTCTCCTTGTTCAACTTAGCTATGGTAGATGATGAGCTTTCAAGCTTCTTCAGGACAGACGGTTGCTCAGCCCAGTTCCCCCAAGGGAAGGCATCCCCTCTCTACCTGGGAGTTGTGCTGGCTGTCAGTTCATTACTGGGTAGGATACACAGCGCTGGTATTCCTCCCTAATTCACAGTCATGTTGGCTAATGGATGGTCAGTCTCTATGACAGCAGTTGAGAACAAGGTATTTTATCTGCAAGCTCTGATCCTAGAGAGCCAGATCCCTGACTAATAGCCCTTTTCTTTCTCCGCTTTAAATTAGAGAGTGTAAAGGCAGTTTCTTTCATACTGTTGAGGCTGTTGATACTATGTCTTGATATTGTAGTTCTAGTTCAGTAAATATAATTTGCTTATGTGGGTAGAACTGAAATGATAGAAGAGATACATAAATAATATCTAAATTCCAAAACAAAGCGTTATATAATGTGAAAGAACATGTGAATCAAAACATTTTCATAAGAGCAAAAATCAGTCTCATGATATACAGATATGAAATCCTCAGTGCTGTTAAATAATATTTTTTCTTCTCTGTCATATAGCTAAACAGAGCACTTGATACAATCTTTACTCAATTGGTAGTGTTCCAAATGGGAAATGATAATGGGTCTCACTTCATGTAAACCTTTTTGTTTACATGGAACCATCCATATTTTAACATCAGGTGGGTAAATTGTGCTCAGTTGTGCCAGTGATTTTTCATTTATTTCAATGAAAATTAATTATCTGAGAAAAGTATGTATCATTGCAGCTAAACATGCATGAAATATCACTGATGTAGATGGTGCATATTCTCGAGTTTTTATTTTTCATGTTTTTAAATTCTGTAAAACAGGAGGAAAATACACATAACCAATAGAGACGATTAGAAGGCATTATGATCCATGGTCTCCTAATAATAAAATACTAACTGCCGAAAAAGAACAGCACATTTGTAGAGCTGGCAATTACTGAAATGCAAGCAATAGAGTATTCCGTTTTTTAATTTCCTACTTTATGGTCTACACATAATCACTTTCACGGAAAGAATAATCCATCCCCCTACAGAGTAAATAGGAAGTGTTACGAGCGTAAAGTTTCTCGCTTCATCTTTTTACCCCCTTTTTAAGACCGTGCAAACTGAGCTGCCTTTCTTGTGTGCCTACGCCAAGAGAGCAATTGTGAGGCGATAATGATTTCCCTGGGAGATGAACCATGTGGAACACAGCCTGAGATAAATTTCCCTGAACTCGAATGCTAGAAGATAATGTTTTCTTCTTTAAATGAGTTTTGTCTGCGTCTGTGGTAATGGGCCTGTTGCTGGGAGTCTTGGCTGTATATCCAAGAAGTGGGTTTATGCCTGCAGTAACATTTCTAAGTGATGCTGGTCAATCAGTTTTAAAAATGATCAGAACTGCATCAGCCTGACCTTGACACTGAAGTGTAAGACAGTTTTTTTAGAATAATTTTTTAAAGTCTAATTTGTTGCTAATTTTTTTTTAAACCATTCTTCAGATAGTTTCTTATTTAGCACTTGCCAGAGCTTACACACATTACTCCTGGCTGCAGATTTGGAAAAAAGCCTCTTGTTCTTCCATCCTAATCTTTCAACACAAACAGAAAGCTCACTTTGCTTTCACAGGGTGATGGCCTGATGGATACACCCCATGTCAGGCAAGGGGGGCAGTTGAGGACGTTTAGTTCTTGTGAGACAGAGCTGCTTGCTGCTCACCACGTCATCGTGCTCCCTCCCTGGAGCTGAAGAGCTGTTGGAGAAGGTGATGATGGCCAAAGAGCTGTTTGGGCAGCTCCTGGTCTGGATCATGGTTCACCATTCAGACACTGCAATATTGCAGTGAGCACACACGTTACAAGCCGTCTTTAGTTCCTTGCAGTGATGAGACAGACGGGGAACCTGTGAATTGGATTTTTCAGTTCTTTCCAATGTATTTTAACAAGAATGGCAATTTTAGGTGTTTTTCTTTGCAGGCTAAGGACAATCTATTCAGGTATCTCTGCATTTTCAGCTTTGTATTAATAGTCACCAGTTCATGAAGACGTGTTTACACTTCTAAATTACTCAGCAACGGTAATTAAACAAAGATATTCTCAGCCTGTCACTAATGTCTTGGAAGATCCTTCCCCTCTGAGTTTGTTTGCATAATACTAATAGATCTTTGCATGTAAAGAAGTCAGTTGAATAAATACCTTAGATTTGCACACAGATTTTAATGCACCTTGGTATTCTCTTGATGTAGTGGCTAGGGTAAATCATCTTTAGAGATTGTTAGGCATACGTTATGCCCATTTTTTACTGCATTAAAAGGACCTACTTTTAATATCGTTTTTTAGAAAACAAATTTGAAGCTGGGTTGCTAGTCTACACGGTAAATATGCCCAGTTATCTGAGACTTACAATCCACTGTAATAATATTTAATGCATTACTAGTTTATTTATTTAGTAAAGAAAGCAACAAGATGCCTTTACAGGGCATAATTGTAATTGAAAGCTGGGGAACAAGTTATACAGGAAAAATTAATCAGAAATGTGTATGAGTAGGAGCTGGGTATGAAGAATTTTAACCTTTTCCTAACATTTATCTACAAGGGGCATTTATTTTTTAAATTAAGTAATCATGTGTTAAAGGGTGGAAAGATAATTCATTATATATTTCAAGTTGATACCATTCTATGTTCTCCTCCAAGGAGAAAGCTGTCAGTTGCTGTGAAAGAGGTTTTTAAATCAAAAAAGCAAAAGCCCACTACTGAATTCTCATGATATCTTATGGAGAGCAGAGTGTTCTGGGTAGTTTTGTGGGATTTTACGGGACTGCATTGCCTCAGTTATCTCAGAAAGGTCTGAGAGGTAGTAAAGGGAGATATCTGGAGAATTTGTGAAGGGCTGTGCTAGGTAAATCATCTGTGCACTGTTGTCTTTATTTATTTTCCGAGTTTGTCATCTTCCTCAGGTCATCAGGGCATTTTATCGAAAAAGACCAGGACTGAAACAATGCAGAATTCACCACATGTCAGTGGGTTGAGGATCATGTTCTGATTTTGATCCAATTTGACTGCCTTCTAATACAATAAAATACCTGGGACACTACCTCTTTAAGTAGGTTTCTGTTGTTATGACTCCCACTGAGGACAATGGAATAGTGTTTTAATAGTTTATTAGGAACAAGGTTCTGCTTTATAAGGATAAAATGGCCTGAATTAACCACTTAGGGAGTAAGATGCAATTGTATAAACCTATTTAGAGAGGGCTGAGGAACTGAGATGGCAGTGTAGAAATGGCTTTTGCAGCTGCAAGTTATATTTTAGGAGTTATTTCTAACCTGAATCTCATGGAGTTTATTCCAAATAACCATGACATTATCCCACATGCGTAATATATGATTTAAATATAGTTGTGACCTGAAAAGAACAAGAAAATAACCTAATTCAGGGGTTGTCAGAGCTCTGCTTCTTGCTTCCTAGCAGAAATGAAGGCTGTGATTGAACTGTTAGTATCTCCTCACCATACTGCACTGGGAATGTGCTCTCTTTCTCACCATTTTCATCTTTCTTAATCCAGACATATGCTTTCCCAAAGCCTTTCCATGTGTCTAGGCTCATACTGTTTTCCTCTTTGTAACTTAATGTTATCTTAAAACAGGTCTTTTTTCCCCCAGCTTTCAGAACTAATAGCATCAAGTTTAAATATACATCTTCTTATCCTGGTACAGAGTCTTGCAGTTGCACTGGCTTTCTCTCCAGTAAATGTGGCAACTTGTTATTGATCTGGCAGGAGCTACTGCCATGCGGTGTATTCTGGGCCATTTCAACCTCAGTTTTGTGTGACAAAATGGCATGCAACATTGGAGATCCTGCTTTGCATCCAAGTGGACACTCCTCAGTGAGGAGCTGGGACAGCAGAGCCCTGTATGGCATGTGTATATTCTCCCTGTACAGAATTATGATATGAATTACAATATAACTGCTGTAATCTTTGCCAGAGCCATGGGCCCTGTACAGTTGGGCTGCCTGTAGAAGAGAAGAAACATAGGAGTATCCAAAAAAAAAATTGAGAAAATAATGGTAATTCAAACAAATGTGCATGTACCCACACCTCTCTATATCTGTGAAAAGAAACCAAAGCAAATGGTACTATCTACAATTTTTATTCTCTATGCATCATATGACCAGTTTACCTTAAGTGACCAAAAATATTGAAAGGCTCATAACAATTTTTAGTGTCCACTAAAAACTGTGTTTTGCTGCTGAGGTGATGCTTCTGTTCATACTTTTAAGAAAGCAGAATACAAGAGTTATGGCCAAAATCTGAACCAGGAGAGAATATTCCTATGTGTAATTTAAAATGAATGTGTTTTTAAGAGTACCTTCCTGTGGGATTTCCAAAGCATGTTATTGAAAAAGGTATTGTAGTTCTCTTCAGGATGATCAATTCTTCCCTCAACGAAAGACATGAGTTACGTCTTCATCTATCTCAAAAATGAGTGGCCATCCCACATAAGATTTGTTTTCCAGCTAGGGAAATTTAATGTCAGATATGTTTTAACAAGGAAATGGAAGAAAAAATGTAATTTCAACAGGCAAGGGGTAGCTTCTAGAACTGCTACATTGTTTTGATCACCAGAAAGTTTTAAGACACTGAATCCAAACAAGTAACTTGTATTTTTCTTGCAGAGACTTTCCGATGGACTAAGTGAAACACTGGTTTTCCTTCAGCGTCGATCATATAAACACTCTTTCTTCATCACTTATTTATTTTGCCTATGGCAAAACCAACCTATACCATAAATGTGGTTTTCTCTTTGTCCTTTCTATTATGTGACAGTTGTAGTATCTTAGTACACAGCTAAGCCCCATCTGGATTTTTATTTGCTTTTCTGTTAATGTTTGCATTTCACAAATATGTATGTTTATTGATCTTTCAAAAATAATTTAAAAAAATAAGTCTGTTTTTTGGGGCTTTTAATTGGCATAGTAACTGCCAGGCACCGGAAATGAAGGTGTCAAAATACTTTGCATTAATAGAATTAATCAACACCGTAACTTTTTTATCAAAGCAAATACATTAAGAGATAGCTTATTTTTAAAATAATTATAAAACAAATTCCAGTAGATCTTTAAGTGCTTTTTTTTTTTCCTTTTCATTCCCATTGTTTTTTCCCATGGAAGCTAATTAAAATAAGTAATCAACACAAGATTTTTACGTATACTCTTTTTCAGTTTGTTAACATAATGGATTGACTCACTAGTTCAACTGATGTAGAACAGTTGAGTTTTTACTTGGCGTACAAGCATTTACTTTTTTTCTTACCTCAGCAGGGTGTTTAGTATTAGTAGCATTTGACAGCAGCCATACTGGATGCTTCCCTGTGACACAGCAACTCCCATGCTGTCTGCTTCAGCCAATTACTAGTGCTCTTCAGGGTGAGAAAGTAATTTTGACAACTTTGGATCTTGCCTTTGGGAAACTCTCTCCCCCCTTGTTTAGATGTGTATGGATCCTCTGTGTAACGTGAATGGGATCTGAATAACAGATGAAGACGTAAATTCTTCAGCTACGTGGTAATTTTAAAACTACATGTGTCTGCGTTGAACAACCTAGTTAGAACTAAGAATTGAAAACCATTGTGGCAGTATAACTTTTGGGTATTATTTTTTACTGAGAAATCTGAACATCTTTGTATTTAACCTTAGTCCAGTACTGGTTTGTGATCTGTGCACAGCAAAACAATTCCCCACCAATAAAAAGAAATACAACTTTTTGCTTAGTCATGAAAGAGGTATAGTTTGAGACATTTAAAGCTCAAATTCTGTTATTATTATATATGTTTGAGGAGTCTCATTTTCCTTTAGTTCTCCTTTTTTTGACAGTAAGATTTTTGGAGCAGTAATGCACCTCCAGCTCTATGTTCCAGTGATAAATATACTCAAAATTTATAATACTATATTAATCATTATGCATGCTAAACCTAGGGAAAAGGAGAGGAGGGGAAAAAAAGAAAGTCTGGCAAAAGAAGGGGCAAGCAACCTTGTGCCCGTAAATTACTTTTTTTCTCTGACTGGTGCTACTGTCTAGAAAACCAGTATCAAAAAGCTCATCTGTGATACTTCCCTTGACTAATATTTTTAGTTTAAGTTATGTGAAAATTATACAAGTAATGTGGATGGTAGTAACACAGACCTGTTTGAATCGCATCCACTACCCTGGCACCCAGTTTATGTCTGGAAGCTGAGAACTCCATTTGTTTCTCCCCTGACTGTGTTCCTGTCATTACGAATTCTGAGCAGAATCAGTCTGATGAAAAGGAAACAAGACTGGTGGCACCTCAAAAGACACTGTCTCTCTGAATTCCTGAGACAAAGTATAGACAAAGTATATTCAATTTTACCTCTTCTTAATCTGCTATAGAGTGCTTATATTAATCTTATGTGTGAATATTTTGTTATATTTTCATATTTGTTATTATGGAAAGAATGGTTGATCTTCACGGAAATCATAACTATGTCTGGTCAGTTTAGGCAGTTTAGAACACTGAGGAAACTTATACTGGAAATCACAATGCCTGATATTTTCTCTCAAAACTTCTTGAAGACTTACTAGCCTTCAACTAGCCTTAGCTTAGTTTTGCCTCCATTTTCTATGAAAGCTATCATTTTTTTATCTGTGTTTATGTTTTGGGTCTCTAGTTTGACTGGCATCTCCAGATTTGCATTAATATTATTATCATGTAATAATTGAATTAATTAGTAAATTAAGAAGGAATATTCCTGCTTGTCATCAAGCCAGTTCAATTGCTTTGTTCTAATTCTTGGATGTCTATGAATCTTTGGTCATCTAGGCTGCTTGGGGCTGTTTGGGAGAGGTGTAGAAGCAGGTTTCCAGCTACCTAGAGGACTTCAGTAAGGTCAGACACACACAGATCCCATGGGTAGGCTGCAGCTGAGCTGGACAGTTGTGATGTCTCTACTTGGGAGCAAAGTGTTGCAAGTGCAGTATTTGCACCATTTCCACTCTCTGTTTGCATGTATGTAGCATTTCGCATGTGCAGTACTCCAGTTGATTAGCAGAGTAGGTAGATACCGTATTGAGGCCTAACATTGTTCTTTCCACTGGGTGATATAGACTTCAAAATCTGATTTAGGAATACAGACATACAAAACAGTTAAAATTTTTTTAGCATTCTCACATTTCTGATGTTTTACAAAGATAAAGTTTATCAAACTGTAGTTTATTTTTAAATTGAGCTACAAATATACTTGAGTGACCTCCAGCTGCTTTTTCACACTGAGAAATATGCCTCCAGACATTTTTCCTCCAACATCTTTTCAGTCCCCCACCTCTTCCTTTGTCTCATGTAAGCGTCTTGGGAAGTAGCAAGCCTGTGCTCTGTGCTCGCAGGCCGTGGCTGTGGAGGGTCAGAGTCTGTTACTGAATTCATAGCTCTGAGTCCCTCCAGTCTGTTTCCATAGCTGAAGATGCAAAACACGAGATGTTTTAGTGACAGTTTTACTTAGACTAGTACAAATAAGCATACCAAGAAAACATATGCTTCAGTTTCTTTTTTTTACAGTTGGAAACAAAAGAGGGAAAACCAGTTTTCTAAACTCGTCATATGTGCTGAGTTGAACAGAGTATTTTTGTAAGCCATCCAAATGAAAGCTATAGAATGTAGTGTTGTTCCAATCATTAAGTTTAGTTCCCATTAAAAATTTTCACCTATAGTAGCAGTGCTTTATTTTATAAAAGGAAACAAATGCGAGAGAGTCCACCATATTATCCACAAGTGTCTTGAAGGAAGGATGCAGGAGACCGGGAATCCCTTCCCTCCTTGGTGGGAAGGGCTTCAGGTAGGGTTGGCATGGGGCAAGGTTTGACCGGCACACTGCCCTACCTGACCTGATGCGACTCCTTGTGCTGGACTGAGTGCCTAATGGAGTGCGTGGCTCTGCCCTCTTGGTGGGAGCACTCATACTGACAGAGAGGCAGCGTGGGGACGTGTGGGGTTTGTGGAATGACTGTTTCATGACACACACATAGAAAGGGCAATGCCTCAGCCCTGACGTTTCCCATCGACTAGCTGTCAGCAGATCCGCGCTCCCCGTTATGACTCTTTGCAGCACCATCTGAAGTGTCCATCTCTTTTCCAAAAACTGGGCAGGAAGCCCAGGCACCCATTAAGTACTGGAGAGAAAACACTTCAAAATATGCTACATAGGGGCCTTAGGCTTGGCTATTAGAGCTACTGTCAAACTTCTACCCAGTGATACTATAAAAAATTTACTTGTCTACAGAAGAAATAGGGTGTATGACCTGGTGAGAAAGAAAAGGTGAAGCTCATTTAGTTTTACCTCATAATATTTTGAATTCAGTGATCCAGTCAGTTCATCTCAACTGAATTCAGTGAGACTACACCAATGAAAACTAGAGAATTTTCCATGTTACTGATGGAAACCTTGGAGTCTCCTCAAGACTTACCTTGCTGACCCATTTCATTCATTTGCAAGAGGAAAAATAGGTATGTCTGCTGAAAAGTTCTTTTTAAATGCAGAACAGAAGAAGAAATCTAACCTTTCTGAACTTTTCTTTTTAAGTTACTCTTGTGTTTAAGTGTAAAGCATGTAACTAGCATAGTCTGTTTCAGATCTCAGACTGTGCTAGAGCTTTGCAGGAATACTGCTAGCATTCAGTTACTTTAGATGATGTTCTCAGAGTATTTCTAAAGCAGCAAAGAATGATTAAGTAGGATTCTACCTCTTCACAATGTTTTCTATGGCAGAACAAGTATTTGTGCTTGAAAAAGAGACTTACGTATTCTGTTATGCCCTTTGAAAGAATTATCATCGATTTCTTGGATATGGGGAGAAGAGTTCATCAGCTCACAAGTGCTGGTTGATGAATACTACTATGCAGGGGAACAACATCAATTATAATAACTCTTAAATAGTGACAAATCAAAAAACAAAAAAAAGATATTTAACCAATTAT
>VXAK01027090.1:175231-244263 GCA_013399435.1 Arenaria interpres | reverse complement strand
GCCATCCCCTCACCCGGCCGTCCCCTCACCCAGCCGTCCCCTCACCTGGCCATCACTCCCCTCACCCTGCCCTCACCCAGCCGTCCCCTCACTCGGCCATCGCTCCCCTCACTCGGCCACCCCTGCCCTCACCCTGCCCTCACCTGGCCACCCCTGCCCTCTCCCTGCCTCTGCCTGCCCCAGCCCAGCCCCAGAGGAAACCCAGGGCAGAAGAACCACACGGGAGCCCTTGCGCAGAGCAAGTCCTTTATCAGGCAGCACAGCTGATCTCCGCTGCCCCACAGCTCCCAGTGCCCAGGGAAGACGGGGCCCCACGCTGCGCCAGCCATTCTGGGGCCTAGCCATCCCTGGGGTGCAGGGCCTGCACAGGCAAGGACCCCTGAGCTGCTGCCTGAGGAAGCGGGACCCCCAGGCTGCCACTGGCCTGCCACCCCGGGCTCCAGCAGCCTGGCTGTGCCGGCCCTGTAGCCCCTGGGGGCTCCTCGCTGACATTGGTGGGCACTCGTCTGGCAGCACCGAGGGACTTGGCAAGGCTGGGAGAGCTAAGAGGAGCCTCTGCCGTGGCTCATCCCCGCCACTGCCCGCGTCGCCTGCTCGGGGATGCAAGCTGGGTCGCTCAGGATGGAGGTGGAAATGCTCAGCTGCCGGAGGGAGCTCAGGACGGCTGTGGGGAGACATGGGCCACGTCAGCTGCGCCCTGTGCCTTGGGGGCTACAAGGGGCCCGGGTTAACCCATCCCTCCAGCCCCAGAACCACATGAGAGCTCCCTGCCATAGCCCTCAGTAGCAAGGGCGAAGGGAATCCCACCCTGTGGGGCCTTGGGGAGGGCTGAGCCCTGCCCAGCCAGGAGGACATGAGCTCTCAGGTTAGGGCAGCAGCAGCCAGCTCAGGTGGACTGTGGTGGATGTGAAAGGAGTGTGGAAAAGCACCGAGCACGCAGCTCCAGGACAGCCCGTGTGTCCTTCCCTCCCATGCGGCAGAAGCATGGTGCAGCGCCAGACCCACCACCCCCCAGGATGCCCCCGTCCTTTTTTCCCCTCTGCTTTTTTGTCAGTCTGTGCCACTGGGCCAGCCTGGCCTCTTCAAGGTGCCACAGACAGGAGCAGGGCCACCTACTTGGCCGAAGCACTGGGAGGGAGCAGTGCTGGTCCAGCCAGGCAAGAGACGTCTGTGTGAGGCTCTCCATGTTGGCTGTGGAGACCATGCCGTTGAATGACTCAAAGAGGGGCCGAATGATGATACTGAACTGATGGGAGCAGAGGAGTTAAGGACCTGCCTTGCCAAGACTGTGGTCTCCCACCTGCTAGGTGTGGGCAGCACCCTCCTACAGGCAGCAGGGCAAACCTTCCTGCCTGCCATGGAGCAGACCTGCTGGGTGCCTTCCCCAGCACAGAACCATGCTGGGCACCAGCCTGTACTGATGGAGTGATGGAGATCTGAGTGTCACCTGGGTCAGACAATGGGAGAGCTGTGTAAGCCCCATCATGACTGGGGCTGCCCGAAATGGTTGATTAGACACAAGGCAAGTCCCCCAGAGCAGATCAAGGAGCCAGCTAGCTCAGTGTCCTCTGAAGTGCCCAGGAGCAGGGAATGACACCAGTGTGTTCAGTGTGCTCCCCTGGTGCTCCTAACCTGCTGGAGACTGGTGATTTTGTGCATGTAGTAATGCACAGCAGATGCCTCCACCATGAGCATGTCCTGGAGCCCATGCTGGCTTTAGCATCCCCAGTGTCCTGTGGAAGGAACTCCGCAGCTCTCCCAAACTCTGCATCAGGAGTCACCTCTGCCTTGCCCGGGCTGCCTGCACTGGATTGGACTCTGCCCCTTGGGATTTTGTAGACCTCACGGTCTCTGCAGGCTTAATGGTACCAGTGTCCCTGTTTATGGAGAAGCAGGAGAAGCAGGCCTAGCCATCTGACCACTGGTCCCTGGCCCTTGGTCCCTCTAAGGGTGTGGGAGCCCAGACATGTGTCCCAGGCATGGGCACACCTGCGTTTCCAGAGTGTGCACATGGCCACGAAAGCAAAGCCATCATGTCCCCAGATCTGTGTCTAATCCCTAGTTGATGGCTGCTGCCTCAACAGCAGGACCTCTTCCCTGCATGACCTCAGCTCCACTGGTGACTTCCCTTCTCCCCAAGGACCTACCATTTACCCCTACCCCATTTGCATACTTGAAGCAGAAGCTTCCTCCTAACCACAGCATCTTGGCATGTTCCCACCATGTGCCCTTGACTGGGAAACATCTCCCCATGGTTCCCAGAGCCTCTGGAGCCAGAGGGACTCCACAGATCTGGGAGGAGCAGGTTAACCAGAGGACCCAGTGTTTGATGGAGGGGTCAGAGCAAGAAGCAGGTGCTGGCCGCAAAGGATACAATCCAGAATTTCCAGTTCTGCAGTGTGGAGGAGCGGACATACTCATCGAACATGCTGCGCATCTGGTCAAAGCGCTGGCGTGTGATGGGCACCCCCGTGGCTGGCAGCTGCTCCTGGCACAGGCTGTGGGGCACAAGCAATGCTGTGGGTCTGTGTTCAGGAGGCTGGGAGCCGCAGGGGCCTCCCCATGGGGAGAGGCTCTGGCAGGACCTTGGTTCTCAGCAGGGCTGGGCAGGCAGTGTCCCTCTCCCGGGGCAGCTGTGGGGCATGGCCCCACACTCTGGTCCCACACAGCACTGCCTCTTGAGCTTCCCCCCCCCCCGAAACAGGGTTTGAGGGGGGACAGAGCCAAATTCAGGTCCTGGGACATGCTCCTGGAGACCTGCCGTGTCCTGCTGCCTCCCCATGGCTGCCGCTTGCCCTGCCTGGCTACCCCAGTGCAGACAGTGGCTCCCTCCCGTCTCCCCGGCCATGTCCCTCTTACTTGATGGAGCTGTTCAGCTCCTCAATCTGCTCCCGCAGCCGCTGTGCCTCATCCTGCAGGGCTGCCCGCTCCTGCTGCAGCTTGCAGATGTACTCAGCTGTCTTCTGCAAGGTGGTGGCCTTGCTTACCTGTAGGGCCACAGGGGCGAGATGGTGAAGGGAGCGCCTCATGCAGTGGGGCTGGCAGTGCGAGGTGCGGTGTTCCACCCTGGCATGGCTGCACCATACAGGTCTCCGTGTGCCTGGTGTGGGCTCACAGCTTCCTGCCCCGCTGGCTGGGTGCAGGGCAGGAGTCCCCTGCTTGGGGGCATACCAGGGATACAGCATCCCTGGGTGATACAACGTGATCCTGCATGCCCAGGGCTGGTCCACTCACTGGTGCTCACCTTGATGCTGGGCTGGGCGCTCAGCGTGCTCACCAGGCTGTGCAACGTGTCGAAGCCCAGCTTGATGTTGAAGCGTCTCTTCTGCTCAGCAGAGATGTGTGTGATGCGGCGGCTCTCCATCTGTGCGAAAGCACTGTCAGGCACCTCCTGGCACCGGGGAGAGCCCTGNTTTGGGGGCAGCAGGAAAGGGGGGTGCATATGGAGATGGTGCCGCCATAGCAAAGGCAGTGCTTGCTCTGGCTGTACCTTGCTGCACTCAGGCCTGCCCCGATGGGACACGGGGTGGTGCAGGGAGATGCCAGTGCCCAGCCCCACGACAGGTCCTGGGGAAGCGTGGCCGGGCTTGGGCCAGTCGCTGCCTGGAAAAGGAAAGGTGCTACTCTGGGGAGAGGGGCAGCAGCTGCAGCTCCTCAGGACGGGCTGATACCAGGGTCCCACACTGGGACAGGTAGAGAGGAGCAGCCTGCAACGCTCCCACCCCCGGGCAGCCAACCCACTCCACTGATGGGGATGCTCTGGTCCAGCATCCGACTACATCTTATCACTGTGTCTTATCCAAAATCTCACTCATTTTACAACTGCTCAAAAATTGGAACATTTGGGATGTGACATTTTAAATTCCCAGCATTTCTTAGGGTGGGAATCACCAGGAGAGAGTCCCAAGGGCAGTAAGGCTGTGGTCTGCAGCACCAAACTGAAACTGAGAACGACACCAAAGCCTTATTTCCAGCCACCGCTCTGGTTTCTGTGGGTGAAAACAGGGTGCTTTTCACTCAAAAACCGAGCTCCAGGTTCTCAAAACTACAGTCCGACATTTTGCTCCTTTTTTTTTTTTCCTGTTTCTGCTTTTGCTCCTGGAGAAGGGGGCAGGTGAAGGGGCAGTATTCTCCCCCACGGAAAGAAATCATCTGTGCTCAGCTGAGTAAATGTAAATAGCCAGAGTTGAAGCTGAAATGAAACTTTTGCTCAAAGTGTGGACCAAGGTCCCTGCAGGGAACGCAGTGTCCTGTGGAGCTCTGGGGTGCCCCAGACTTACCGCAAGCTGACGTGGGGGACAGCCGCTCTGCCTTGGGGACCAGCAGTGGGCCTGGCTGGGTGCCCGCCTGTGGCACCGACACCAGCATCGGCGCTGTGTGGGAAGGGCTGGAGCCAGGAGCCGGCACTGTGTGGGAAGGGCTGGAGCCGGGAGCCAGCCCTGGGCTCAGCTGGTCGATTCTGGAGAGGAAGGCAGCAGGGACGTCGGCGACAGTGCTCTGCTGCTGGGAGAAGGCAGAGGGAAGTGGGAGGTTGGGCAGCCAGCATCCCACAAGTGCCCAGGGACCACACCTTCCCCTTTGGTCGGTCGGTGTGTGGGCACTGATAGCCGAACACCCGTGAGGGACCAGGGAGGAGAATGCTCAGCCCTGTGCCCATGGGGCATCCCACCATCTGCAGGGTCAGTCCCAGCCCCACCGCTCCCCAGCAGCATCGCTAGGAAAGGGGCCCTGCCAGCAGGGCATTTCCCACCCCTGCCTGGTTTCTTCTTTGGGAGAGAACACTCAGGTGACTTCTGGCACCCTGGCCACTCCTTCGCCCTGTGCCTGGTTAGCCCCATATTGCAATTGGTGACCCCCCCAGAATCCCATCTCCCCACCAGTCCCACCTATACCCCTGCCCCCGCAAGCAGGAGAGCTGGGGTGGGCAACTCCTCAGCACTTACTGAGCTGGGGGGGCAACTCCTGACCTGGGGGGTAGGCGAGCGCTTACCGGGGAGACCGGGGACACGGGCATGAGTCCTGCACCTATTGGGCGTGGGGCATCCAGGGCCGGCTTCTGCTTGTCTGCAAGAGGGCAGGGAGCAGAAGGGTGCTGCTGTGTGAGGGTGTCAGGGCTCGGGTAGCCTTTTTGGCCCCAGAGGACAGCCAGTGCCAGCACTGGCATTGCTGCAGCCCTTTCCCTGCCCGTCTGCCCTGGGGAAGGGTGATGCAGCCCCTGGGCAGAAGAGCCTTTGCTCTCCGCACCCAGGAGCCGTGATGCAGGCACAGACCCTCAGCTCCTCCCCAGCACAGCACGGGGCTGGACACAACTTCTGTCCCATCACGTGCATGGGCAGCACGGGCAGGGAGGACACTGGTGACCCCTCAGCCCATCCACAGAGAGCTGTGGGGACCAGGCTGCGGACATGGGGACCTTTCAGCAGTGCCCATGGCCAAACCCTGAGGGTGCCTGGGCCCCTCCACGGGCTGCTGGAGCTGGGGGGGCTCCTTCTGGGAATGGCTTCACCCCTGGATTTGGCTCTGCCCAGCATCCCCAGTGTCCCCCAACCCTGGGGAGAAAGCAGGCCCTGGCTCTGATCCCTCCCCATAGAATCCCCCCTGCTGCTGGCTTGTCCCTGTGCCCCTCTGTGCCCTCTGGCCCCCTCACCTGTGGTCAGCAGCTGGCTCAGGCAGGGGTTGGGTACATCCAGCCGAGGCGGTGCTGGGGGTCCCGGCAGCCTCTTCGTCTTGGTCCCACTGGGCTTCGTCTTGGGTCGCCTGCCCCCGCCCTGGGGTGGCCCCTTGGGGGGGCCAAACCTGGGGTCGCCCAGCAGGGTGGGGGGCAGGAGCTGGGGGGCGGCCGGGCCGGGATACCCCGGGGGCACCATGCCGTCAGGGTAGCCCATCCCTGGGGTGGGGGTCGCTGAGCAAGGTGTTGGGANCTGGCAGCAGCACCCTGGGGGATGGGATGGAGGGCGTATAGGGGAGTTCTGGCGGCTCCAGGCTGAGGCACTTGCCAGGGAGGCCATACTGCAGCAGGGACTTGTGTCGGAGCTGGGGGCTGAGGCCACTGGGGGCTGTGGTGGGGAGATCGGGGGCCAGAGGGGTTGGGAGGAGCTCGGGGGCCAGGAAGGCGCCGTGGAGGCCAAGCTGGGAGGCACCACCAGGCTGCGGGAGACATGGGAGGGTCAGGCAGGGTGGCTGGGGCACCGGCAGCTGCAGGCCGTGGGCTGGGGTCCCGCTCACCTGGAGGAGGGTGCCAGGTAGGAGCGGAGCCTCAGGGCTGGCAGGCAGCCCCCGCACGCCCATCAGGGAACCACCACCGTCGAACAGGGGCTCGGCCATGGGCATGAAGCAGGGCGGCTCCTGGTAGCCCAGCTGTGTCTGTGATAGTGGTGGCCGGTGGCTGGTGAAAATATCTGCAGGGCCAAGTAGAGACAGAATGACAGGCGTGAAGGGACCTTCCTGGAGAAGGGTGACAGGCCCTGGGGCATGCTGGGGGGAGATGTCCCCCATCACCGGCACTGCCAGAGACTTGCCACTCTTACCTTCACCTTGTGGGGCCGGGGCAGCTCCCGGCTCCACCAATGGATCTGGTGCCTGAGTTGTGAAATGCTGGAGTGTGGGGGGAAGAGGCAGTCCACGTGCCTGGGACCAGCCTTACCACATGCATGGGGACAGGAAAACCCACACGGGGTGCCACCCAAGGGTGGGGACCCCGTCCCCATCCCTGACACTCAGCTGGGCACTAGGTGCTCCAGCGCCAGGGCTGCTCCCGGGGTGGGTGTGGCCATCCTGCTTCTCTTGAACTGGGCAGGGGACAGGGACCGCGACACCAGCAACAGCTTGGTCTCAGAGGAGTGTCACAATGACCCTGAGCCACAAGGGACAGTCCCCTTGGGGTCGTGACAAGTGCTTGTCTCCCTGCCCTGGCACTGCTGTGCGTGCAGCCTGTGGCTAACCACATCCCATGGCCTTCCCAAAGACGAGCCCCGTGACCTCACTGTGACTCCCTCTCCCTTCCTCTTCCCTTCCCACAACCCTGCTCCTTCCGCAGGCCCAGACACCGCAGCACAAAGGGCTGGTCTGACAACATCAGGCAGCCACCTCCCTGGTGAAACAAGCTCCCCGGGCACATCAGCCCCACGCACACCTCAGCTCAGTGCTGGCACTACCGCTGCCTGTGCCAGCCCTGGCTCGGGCATCGCCACCAGGAGGGTTTTCTCTGTAGAGGATGATTGTTGGATAGGGACGGAGCTGCTGGTTGCTTTCCTGTAAGATAGAGCAGGAGTGCTGGCTGGGTTTGCAGGCAGCTGCCCAACAGCCCCTGATACCGGCTGTGTGCCCAAGCAGCTGTCCTGGGACACAGACACTCATATCCCCTCTGGGGAGCACCAAGCCATGCTCCCAAGCCCTCAACTGGTATGAGCATCGCTGCCTCCAGGCCCTGTCCTGTTGCCAACAGAGCCCAGCCAAGTTCACATGCTGGCTGTCCCTGCTGGGTGTGCACAGTCATGCCACAGGAACCAGCAGGGCTGCAAGGATTCTGCTCTCCCTCCAGGCTCTGGCACAGGCTCCAGCCCCTGGGGTGCCCTGGCTGAGACCTGCAAATGTCTGAGACCCTCCTGAATCTACACCTGAGAAGCAAACAAGCCAGCAGAGAGGGATGTCATGGGGCTGAGCACAGTGAAGATTCCAGCAGTGCCATGTGCTGCTAGCTGATGGTAACACCAGTGTGGGACAGGGCAGTGCCACCACTGAGCTGCCCCACTCCGCTCTCAGACTGCCCCTTCCCCCTGCCAGGGACATGGGGAATGCCTGGGAGCATGACAGACCCACCACTGCCCCTCCATGGCCTGGCACTCGACATGGGCCGTGGTGCTGCCAGGCAGGGTCTCAGCCTCCCCAGGGCGCAGCACCCAGCTCCACACTTGCCCCCAGCCCTCTGACATGCCCATGCCAGGCTGTGCCCTGCACCAGCACCGAAATTCTGTGGCTATTTTTAGTTATTTCTGGTGTCCAGCTCTGCAGATTCAATTCCTCTTGTGCCTCTTGCTGTGCTGCAGAGATGAATGGTGGATGCCACCCAGCACAGCAGCTGGCAGCTCCTGGTCACCCTCTCCTTCCTTTCTCCTGCTCCTTCCCCACCCCTCAGCTCTTACCGATGCTCCTATCCATTGTCACCTCACCCTGACTTGCTTCCAGGCCACACAGTGTGGCCAGGGCATGCTGCTTCTCGAGGGAGAAGAGCCCATGATGTTGTCACACCATGCCTTTGGCACCCCGTTCAAACCTGGGGCTGCTCTCCAAAGGGCTACAGATCCCAGTCCCAAACCAAGGACCCTCCAGCACTGGCCCTGGGCTCTGGGGGAGCCCTGCAGTGCTGCGTGGTCATGCCGCCCCACGGGAATGCCAGCCCAGCCCCCAGCTCCCCAATGCTAAGTGCAGGTCCTACCTGGAGCACGGTGCCAGCAGGGCATGGGGTTGGGTTGCTGCCTTGCTTCTGCCATCAGGACTTCTCCATCTGCCCCACACCACGCTCTGGCACCCGCTGCATACACGAGGTGCTTCCTCATTTGGGGATTGGTTTGCATACACTGACTGACAGGCATTAAGCTCTGCCACAGAGACCAGACACAGTGACAGCCCTGTGACCCGGCCGTCATGGTGCCCAGCCTGTGGTTCTCTGCATGAGGCTGCCAGGGAGATCCCGGCTCCTGAGCCATGAAAAGCTATCCCATGCCCTGCTAGAAAAGTGGCCTTGGGGACATAATTGTGTTGGCTGGCATCCGCACCCAGGGTTCTTCCCCCATCTCCTCTCCCCACTCTTCCCATGGCCTTGTGGGCACACAGCCTCGGCGCTGTCCATTGCATGGTGTGTGCACCCCTCTGCCCCTACCCCTACAACTCTGCCCTGCATGCCTGCATCCCACCAGTGTGCACATGGCTTGCATGCAGCGCTTGGCTGTCGCAGCATTGTAACCTCTTGTCATCAGGGCGAGCTGCTCTGTGCAGTGTGCAGCAAATGCCATGGCTGGGACAAAACTCCCACCCACAAGTCTCTGCCCTGCCGCAGTGCACACAAGGATCTCTACAAGGCTCAGCAGCCTGCACCCAGGCAGACAACCAGCCTCACCTGGGTTGCCCTCCCTGACCCTGACTGGGCTTGGGATCCTCCCCAGCCCCAGCAGTCCCCCCATGCAGAGCCACTGGGCATGGGCAGAGCGGGAAGGGATGCTCTCCTGCCATGTAGTGGCTTGCAGTAAGACCCACCCCGTTCCCAGGCAGGACCCTGGAACAAAAGGCAGACCTTTTCCCCAGGAAAGACAACTTGACTGTTCATTGAAATACACGGGTTCAGGTGGGCACCACTATTCCCCTTGCCATCTCCTGTGAGCACAAGGCTGTGCTGCACTGGTGGCACAAACAGCAGCTGGGCCCACAAAAAGAGGTGCTGGGGCTGCTGCTGTGATATCGTAGCGGTGAGGTGCTGCTTGAAAGGGGTTGGTGCAGCATTCCAGCACCATGCAGGACCTCTCAGGGGAAGGGACAGTTGTCAAGTGTCAATTTGACCCATTTGGAACTGTTCCACCTCCCAGCGACTGATGCCCACATGGCACGCCTGGGGACAGGAGGCAAAGGGCCAGCAGTGGGGACAGACCCTCTTTCTAGCAGAGCTCACCCTAATGGGACCTGTGGAGGGAATGAGCAAGAGGAGAGCAGGCAACAGCCTTCCCCCCACATCAATCCCTGGGACATCCCACCACCTGTCCCGGTCCATCAGAGTGCCCAGCCTGCTCCTTGTCAGCATTTGCTCTTGCATCACCCGGCAGCTGAATGGCGCAAGCACCCTTGTTTCCTCCCCCTGAAGGAAGTGGAGACCAGCTGTGGAGCTCACAGGGTGCTCACAGATGGACAGAGGGGTCTAGAGATGCTGATGCTGCCCGAGTTCACCAGCTGTCTGGGAGGGCTTCAGCCACCAGCCCACACTGGCTCCCACCCTGCAAAGTGTGCCCAGGCCACCAGCTCTGGCATGTTTGGGGGCAAAGCTGGTTCCCAGCATAGCATGTGCCAGCGGTGCCTTGCCTGGGCATGTGAGGACACTGCACAGCATGGCTGGGAGCAGGACATGTCTCCACAGTCACTAATGGCTCAGAGCCTGCATGGCAGCACTGGTGGCAGCCCCATGGGAGGAGGCTGCCTTTGTCTGCTTCCTGGTGTCCCCCCTCGCTGCAGCTGGACACCAGTGCCAGGTTTGTCTCTGGGCCAACCTGGCAGGGACAGTGACCTGTCCCCAGAGGACATAGCAGAGTGCAGGATGGGGTCCCAGCTCTGCCCCAGTACCCTGGGCTGCTCAGCCTGGGGCTGGCTGGGGAGCAGGGTGAGGAGGGGGACACAGCAGCACAGAACCTGCTCTCTAGAGGTTTCCACTTTCTTGTGCAGGACAACTGTTGTTCCTCTGTCTGCAGCAAAACCGAGGTGGTTTGGCACTCCTGGAAAGACCCTGTGTTTGTAGAAATACCCTCCCACAGCTTCTGGCCAGACCCTTCCTGACCTGCCATGGCTCTGCCCTGGGTGCAGGCAGGCGTGCCAGACTCCTGCCCCACCGCCTGCCACAGCACCCATGCATGCTGCTTTTTCCATGCCAGTGGATGTCTGGTGCTTTCTGGCTGACCCAGCAGCTCCTGCTGATCCCTGGCCAGCCCATTTTTGGCTGCCATGGGGTGCACAGTGTGCTGGGCTGTGTGGGATATGGTACCATATCTGGGCTGGCTCTTACCTGAGATCTCCATATCATCCAGGCTGGGCTGCAGGGGTGCCAAGTCTGGCTGTATCATGTCGGCATTCCCAACATATGCTGGAAGAGGGCAGAGCTGCAACATTGGGGCTCAGACACTGCACCCCCAAGATCCTTCCTCAGGGCTCCTCAAAACACTGCCCTCACACCTGCCTGGCTGCCAACCCTCTATGTCACCCCAGAGTCATCCCGCATTGCTGCACCCTACCCCAAAGCCGTGCATGGGAAAAGAGATGGGAACCCACCCTCCAGACACCCAGGGACACCCTGTCCCCACCACTCTGCCCAACAGCATCTCTGGGACTTCATCCAGCTCCCAAGAACCCCAGGGAAAGTGTGATCCTTGGCGCAAGACCTGCTGCAGGAGCTCCAGGGACCTGGGCAGGCAGGGACAGCAAAGATTGGCCATGGAAGGCAGGACCTGCCTGTTGCTTACCCAGGGCTGGCAGCCCTGGCTAGTGGGGCTAGTGCTACATGGGGCTAGTGCTTCCGCAGCAGCTCAGCCCATCCTGCCTGGGCCAGCCCAGGTTGGTCTATAGGGAGCCTCCAGAGGAGAGGATGCTCCCACCCTACCCAAATGGAGCAGGATGGATGCCAGGGGATCCTGTCTGCCCAAAGGGTACAGGCAGTAGCTCTCAGGGGCTAAGCCAAGAGGCAGCAAGGTGCTACAGGGTGTGCTGTCCACCTGGACTCCTCCTCCACCTCCAGTGAGAGCAGTTTGGGGCTCCTACCATCCTTGGGGAATGCCTCGTGGGTGTTGGGCGTCTGTGTCATGGTGAAGAGGGTGTCAGAGATGTCTGAGAGGAAAGTGTCCAAGTCGAAGTGCTGCCTGCCCCCCGGCTCCTCTTCCTCATCCCCAAGCAGCATGGGCACAACGTTGCAGAAGAGCTGGTTGCACCATTTCTCTGTTGGCCTCCAGACATCCTCATCCTGCATGAGATGGAGCAAAGGAGCCATGCGGGTACCTCTTGTAGGTAGGGTCCATGCCTGGCTCCCCACCTGCTCTCCCTGGCAGTTCCCATGCTCCCTGCAGCGTTTATCGCTCACAAGCTTCACAACTTGCACATTGGTGCTTCCAGAAGGGTGAATCTGGCATCTCAAGTGCTTGGCATCCCATCCCATTGGGCTCGTCATGCCCTGGGGCTTTCATCCTCCCTTCTCCCAAGCTGCCCACTGCAGGGGTCTGCATCACACCCCTCTTTTTCCCCCTCCCCACATTTTCCCAGCAGACTCACCTGCTTTGCGCTGGAGACCTCTCCCTCCCGGGTGGACTTTCGGAGCTGGAAGGAGAAGACAGGCCGTGTCACTCCCCAGCCAGGGTGTGCACAGCATGGGGCAGAGCCAGGGGCAGGGCAGAGAAGGGGAGCACTCAGGAGGGGGGTCCCTCGGGGTCTCAGTGTGGCCACATCTGTGGTTCACATCTGCCTTTACTCTAGGGGGTCTGGGCTGACCAGCCACTGCAGTGATGGGACTAGTGGTGTGTGGCGGTGAGAGGCTGTCAGCACCCTGCCCGCCCGTGGCACCCCGGCCTTTATCGGTCCTGAGTGAGCGTCTGGGGAGGAGGCTGGACTATGCTCCACCCCACGTGGCAGGCAGCCAGAGTTTTGGTGCCAGCATGCCCCAGAGCGGGCAACTAGAGTGACACAGAGCCACCCGGCCTGCCTGGCAGCACGTGCTGCCAGGGTGAGATGTGGCTGCCAGTGGCATGCCAGCAAATCCCAGCCCAGCTGGAGCGCTGTGGGTGAGCTGTGGATCTGCTTGACCCACCCCAATGTGTGTGCTGTTGGTGTGCTGCCAAACCCAGCCCGTGATTGTACACCGGGCAGGTTGGGCTGCCAGAGCACACCACAGCACCACTGGCAGCTGGGGATGGGGTCCCCACCAAACTCCCCCCCCACTGGCACCATGGGGCAGCCAGAATCCCCCTCCCACAGTGCCAAGAGCCTGCCACTTCCCATTCCTGGTCAGATATGGCTCCATGTTGGGCACACTGATGTCCCCTCCAATTGCTGGCACTGCCATGGGACAGGGAGCAGCATGGCACAGCCACTCACCCGCTTCTTGTAATAGATCCTCCACTTGTGGTACTCCCTCATCACCACCTCGATGCGGCGTTTCCAGTAGTTGCCCTCCAGTACAACAGCCTTGGGGGGCAGGACAGGGGGTCATGACTGAGCACCCAAGCCCCAGCATCCCACAGCCAGGGCTGGTTTCCTTGTGCCATGTCAGAAACATCTTTCCCATCAAATCTATGAAATACAATGAGCTTTGCCCCCTGCGTGTCCCCAGCTCCCACCTGCACCACCCAGACCTGCTCCTGGCCCAGAGAGCTGTGAGGGACCATGCCCTACCTCTGGTTTTCGGTGCTCGTCAGCCTCCGACCCCTCCAGCGGGGTGATGAAGCCGCAAACAGGGTTCTTCCTCTGTTCCACATCTACAAAGGGGACAACACAGCTGTCTTGACCCATGGCTCCATCCCTGGACATTGTTGCCCCAGTGCCAGCTCTGTTCCTCCCAGCATCACCCGGCACTCAGCAGATGCAGCAAGGTCTGGTCCCATACTCACACTGGATGTACCACGCTCTCCAGATAGCATTGTTGAGACGAATTTTATCCCGACAAAGCAGCCGCAGCCCCTTGAAATTCTTCCACTTTGGAGACACCAGCTTCCCACTAAAACACAAAGCAAAGGAGAGGGTGAGGGTCACCATTCCAGAGTCCTCCCAGTTCGGGATCTCCTGAGGGGGCAGCCTTGCGAGATGCTCCAGACCACCAGCCTGGTGGCAAGTCTGGAGCAGGCGCAGCCACATGGCTCTGCTGCAAGCTGATTGCCAGGCACCTCTGGGAGCACCCATGGGAGCATCCCGAGCTCCTGTTCACCCTGAGAGCAGCACAGACCTAAACCAGGAACTTCCCAGACACACATGAGGCTTCTCAAGGCCCTGGGATTAAAGCTCATTACATGGGGAATTGATTCATTGAGGCTCAAACCCTGCTCCAAACCAGGCCAGCTGCATCCGAGGAACGGGAAGAGAAGTCTCCCACCCAGGCAAGACGTCTGGGGCCACGCGTTGCTGTGGCTCTTGCCTCATCGCAGCATTTGGGCAGCTATTTCTGACTGTCCTTTTAATGCCAGACAAGGCGTTGAAAAGCTGCCTTCTGCTGNATCTGCATGGGTCTGGGAAGACAGGGCAGCAAGCAAACCTGCACCCCTCACCCTGGCCCCAGCCCGAGCTGAGCCCCCTCCATCCCATTTCCTGGCTTCCAGAGGCAGCCGTGTTTGTTCTGCCACCCGTGCAGCGCAGGCAGCCTCATTTCACTAATTGTCTTGTTTTTTTCCAGCTGAGGAACATGAGCCCCTCACATGCACCCACTGGGGAGGTCTTGAGAGCCCTGATGCCCCAGCAGCTCTTCAGTGGAGACTGAGGTCCCTCTGCCCCAATTTGGGGTCCTTTTCACCTCTTCCTGAGAGCCCAGAGGCTGCCCTGGCTTTCCTGCCCACCAGGGCACAGACTTGGGCCATGGCGACTGCATGGGGGAGCCCTTTGAGAGCAGGCTGGAAGCTGCATGGGGTCCCTCCCTGGGAAGGTCGTGTCCCTCCCCAGCCAAGAGCTTGTCCTTTAAATATCTTGGGGCTGCTTTGGGTCCCACTTATCCTCGGTACGTGCAGGGAGGAGGAAAGGTAGAGGCTGGGCTGGGTGTAGAGCTGCTGTATCCCCCTGCTGCCAGCACGTCCTTGGGCGCACCCCAAGGTGCTATAGGGTCATGTTCCTAGGGAGGTGCTGGGGTTGAGAGCAGTGCCCGCCTAATGCTTTAAGAAGCCGCACACTTGTTCGTTCCCTCCCTCAGCGGCTGTGCTGGTGCTGCTCAGAGCTCGACTCGGGGCTTGGAGCTCCCCGCAGCCCAGTGGGCAGGCGGCTTGTTGCAGACAGGGTGCTGACCTCACCATTAGAGGCAGGACCCGAGCAGGAAGCAGTGAGAGAGAGCAGTGAGCAGCGAGAGCCCCGTGTCCTGCACAGCTCTGCTGGGACGAGGGGACAGGAGACCACTGACTGTGTCCTATCTTGCTGTGGGGCCCATCCATCTCCAGAGCCTGATGCAGTGACACGTCTGGGAGCGGGTGCTCCCACCCCCAGGGGTAGGCAGGGACAGTCTCCCCAGGGAGACCCAGCCTGACCCACAGCCCTAGGGGCTGGGGAAGGACTGGTGTCCCCGCAGCTCCAGCCTGCAGACAGTTAAGGACTCGGCTGTGCACTGGCCACTCCGCTATCACCAGGATTTTGAACTTTCCCCGGCAGCACAAGGCAAACACCGCAGTGGTGCGAAGCAGAGGAGCCAATGGAAGGGACAGGTTTCCTGGGCATGTGGCCAGATCCTGCCGGTCAAGGCTACACAGCCACACTCCTCACCGGTGCCGCCTGCCCCGACAGCCAGCTTAAAAGAGCAGCCAGGGCCCATGGACTGCAGGCTCGTGGCCACAGACGGGTACCTTGGCCCCACGTGAGGCTGCTGAGGTCGTGGCCACAGAGTTGCTGTGGGACCTGGAGGCAGAGGGGAGATGCCTTTGGGCTCTGCCACCAACTGCCTTTTTTCCCCATTAATGATTCTTTCAGTTTTGGGGCTTATCAGGCTGATCTTTGCTCCCTGGTCTGCCTTGGATATGGCCCCGCCCTTCCCTGAAATTTTCTCCCCAGAGAGATGGATGCAAATCCCGCACTGAGCCATGAGAAAGGTGCCCCAAACAGGCCCCGCTGTCGCGAGCTGCCAGAGGAATAGGGACACATTCCATCAGCTAAGGGGTCTTTGTGGGACGGGGTGAGGTGGCACCAGGGCTCCACCTGGACCAAACCCAGCATGGGTCAGCACTGATTCTGTTTTGTCCAGTAGCACCTTGTTTGTGCCATGATTCATTTAGATCAAGGTGTTGTGGCCCCTGCTTTCATGGCAAATTGAGTATTTTGCTCTCCATCAATAGCAGGAGGAGGGAGGAAGGAATCCTCTGGCAAGATGCAGGGCTTCACAAAGAGAAACCAGTGGTAGCAAGAGGGGAACAGCTGAGTGAAGGGTCCTCTGGCAGGTCCAAACCTGCTCAGCCTTCCCAAGAGCAGCGGGAACAGGATCCCCCGCAGGACGTCAGAACACTCCTTGCCCCCCGCGCTGCCAGGACACAACTCAGCCCAGGGCTGGCTGAAAGGCAACAGCCTTTCCTGGAAGCACTAAGAGCTCACATTTGATTTCTTACAAATTTTGCTACTGAATTCATGTTTTTTTCTTGATTGTTTCCATTTTAAAATCCAGAGTCTGAGAAAGAAAGTTAAAAATCATACCACAATTTTCCTGAAAAGTGCCCCCAAGCAAAAACTCTCTGTGTTCAAAACCAACTTCAAATCTCTGTAATCTGACAGCTTTTTTCTCTACCACCTTGTGCTGATGCAAAGGCTGCCGGGCCTCCAGAGGGAGTGAGCTCTGCCCCAGCCAGCACTGCAGCCAGCATGGGGGCACGCGGGGTAATTCTGTTGTAACAAAGGTGTTAATAGACTGTACTGGGGATAAGATAGGGACCCGCTCTGTGTATTTACAAGCATATAGGAGTGCCTCTGCCCTTCCAGCTCTGCCTCTCGGGCAGCCGTTTACCACCATGCAAAGCAAGCATCAAGTGTCCCAGATGAGAAGGGAAGTTGTTTAAATCCTCTTGCAAATTAAAAGTTGTTTAAATCTTCTTCCCAGTCTGGGAAGCTGGGCAGCTGTGAACCAAGCTAGGTACATCTCGACAACCTGTTATTTTGGTGATCTCTGCAGGTATGACCCCACTGTGCATCAGCATGGGAACAGGCTTGCACACCAGCCCAGCTCCTCAGCACACTGCCTGGATGGGGTCATCCTCTCTGTCCAGGTGCTTTCTGCCCCTCTACATGAGTGTTTAAGGCACTGAGAATTAGACAATCAATTCGAGCATATGGCAAAGCTATAGCATCAATTCCACTTCTTCTAGGAAAGCCTCAGAGCTTGCTATCAGCTTGGCTGGTAGGGAATTAGCATGCAAGAGTGTAATCAAAACCTGCCTTGTTTTAAAACATAGGAGGGGCAGAGTTAATGCCAGTCTATCATTTACCAGTCTGATGTCCCTACATGCTAAATCCTAAATCTCCCCTCTCGGTATTTGCAGGGGAGAAGAGGAGATTAATGTACATAACAGTCCAGGAACTGCTGCAGGTGCCTTCTTCTGAAACACAAGAGAGATGTGTGCAAGAGAAGACCATGAGTGGCGGCAGTTTGCAGTTCCCATCTGCACTCAGTTTTTGTCCCTTCAAGAGGACAGGTTGGTCACCCAACAATTCCTTGCCATGGGTCACAGGAGGGTATGCAAGCCCAGAAACTCTGCAAGGCAGGACACTGAGGAGTCACACTGTGGTGATGGGGAGAAAGACCTTGCTCAGCTGGGGAGATTGTGCTAAGGCCAAACTATGAACAGCTCCTGAGAGAGCTCAACTCCACATGCTCAGCTTTTTGGGGGAACATGGAGGGGGACAAGTGTTCTGCAGGGAAGTCCATCAGAAACAGCAGTCTAGGAGATGCAGCACATTGCAGGAGAAGAAAGAGTTGAAGACAATCATTAAATATTTGGCAGGAGAGCTGCTAGAAGCGTCCTGGAAAATCGGTACAAAGGGCCAGGGAATTGCTTCATCCCAGCCAGGGATCCCAGCAGCAGGAGCAGGACCTCAGCAGGGGCAATTGCCTCCCTTGGAGGGCTCTGAAGAAACAAGTTACTGCTAGAAGCAAACCTTGATGTGGAGAGTGTTTCTTTCCCAGTGGCGGGGTGATGCACAGTCCAGCCCATGAAGGTATAACACATCAGATCCTGGGGGTGATTTCTCAAGCTGAGACAGGACTGCCATAACTGCCTGTGAAGTGCTGTGGAGGAATTCTGGAGAAGGGAGGAATTACAGCTACCCAAAGGACTACTGAGTTACAGCCACTGAAAAATTATACTGTTTAGAGAAAGTTCAGTGTACTGCCTTTGAAATGGTGGGAGCCTGCACAGCAAGGGTTGGGTGGCTGCAACAGTCACAGCTCAGCCAACAGGTGAGGAGAATTGGTAGTTCCCCTCTACTCAGTCTGGATATTGTGTCCAGATTGGTCCCCCTGATAAACAAGGGAGGTTCACAAACTGAGTGATCCTGGAAGAGGATGTTAAGATCCTGAGTGATGGGTTTGTTCAGGCTGAAGAACAGAAGATGGAGAGAGGATCTACTTACTGCCTTCAACTACCCTAAGGAGGCTATAGAGGAGATGGAGCCAGACACTTCTCTGACATGCACCAAGAATAGACAAGAGGCAACAGACACAAGATGGAACAAGGGAAACTCCAATTAGAGCCATGGACTGCACTCTTCCCTGTGAGGTTGGTGCGGGACTGGAACAGGGTGGACAGGTGATGGGCTCAATATCCACAGTCTGCATCCATCAGAGTGATGGCCCTGAGCAGCTGGATCTGGCTTTGGAGTTAGGTCTGCCCTGCACAGGGGTTGAACTATGAACTCCAGAGGTGCCTCCCAGCTGATACATTTCTGTGCTTTCTGCTTTGTTAGGGAGCTAGTCATAACTGTGGATGCCCTCCTGAAGACTGGAGAACATTTGGCTGGCCACTTCAGCTGAGGCTGTGCTGCACCAACATCCCTTCTGAGGAACTTGGCTGGGAGGGAAGCTGTGAAATGGAAGATGATGCAGAGAAGTACCGAATCAGATAAAACTAAAAGTAGAGGTGCGGCAAGTATCTTTAAACTCAAATTTCCCCCTCTGATACCTTCCTCCAACCACTGTTTACAAGTCTGTCAAAAATGTACTAGCAAAGCTGCTGTGGATTTCCAAAGGGAGAAAAGCAGAGTGGTCAGTGCTAGAGCCAGAGTCCAGTCCCGCCTGTGGAGAGACATATCCAGCACTGCATCGCAGGTCCAGCTTCCCTTGAACCTGTTCTCTGATCAATGCTTGTCATCCTGTTTTTAGGGTGCTGGCAAGCTTCAGAGCATGACAGCTGAGAGATGGAGGGGGAGAACATCTAAGGATGGAAGGAACTCCAAGAGAGAAGAACCAAGCATGAAGTTTGGAGAACATTCAATGTCAACATTTCCCTGGCCTGCAGCTACCCTGGCTCCACGGCAGACCAAGAACTGCTCCCATAAGTGCTGAGCAGGACCTAGTCTTGCATCAAGCTAGCCAGGAGACATCTCCAGTGCTCTGGACTCCAGAGTGGCCATCAGTAGTGGCACTAATGCTTTGTAGCTGATGTGTATCCTCCTCAGTGACGGTTACTGTCCAACTGCAGTTACAGTTTGCCATGGTGCTGGGCTTGGCGCCATTGTCATGCTCAGTGCAGGAGGGAAACAAGGCCCCGAAAGAGTCCAGGGGGTAGAGAGAACTGGAGTGATGGAGCCTTGTCTGCAGCAAGGACTGCAGTGGCATACAATGGCCGGTCCTGGGTGGCATACAGCTGCCGTGATCCATTCCACCTGCTAAAGCACTTGCACCCTGCCCCTTTCCTCTCTGCCTGGGGAGAACCAGAGCTTAGAGGCACATGAAAGCTGTGGTGCATCTCAGGAGTCAAGATCTTGATCACCCTGGGATCAAGCAGTGTCTGCTTCTCCAGCCCCAAGCTGCAAGGCTCAGAGTAAGGCTACTTTGGGGCTGGGAGAGCAAAAGAGAGTCAATGTCCCCTGTGCGTTGCACTTAGGGGTGACTTGCCTGATGAGGAAGCATGACTCTCAGCTGGGTCACCCAATGCTGAAGCTCATGGTGCTCCTGCAGCACCAGCACCTCAGAGGAGAGCTGTGCCATGCCGGCTGTGAGCAAATCATGCAATCTAGGATGTGGCGATGGGCCAAATGTACACAGCTATGTGGCAACCAGTACCCTTGGAGTGCTGTCCCAGCGTCTGACGTCACCAGGACTACTCTGGCAGCGACCACGTATTTGACCGTGTTCAGCACTCAAGGACTTCAAATACCTGAGAGGTCAGCAACTGAATGAGACCCTGCATGGAACAAGGCAATGGACAACTCTTCAAGGCTCTTTTTCTGAGGTTTTGTTTTCATGTGATATCAGTAGGACATCATCATTCCAGATTTTCACCTGGACATTTTGGGAAAGCTAAGCAAGCAGTTTTGCACTGATGCCGGAAAAGCAAGTTACCCTAATGCTTTTGAGAGACCTCAAAGCCTTGGCAAAAAAGTGGAGCTGCCTCCAAGAGTGTGGACCAAGGTGCTAAGAGACACGATGCAGGCTCTCCCGTTGTCACTGGGGAGCTGTGGCATGAACAGGTCCCTAGCATCCTGGGCTTAGGTGATAAGTGTGTTTGAGGGAACAGTGCAGTCACTCACTTGATTTTGCAGGAGAGAAGTGGGGAAGCTTTCAGGAGGCCCTGGACAAAGCCCAGTGAAGCCATCCAGCCCAAACTGCCGCTGCATGTCCTGGTCTCAGGGTATGTGGGCTGAGTCAAGGACAGGAAGGCAGGACTCCTGCTTTGGGCTGGATTGCTAAAGACTGAGCTTTGGCTGCCCGCAGATTGGCTGTTGCTGCTCTACAGGGTGTGCAGGACCTGGCCGTGAGGGTGCTAATGCCAGATGCAGTGACTCCAGATCTCATGGGAAGGTGGAGGAGGGTTAAGCTACATGTGAAGAGAGGAGGAACTTCTCATCTGGCTCCATGGTCAACAACCCAGCACCATCTCTTTTTCCCCAAAACCTCCCAGGATGGTGGTTTTTGAGCAGATTGCGTATCACAACCCAACAGACAAGAAGATGAGGACAGTGTCAGCTGGCAATTAGCAGCAGGTTCCTGGAGGGGCAGTAGGGCTCAGACAGCCTCATGCCTTAAAGGAGCTGGGGGGTCTGTGAGACGTACACCAGCAAGGCGGATCTGGGACTCACCTGTACTCCAGACTCATGCACTCAAAGAGCCGGGTGAGGGTCGGGTCGATGCTCCGGGGATCTGCTGGTTCGGGCTCAGCGTGGTGGTGGCGCCGGCGGGGCAGCGAGTCGCTGTGTGGGGACGACACCATGAAGTGGCCACTGTGGATGACCTGCGAGGGGTTCTGCACCCCGGCACCGGGTCCTGCGCTGCTCACGGCTGTGTCCTCGGAGTCGGAGTCGGAGTCGGAGACGTGGCATGGCCCAACCGGGGGCTCCGGGAAGTGTCCTGGCAGCCCCACCTGAGCTTCTGCCATTGCCCAGTGCCTGCTGGGGTCTCCTTATCAGCCCACCCCAGCGCTGTTGTCCACCTCCTGTCTGTGCTGGTGTCCTACAGGCGCTGTGCTGGCACTGAGCACATGCGGTGGGGCTCCCCAGCACAGGACACCCACACCACACCTCCTCCTCGTTGCTGCTCGCCCCACCCCGCACCTCGCTGTGGCCTCCACACTTTGGGGTTCAGCTTTCACTTTGGCTGTACGGCTCCACTGCTGCTATTTATAGTGGTGGTGGCTGATCCCGCCCATGGTGCACCATCAGACAGGCCACAGCACCCAGCCGCCAGCCACCGGAGCTTCACTTCCCTGCCGCTGTCCTGCTCTTGCAACACGCGCCAGCCCTGGCTTTTATTTCCCTGCAACCCAGGGGAGGAGTGGCCATGGGACACCTGTGCCCTCCTGGCCCTAGCCACGGGCTGGCAGTCAGCTCTGTTTACCCGGGCTCGTCGGTGGGGAGAGGAGCGGGCGGTATTTACCTAGTGACTCTGCCCTAATGTGTCTCCCTGCACTTCCAAGGGAACAAATACAGATTAAGGGATATAAACAGGTGAAATTATAGCAACGAGCACCCAGCTCAGCACAAAGCGCACCAAACCGCCGAGCTGTGCGACGAGCTGAGAAACAGCCCAGGCGAAAGTCTGCTCTGAGGTGTGACCCAGCAGGAGAGGGGATGCAGCGATGAGCTTGGGTGCAATGGGGTTTGCACCCAAGATGGATGGATGCAGTCCTTAAGATGGATGACCTTCACCTCCAAGGTGTGCCAAGAGGTGCAGGCAGACAGGGCTTGATGTGCCAGCCACCATAACAGGGTTCCAGCCTAGGTTTCTGCTGAATCAATAAGTGAAAAGGAGATTCTTCTATAAAGTAATTTTTATTCATAATACTACAGCTCAGGCTGGGTGTGTCCAAAGAGGGACCAAGAACAGAGAAATTCCTGTGCAACAGTACCCTTGAAATTTATGCACCTTCAGGCACCTTGCAGGTCCCCCTTGGCTCAATGGCAATTTCTGGTCTGGGGTTTTCCTGTTCTTCATTGGTTTCTTCCTCTGTCTCCAGATGTCCACTAACCGTTCTTATCCCATCGGGATGCAGCCTCTGCTGAGGGTTGCAGCTTCCTTATCTCCTGGTTTGCACCAGTCTCAGGGCCCTCCCTTGCATAAGTAAGGAGGGGTTCAAAATAAATTCAACTTTTCTAGGTCAAAGTTTGTAGCTTGCAGCCTAAGGCTTCAGCAACTTTAGCTACTGATGCTGGGTGAGTTCTGTGTAAGTAGTACACTAATGCAGCCTAACACTAAGTGATTCATTTTATTTAAATTGAACAACTAATATTCCATGTTCTTTTACACAGCCCTGTCCCCTGCTTTTTGCCAGCTCACCTTTGATAGATACCAAAAGCTCTTGCAGGGCTTAACATGTGCCATGCCATCCAGTCCTGTGTCCCAAGCATCTCCTCTCTGGCCAGAGTCGCAGGGGGACAAAGTGGACATAATTTCAGGCTTAAATCACTTTGTTTCCCTCTTAATGGCTGGCAGCACATGCCTGGAGAGCACCCAGGAGCAGCTTTTAGGCACGTCTGATGAAAACATGGGATAAATGGTGGCATAAAGCTAACATTGATGGCCGCAGCCACCTGAACACTAATCCAGTTTGCAGGTGAAGCAGAGCAGACTTCTGCATCACACCCGTGGGTCCTGCTGGTGCTCTGGAGGAGGGAGCAGCCTTCCAGGGTACTTTTCAGAGTAGGGAGAAGAATATGCAAAAATAGCTGTTTTGGATAGTTTTCACATTGATTGGTGTAAACCTCACTTAGGAACTACGTCATTCTTTGTCCAGATTTGTGTTGCTCTGTAGCTCCCTTTTCCCCCTCTGTGATTCATTACAACCATGTCAGCCTGTCCCAAGCTGCCTGTCAAGATGATGAAGAGAAAAGTAATTTTAAAACTACTGTCTGCAGACATTTTAAAGCAATAATGGACATGTGGGTGTCCTGGGAAATGAAGGATTAGGCAAGCCACAAGAGAAACAAAGCTATTAGAGATACACAGGAGAGCTCTTCTGTGCAGGGCCATGCTGCACAAAAGGAACTTTCCAGGTTTTTGCCCAGGTTCATTTGCCATCTGTTCAGGGGCTGCAGGCAGACTTCAGTCCTCTGGGACAATGTATGTCTGAGTGAAGCAGAGAAATACATTAGTGAGGCTTCTAGGGACATCCTAACTCCCTCATCGCCGGTCCAGCAGGTCTTGCGCTGTGGAGGAGGGAAATCTCATGGGCGAAGGGCACCCAGCCTGGGGAAGGGGATTATGGATCCCACAGAGGAACCTTCCCGAGCAGACAGTGGGCCAGTGCAGGGGTCCCACACAGCAACGGGCAGTTGCAGTGATGAGAGATTTTGTAACTGGCTATTTGGATCCCAAAGTGTGTGATGTGAAGTACAGCCATACAGATGCAACACTGTCTCAGAGTTGTGCGAGTTGTGGTCCTGAGTGCAGTGCAAGATGAATGTCCCAAAGGTGTCCCAAAACATGCACTGTCATGTGGGAGGTTAGACATCAGAATCCACAAAGCAATTCTCTAAAATGATCCCAACACCGCACACAGAGGCAGGGAGGAACAGCCTCTGTGTCTGGGAGGAGAATGGTGTTGGGATAGAAAGGTCAGATTTATTACTAGCTGAAGAAACTGGGAGTCGATGGGACCTGCACAAGTGTGGAGATCTCCATTTGATGCAGACAGACCCAGGACGCTGGTGTGTGCAGTCACAACAGCGATGGACAGGGATTGGTTGGATTCAAACCTGAAGGGTATGCAGCAGAGACACAAGGGTATGCAAGTCCCAGCTTAGTCCCTCAAGATGGGGAACCTTTGAAGTCCTAAAAATTCAAAATCCTGAGAAAAAGAACTAGGAAAGAATCCTAAGAAAAAGAACTGAAAATGGCTGGCATTGCTACCAAATAAGGTAGAGAGGAGAAATATATTGCAAAATCTTTATTATCAGTCAAGCAGCACAGTTGGTGGCCTGAATGTGTCATGTTCAGGGAGATCAGAGAACTGTAAGGGTAGAAGCAGTGGGAAACATCCACTGAGAGCTTGTTAAGAGGAGATTAAAAGTAGCAAGCAAAAGAGTAAAATGTGGGAATGACATTTACAGACACTGTGGTAAAGGTCTGCAATAAATATAATCAACTTAACCATAGCCAAATACTGTGGTTAAAAGAGCCAGAAGGGACACCAAACAGAGGAGACGAGACAATTGGATACCATTCAGAAGGTAGAAATCACCTTCAAAGAAAAAGAAAAAAAGAAGCATTACATATTTCAGCAAGTGGAATGTAAAACCACAAAAGGCAGGCCAAAAATAATTTTACCAAGCAACTTGAGAAAGATAAAAACTATCATTAACACCTTGTTCACAGCTATCAGAAATGGAAAGTCTGCCAGAGCACCTGTAGGCCCTGCAGAACATGTACCAGGGATGCTGGGGGCAGAGGGAAGAACACCACATGAGCCCAGCGTGGTGCTGCCGTGCCACGGGAGTAGCGGTGCAGAGGGTTTCCACCCCAGAGCCCCCGTGGGGTTGGTGGCAGGAATTAAATATGAGAAGTCAGTGCAAAGAAGTTGCAGACCTCATCCTCAGCTCCAGACTTCCAGGACCAGAGACCATCGCCCAGGAGCCCTCACCAAACTCCACCAGGACATTTCAGACCTGCTGACAGTGGGCTGTGACCTGTTACTTGCCTACCAAGGGAACAGAAGTGGCACAGATAGCATCCACTTTTGAAAGGCTCAGTCACTCATCTTAGGATCTCCAGAGTTAGAGGTCTCATTTCTGCACCTAGCAAAGTTGTAGAAATTGTAATAAACATGGAATATGTGCAAACTCATGGATAAATGCAACAACTTGAGGGTGAATCAATATAGCTTTTTAGAGGAAAGTCGTAGCTCAGAAATCTGTTGCAGTTGTTGGAGGGAGAGGCAGTATACGTGGACAATAGTGATCTGATCAATATAATGTAATCCAAAAAAGCTTTTAAAAAGACCTATCACAGAGTTTTCAAAGACACTGAGCTATAACAGATCAATAATTTGCAAAGCTGGGAAGCAAAGATAAGACTAACTGGCAAATTTCCAGAATGAAGAGAGATTGCCTATTGGATGCTGCAAGTATCTCTACTGGGGCTGGATTTTTCAGAATATTCATAAGCGATGGAAAAAATTGACTGAGGAAATAACATGGTGACAACATTTTCAGATGGAGAAAATAGTTCAGAGCAGTCGTAATATCTAAAGGTGGCTGGAGGAAGCTGCAGAAGGCTCTCAGGCTTCAGAATGAGTAGGTGACAAAATGGCAAACGGCATTCAATGTTGATAAAGTGAAGTACATCCCTAACTGTATGAGATGGTGGACTCTAAATTAGCTATTACCATTCAAGAGGCAGATCTGAGGGTAATTGTAGGCAATTATCTGGAAACATCAGCTGAAAGTTCAGAAGCAATTAAAAAGTAAAAAGACTTCAGAAATTGCAAGGAAAGAAATGGATTACCAGCAAAAGACACTTGCCACTGTGTAAACCAGAGGGTGCTCAAGCTGTGTGCAGTTTTGGTGCCTGCCTCAGAAAAGATGTAGAAGAACTGGAGAATGTCACAGAGATGAGGAACCTGGTGATCAGAGGTGGGAATGGCAGGGATCTGCGAGAAAAGGCTGAATAGATCAGCACTGCCCATGTTAGAGAAGAGCTGAATGTGGTGGAAAGCACTAGGGTTGTAGACACTGATGCAGCAGGAATAGAGTGGTTGAAGAATGGTTATTCATCATTTTCACAACTAAAGAGCCAGGGGCATCAGTCAAAGGAACAGCTGGCAAGTTCATCTCAGGATGTTGTGAAACCAGACATCTAAATGGACTCAACAAGGAGTTAGATCAACTGATGGAGGACCAGAACTATTAAAATTCATGGTCCATGTACTTTATGCGTACAAAGAAAAGTGGAGCCAGGGGAACTCAGGACGCAGGTACAAGATCACCCTCAGCCTCCTGTTGCATGGACCGGAGTTGGTGAGCATAGGATGAGACCTTCCAAACTCTCAGAGGGAGGGGTATCTCCAGCTTGTCATAACCATCCAGACCATGGAGATCTTTTCCACAGACCCATGCAAGAACCTGCAGAGAAAGTTTTGTATTTTCCTTCTTTGGCTTCAGACGCATAAAAGATGTGCAAAAACACAAATTATATTTTTCTATCATTCCTTTTTTCCCTGTAGAAGACATGCAACCTGCCCTCTGTCCCAGGATATGAACAAATAACAATGCTGTGGAGACCGTGGTGCTTCAGAGTTTCTCCCACCCTTTGCTGCCTCACCAGAGAGAGGTGGATGCCTGCAACAAGCAGCAAGGCACTCCTCCATCTCCTGCTTAGGCTGCTGTAGCACTGCCTCTCCCTGCCAGCAACCTGCTCCCCTCTCTCCCCATCCAATATAGTAGTAGCACATACTACTAGTAACATAGAAGATAGCCTAGGATCTGTATTCCTGAAGCCCATCATCCCTGCTTGTGCAAGCTCACCACATTTCCTAGAAGGTGATTCTGAGGCCTACATTTTCCATCAGGAAGCAGATGAAATTCCTGTAGGTTCCATCCCAGACACCAAACGGTGACCAGCATGGACTGGATTAAAGCTAAGGGATTGAACTGCAGCATGCTGGTACATGAAACATGGATGCAGGATGCAGTCCAACTAGCAGTGCCTGCAGTGGTTTTTGTCTTTGCAGGGGTGGGTGAAGGACATGATGCCATGCTGGTGGTCTCGACACATTTCCCATGGGGTCACTGGCTCTTCTTGACCAAGGCAGTTGAATAATGGAGATCTTTTGTCATGGGCTCACTGTACTCATTTCCCTCTGGAGCTGAGGCTCTTCACCAGGAGCTGGCATGACCATCTTTTAATTTCCAGGAACACCCAAGCCCTCCTCAGTGCTGCTGCATGAGGCCACAGGTGGTGGCAGGAGGGAAATCCTGACAGAGGTGTTGCTGAGGTGCAGCCCCACCTCAAAGGTTGAGGATCCCTAAGTGACGGCAAGTTCCAGTGTCACAATGGTATGGTCATCTGTTGTCTTGCTGTGAAAACATTCATTTGGGAAGGCTGGATCTCCAAATTGCTGCAGAAGAAACCATGCACAGCCCAAATGGCTCAGAACCAGATGCAATGTGCCTGTTGTTGCCGGTTCCTTAGGATTTGCTGTAACCAAAAAACGTCCCAGAAGCCATTATCATCCCAGAACTCAATTAATAGGGGTTGGAGGAGGTGGAAGCAGGCGTACTGGTACAGTTTTGCCACCACAACTGCAGCCTGTTGCCTCAGTGCTATGTTATAGGGGTCAGATTTAAGGCATACTCCTATAACACACTCCAAAGTCACTGAAGGATCCAGGTGCCAAGGCAAGCTCTCCTTTGTGTGGCTAACTACCAGATACGTGAGAAGGTCACCTCACATGATCTTTGCACATCACCAGAAAGGGCTCCAGGGACTCCTTGGGAAACACATGGCTATAGGGTCCAGATACAGCACAGCATTCCTGCTAGAAACACAGAGCTCCTGATTACGAGCAGTGAAAGTGAAATGTGGCCTTAATGACAACTAGCAGGCAAAGGAGAACTGCTTTGTCAGGTGGCTTTTGCTCTTAAAATGTGAAGATACATGACTCACCATGGGGATCTGGCCCTGCTTCTGTCTCCTCTGCAAGTGAGGCCAGCTGGGCAGGACTGCCGCTTTTTGCAGCTGTGACAGCCTCAGTTGTGGTGGTGCTGCCATACCATGCCTACAGTGTGCCGCTTCTCCACTTCCTCTGCCTGTATTGGTTGTATTCCCTCTGCCTGGAAAGAAGTTTTCTGCTGTATATCCATGCAATGAGATTCTTGGTGCTTTCTTCCTCAGCTGGCCTTGGTCATGCTCTCCCGTGGGTACAGCCTGTGCTGATGGGCTCTCAGCACTCCTTGCAGCAGGAGGACAGAGCAATGAACATGGAAGAGAAAGCTGCAGCCTGCAGCTGGACTCCTTGGGCAGCATTTCTGGGCTCTCCTTGCCTGCAACATTTCCTTCACGCTGGAAGCTGCCTGGCAAACCCTGGGGCGAGAGCACCCTCTGGGGACCAGGAGAAATGTAAGCAATGAGACTCCACAGTTCTCAAATCACTTCTTTTCACAGTGCATTTGCATTTTAAGTGCATTTCTTGATGGTGATTCGTCCTAGCTTGCTTGCCCAGAAAGAGGACTCTACTGGAGGGGGCTGGATTTCCACACCACATTTCTCTTCCTACAGGACAAGGTGTGTGAGCCTCTCCAGAGAGAGCAGAAGAGACCTTAGGGGGGACAGCAGCCCTTGTGTCTGTAGGAGAAGGAAGTCACACTGTTTAGGGATAACAAAAGGATATTGTACAAAAGAGACTTTTCTGCATCTAGCTAAAGAGACTGCCTGCGAGGACGGGATGCCCGGTGGTATCCTCCTTTCCATTGTGGAAGGGGAAGGTGCTGATGGGAACACAGGTGGGTGCTGCTGCCTCTTTGCTGCTCTCCACCATACCAGGGGTGCATGGTGGGTACACACCGATCGGCTCCTGGGATGGGGGGGGGGGCATTAGCAGAGGGTCGCTTTAATCACATGTCTCCAAGTCCATCTTAAGGCAAGAGAGTTAGCCAAAAAAAGATTTTTAAGTGCAACAAGAAATTCCTGAGTTTGACAGCTGAGAACATTTTATTTAAGTTATAATCTCCTATACAAAGTGTAGTTTTCGTTCTGAGCCAGCAGCTGCCTCCTCTTGCCTGTCACGCACCTCATGACTCACTGCAAAGGGGACCTGAACAGGAGGTGGTAGGAGGCAGGGTGAGAAATACCACTGTAAAAGACAAGACACATAGATTCAGTAAAACCATAGTGTAAAAAAATCCCACTCAAGCATAACAAGATAATAAAAGATTTGTTTTCACCAATTTTTATTTGCTAGCCCATCTATCTCCATTTATAAGGAAGGCAGCTCTCATGTCACCGAGCCAAAGACACTCTAAAATTCACATGACTTTGTAGGCATTTTTAGTACATTAATACCACAGTGGCTGGAAGCCGAAATGGATGGTTTTAGCTGATGTGCTGCTTCCCTCAAAGAAGGGAGCATGTCGAATCTTTCAAGAAAAATATAGAGCCATTATTTTTTTTTGAGAAATGTTGTTTTGCATTGGGGGGTTGGTGGTCAATGGCAGAATCATTGTGTCCATAGACTTGACCCTGGCAGAGATAATAGATCCTGCTTGAAGACTTCTGTATTTTCTGAGCTGTAATGTTGAGTCCTGGCATAACTCAAGGCAAATGTTGTCTGTTCACTTATCCGCTGACACCTCATGCCAGAGCTCTTCTGAGCCCTTCCCATGCTCCCTCACTTTGCCCAGATCTGAGTCCCTCCTTCACAAATGAGACCTCTCATGCATAGTCTTAAAATCCTAAATACATAAAATACCTCACATATATCACCTTTCCTGACATATGTTAGTTATACATGAATTGTGCTAAGCCTGCATCCTTTTGTGTGCTTCAGCTCTTGGAAAACCCAGGCAGTGTTTTGGGTGTGCTGTGAGAAAGACCAGGCACAGGACTGAAGGGTCATGCAGACATTTTTGAGGGCAAGCTGCTTCCCTTGCTCACCTCAAGCTTGAGGGCTTCCAGGTCACATCCTCCTGCCAGGGGAACATTAGGGCACTGATGGGCTCATCCTGCTTCCCCTCTTTGCAGGTGGTGACTGTGGAAGTCACCCTGCGGTAAGCAATGGCAGTTCCTGCCTGCAAACCACAACACTGGCTGGTACAGCAGCAACAGCCCACACCTGTGGGGAGCAATCCTGCAGATGCCAGAAGGATGGACTGCAGGAGACAGGAGGTCTTTCCACATGGAAATTTTACGGCACTTTGAAATCTCTTCTCAGTTTTGAAATATTAAAGGCAGAGTGGTGCCTTCCCTCCATACTGCCATCTCTTGGAAGTCATCATGGCCGTGGCTCAGGAGATGGACTCTCCACAGCACTTAGGGATGCGAGTTGCATAGGCAACAAAACCTAAAATTCATGGTTGCCAAGAAAAGTTAAAACATTTTGACATTTCCCAAGCTTGCACAAAACTACTGTGTGCGAAGTAAGAAGTCTGCATGCAGTATTTTTAAGTTTTATTTATGCATTGCTTTTTCCCTGCAGTCCCCAATGTCTGTTCTACAGAGAAGCTAAGCTTCAGTGGTGGAAACCTTCCAATACATTAACCTCTATGAGCACTTCAAAGATACGAAAAAGACTTTTACAATTGAGGTGGTTTTTTGAATACAGGTTTATTTGAATATTTAACAACTATTAAGCCTGAAATGTAGAAGGTACAGAGTGGGAATTTGACTGTGCACATTAATATCTTGAGCAAGGTCTCCAGCAAGTGAAAATTGGATAGTTTGCCAGAAGTTAAGGATGTAAATTAACTTACACAGCCATATAGATCCACTGGTGTTTGGCTGTTTCACATTTTATCTGAAGCAAACTGCAGATCTGGAAACTCTAGATTTTGCAAGAGACTGCTCCAGTTATTAACATAATTAAATGATCTGACTGAACAAAAACATAAAAGCACAGTTGAGGAGTAGAGGGAACCTACAGGAGGGAGAAGAAGTGGAAGATACTTTATTTTCTTTGGTAGCTAGGATATGACCAACCTCAGCAAAGATCCCCTAGGACACTAGGTTTGGCCATGACATGTTTTGCCTTTTTCCATCTCTTTGCAGAGCCAGAATTAGCCTCAGGAAGGACAGAAAGGAAACAAAAATGTGACTAGCAGTAGGAAGCTGGTTTGATGAGGATGACAGAAGCTTTGCAGTTCCCGTTGCACAGGCTGCCCCACGTCATGCCCCCCTTGACATTCAGCCGTACAGAATAACATGCCGAGTACCACCACCCACCCCCATAGCTGGAGGCACAGTTCCCACTGGAAGTGTCCTGATCCCGATCTTTTGCAGAGAACTTCATGTTGTCGTGCACGGTGGAAGCACTGTTTGTGGTCATGGAGTCTCCTGCCACCCCTGAGTATGTTCCCAGCCTCAGTCGGTAGCCCTGGGACTCATCTTCCACGCTGAAGAGGTTGTAGTCTGCAAACTTCGTGTTGTTTGCGGCATCCCAGAGGACAAACCTGACCTGGTAAACCTTCTGCCTGGAGATCTGATGGATGTACTCGGTGCCCAGCCAGTACTCGGTGTGCACATTCCCAAAGCCGTACTTGTAGGTGCTCCAGGACTCAGCCCAGGTGATCTCCGTGCCCTGCCGGTTCCTCTGGATGACCGTCCAGCCTCCATCTGTCACATTCATTTCACAGTACACCACGATGGGGTGCAGTCCAGTGGGCTGGATGACGTAGATGCCACTGGGGCTGCCAGAAGAGACCTCGCTGCAGTCCTTGGGCCAATCTAGGGGAGGAGAGATCATGGAGGACCAACAGGCAGAGCAACCCCCCTGCCTGCTTGTCTAGCCGTGTGAGAGGGATTTCTAGAAAAAAAATCTATCTTTTTCCTAGATATATCTTGCCATGTGGGGTTTTTGCCAGGGTCGTAGAAAGTCTACCACTGTGCTTCCTACTGTAATTGTAAAAGCAAAATCTCTGTAAAGGAAATACAGTGATTAAGAGAATATGCATATATTTTGAAGGTATATGCATAAAATTTTCTTCTCCTTCTGTCTCAGGCTCCTATTTCCTCAGTCTTTCTCAATGTTCAGATGTTTGCCCTCCCTCATACAAGCTTGGCTTGGTGAAGGCTCTTATCACATAGTTATGCAGAAGTTTAACTGAGCATGTGAGCTGGTCCTGCAGACCTGAGATCCACTGCATCCCTGGGGTATGGAAAGAGAAAACCTCATTCCCTTAGCTCTGGACTCTGTGGTCAGCTGTGAAACCCCTGCAAGCATTGTTTGGGGGGCATGTCCTCTGCTTGCCCTGTGTAGAGCTCCACAACAGAGAAGGGGACTTGTGGCACATAAGTAACGGCTGCAAAGTCCTTCAGGATCTTGTCAGGCCCGGTTCAGTGTGAAGGTATCACTAATAATGAGTGATGTCTCAGTGGCCTTAGAGGAGTACATCGAGCCTTGCCCCCAGGAGCTGGGTTATCCCCAAGTTTTTTGCCCACCCACCGCTATTGGATCTTCCTTGCCTACACCTGCCCCTGCTCCCTGTGGGGTTGGGGGGCACTCACTGCTCTGTGCTGTCCGCTGGGCACCACTGGCTCTGTTCTGCCGCATGTGCTCTCCATCTTCATCTGCATTGGGAGAAACAGAAAGTGTGAGACAAGCAGCCCTGTGCCACAGCACAGAGGGAACTCCAGCCTCCATGGGCTGTTATTCCCAGAGCTAAGTTTTTTTTTAGGGTACTTCAAAAATGCTACTGGGCTCATTTTTCTTCCTATATTGTATTTTTTGGTTGTAAACTCTTTAAAGGGATAAGGTACTAGGAAGGGTAACACTGCAGTCATTGAGCAGCTGCCTGTTCGGTCCACTCAGTGTTACGGCTTTACAGAGCTCCATGGAGTGGACTGCATGTCTGAGTAGTAGTGATGAGTACAAGGAGATGCTGCTGGAGAAGAAGTATTGAGAAGAAAACAGACTGTGGTTTCAAACCAAGATTAAACTGTTGAGGGATGGTGCTGTAAATCCTCATTGCTTCTCAGTGGTGGCTGAAGGCATTTCTGTGTTCATTCAATTCATAAAGAGCTTCAGAAACTGTCAGAGAGGAAAAGGAGCTCAAAGCATGTAAGATAGCAATGCTTTCTTTAAAGAGACATCACAACACTCATCTTCATAATACAGCATTCCCCAAGAGCCTCCAGTGGCGTGACCTCTATCAGTGTTGTGACGAGTTTATTACATCATTTAGTTATGTGCAAGTTTCAGAGAGTGTTTTTGGCGGGCCACTTATCCAAAATTTCTCTGAAGTTTCAGGGCTACAGACAGACTACAGATAGCAAGAGAAATGGTCTTCCTTTGAATACCTACAACTCTCTAGAAAAAGCTGCCAAGTACAGTCTTGTCAGCAACAAAGAAGATTTAACTACCAAATTCTATGATGTTTGGTTAAGATCTGAAATTGGAGGAAGATTGGATCAGGCTCCTTTTACTTCTGAGTGTGACTGCCTTTCCCAACATTTTTATTTTCCACATCTCCCTCTCTGTGCAGATAGGAGAGGAGGCTGAGGTCTGGATGAACAGAGTTTAGGGGTGTAAGAGAGAAAACACATACCAGGATGGAGATCATCTGAATGGAGATTAGTGATGTCATCTAAACTTGCTTTTAATCTTTCCAGGTTTTCAATTTCCAGAGCAAGAAGAGGCGCTAGCAGGGCCAGCACGGAGGTGAAGAACAGAAGATTGGAGTAATGACCAGCTGGAGAAAGAAGACACACAGTGAATCTGGAAATTCAAACGCTCTGAAAAAGACTTGGCTAACTAAATTCAGCAGAAGTTAAAACAAACTTATGGAGTAGACATTAATTATTCTTTTGCTTTATTGATCAGCAGAGGTATAAAGAACCTTAAGCATTCTGCAAAGGCATACATCCCCAGAGAGAAACAATTTTGCTTCAGACTTTGATTACAACTGCAGGTTTAAATCTGCAACTAAATTTGCACTGCACCAAAAGCAGTGTCATCCTCTTTGGCTGTGGTCTGGGCCCCAGAATAGAGATGTGAAGCCAGCATCAGTGTGCGTACCTTGAGAACATTTCCCGGTAATACAGGACGGCACGCTGGTTTGTAGGAACTGCTGCCACCCGAAGATAATCAGGAGCTACTACAGCAGAGATAAAGAAGGTACAGGGACCTGAGATCTTGGAAAGATGCTGTTGGAGCCACCATGCCAATGGCACCCTGGGAGTCAGTGGCTTCACCTGCAGTTGTCCCTTCCCACCAAGGCACCGTGCCAAGGCTGGGGGCTGCGCACTGCCTGAGAATGCTGGGAGGAGAGCACCCACAGGGACCAGCAGCATTGATCCAGCATCAGACCCCTGCTATGTGTTGCGAATGGTGCTTCTGCAGGGACATGACCAGGAACACTGCAGCCCAGCTGACATCTGGGCCAGGACACTCTATCCTTTAAAGGATGGTTTCTGCCAGCATCTGGAAACCTGAGCAGTTTGACCCCTTTAGACCATACTAGATCAGGACATTCCCCGGCATGGCCAGCTCCATAGATTAGTGTCTGCAGCTTGCCAACCCAATTTCAGTACCCTGAAGGGCTTATGAGGATGATGGGTGATTAATGTGTGAGTGTGTGCATTTTGGGCTCCGGCACAAATATAAGTTAAATAAATGTTGCCTTTACAACACCACCCAGAGCAGGACAGTCTTGCCTGTGGTCAGGAATGGAGGAGAGTGAGGAACAGGAGGGTCACAGAGACTGGGGAGGGTTCAGCAGGAATAGGGTTTTCCCACCATCCTGAGGCCAGAAATGGTCAGTGGGAAAAGCAAAGAATCCCAGAGGCAGGCAGAGGCAGCAGGGATGCCCAGTGGTGCCGTCCCCTCCCACCCCACCCCGCACTCACCCATGCCGTCTCTGCGGGGACCTGCTGAGTGGGAAGCTGAGCTGTTTGGCCTGACGGTGGATGGCCAGTCCCGCTGCTGTTATATATGGCTCAGCAGATGAGGTGGGGCTGGCTGACCCAAACCACAACACTCATCCTCTGGTTGTCATCAGGGCTGGAAATTTATGGTTTGTTTGCCCTCATCGGTAAGCGCCTCTGCTCAGGCACCAGCTGTTGCGCTTCTGTGATAAGCGGTACCAACCGAACCTCAGCAAACAGCAGCTGATGTTCACACAAAATTCCAACAAAGTGACAAATGCTCCTGATAAAGATTTTTCTTGAGATTGTTATTACTTACGGGATTTGATCCTGTGACCTGGGCCATTCTGGGGACTTCCCGCTCATGTCTGCCTCCCCTAGCACGGTGTCTCTCCGGAAAGAGAAACGTGCTCCGACACTGCACTCTGCTTCCCACGCACACCAGGGCACCAAAAGAGGCCTCATCCAGCCCTGACCCACCCCCCCCACCACCAACAGTGATGCAACTGCTTGGCTTGGTGCTGGCCCTCGAGCAGTGAACCGGTCCCATGGGGCAGCCATGCATGCAGAGGTGCTGCCGCCCCAGTGCCGGTGTGGGGCAGGTCCCCCAGCCCTCCTGGGGGCCCAGCACTGGTGCTGAAGCCAAGGGTCTGCTGGAGGGCTTAGCTCTGACTTCACAGCTCTGGGTAACCTGGGGAGTGGCCCTCATCACAGATCTGGTTGCAGACTCAATTAACAAGGTGGCTGTGGGTTAAGTGAAATAAATGCTTAACAGACATTGAGCAGTCCACTCTGATGCCAGCCTTGTGAATGGCACATGAGTGGGAGGGGAGTGCTAAGAAAAGCAGTGGCAAAACCCAGCGATGCTGGCTGATAGCTCAGTGACACCGACATAGGACCGTGGTGAGGTATTCATTGATGGTTTGACACCAGCAGTTGCTGAGCCACCAGAGCATGTCTCTGCACCAACCCCAGGATGCTCCATAGAACTGCTGGGGACCTACATGGGCTCTGCTGCCCCAAGGCTTGTGCTGGGTACTTGGCCCCCACGCTGCCTTCATCCCCAAGTCCTGCATCGCCAGGTGGCATTGCCACCACTGCTGTCCTCCAGGAGACCAGCAGGTGGTGGTGAAGGTCCCAGTGCCAGCACACCCTGCCAACATGCCAGCGCCTCGCTCTGCCCTGCCCTACCCCTGCTCTGCCTTACTCCAAGACTAAACGACTCTCATTTCCACACAGCAGGGAGGGCGTTTTTCACCAAGGGATGTCCCCTGACCTACACCAGACCCTTGTAAAACTGCCAGCTCCAAAATTACACATGTATTCACAGAAAAAAGGATTTTTGCCAACTCCACATTGCAGTAAGATCTGTTGTGCTGTTGGACACAACATCTTAGACCTGATCCAAGACAGTTCCTCAGCAGTTTCCTTTTAATGAAGAACCTTTCTTTTTACAAGAGCTTCCCAAAGTCCCTTGATAGATAACATGGGGCTGTAGCATTTGTCTTCGATACATTTCTGCCAGTGAAATTTCAAAAAGATGAAAAGGGTCTTCCCAGCCCATTCAGCCAGCCCCCCCCATGCCCTTTGGCTTCCTGTGGCACAGGAGCAGGGCTGGCTCCCCACGCCCACCAGGGCACCACGTGTCGCTCCAAAGCCCGGGTGTCAAGCCATCACTGACATCCCTGTCTGCATGTCACCCTGGTGAGCACTGGGGTGGCCCTGCCCACTGCTACCCTTCTGTGCCTCCTGCCTTCAGTCAATGGCTGTAAAAGCCTCCCTGCAGCAGGGGCCCCGTGGAAAGCTCGCCTTGTACTGCTAGTCATTAGAGGAGTGGGGACAGGGCATGGGCAGCCGTGGAGCAGTGTGTCCGGCTGAGGCATTGAATCATGCAATCACAGAATGGTTTGGGTTGGAAGGGACCTTCAAAGGTCATCCAGTTCCACCCCCTGCCCTGGGCAGGGACACCTCCCACCAGACCAGGTTGCTCCAAGCCCTGTCCAACCTGGCCTTGAACCCCTCCAGGGATGGGACAGCCGCAGCTTCTCTGGGCAGCCTGGGCCAGGGTCTCACCGCCCTCATTGTGCAACATTTCTTCCTTACATCTACTCTGAATCTCTCCTCTTTTAGTTTAAAGCCACCACCCCTTGTCCTATCACAACAGCCCCTGCTAAAAATTCCTTCCCTGTCTTTCTTATAAGCCCCCTTTAGGGACTGAAAGGGGCTCTAAGGTCTTTCTGGAGCCTTTTCTTCTCCGGGCTGAACACCCCCAACTCTCTCAGCCTGTCCTCACAACAGAAGTACTCCAGCCTTCTGACCATCTTTGTGGCCCTATATACAGAGGTGGCAAGTGGGGCTGAATTACCGAGTGAGGGAGAAGAGGCAGAGGAGGTGAATGAGCCTCCTGTGCAGTTGGGACAGGCATCTGCCCCCTTGCCCCTTCCCTGCCCTCACTGCCCCGGTGGGACCTGCTGCCAATGGAAGCATCACCTCCTAGAAGACAGAGTGTACTGCAGCCAGTCAAAGACCCACGGGTGGTGACATACAGGAGTACAAGCTGCCCAACAGCCCTCCCACAACGTGGGTCCTGCAGGGTCAGCCGGCAGTTGATGGGTGAGGAGCTGCTGATGCCTCCCAAGACACTGTAGGAAAAGAGGGACTGAAAGAGGAGGGGAACAAGGAGGGGAACATACCTCCAACTCAGTCTTGAGGGTTTGCTGAAACACCCTGCAGAAATGTCTGAAACAAAGTAAATCTCCTCTGACAGGTGTGGTCCCAACAGCTGTAGCTGCTGCTTGATGAGCTGGCCACGAGTGTATTCAAGATGGTCTCCCAGTCAGCATGCAGCCTGGACCATGCCAGGGCGATGCCTACCCCACATGCAGGAGGTCAGCAGAGCCTTCCTGAGCCTGCTTCTTCTCACCAAGACATATGGGCCAAGGAAGGAAGTTGTAGGACACTACCCCCAGCCTCTTTTGCTCAGAGCTGCTGCAACAGGGGTGGCCCCCAGCAAAGGCTGCTGCCTCCAGCCCTCAGGCTCTACTGGTTGAGGAGAGAAAAAGGCATCAGTGTTCGCAGTCCAGCTCTGGGGCTGACTTCTCAGCAGCTCTCTGCAGGGAAGGAAGGAGGCCAAGAGAGACCTTGACCATTGCAGAAGAGTTGTGACATGCTGGGAGCTGGTAACTGTTGGCAAACCATTGCCCATAGGTTTTACCATCTTTGATCTCTGGATGATACAAATCTCTCCTGTGCCATTGGTGTTCACACTCCTTCCATTCTGTTTGCCTTTCTCCTCTCCTTCAGTTCCTTTATTGCCTTGCAGCAGTTGGTAGATGCCCAGAAAGATTTAACTCCCAGGAAGGTCCAATATACTGCAGTCAATAAATACCTCACAGCTGGAGGTTTGGAGTACTCTGTTTATCCTCAGAAAAAAAAAACAACTTTAGGGCCTCTTTGTGTAATCTTGAGCAAAGAGAAGCCACCAGATGGGCACACAATGATTAACTTTGTCCATGCAAACCAGGGAGCTGAGATCCTCACACGGAGGAGGTCTGTATAGGAAGACACCCAGGTATAAAGAGGCCAGCATGGAGCTGGGAGCAACGGGACTGACTGCTCCGGCACCCAACGTCCGCTCAGCAGCACCGCAGCCATGGGTGAGTTCTCCTCCTCACAGCTCCTTTCCTGCAGCACTTGCAGCTCTGGGGGATGCAGGTAGACAACCAACCTAAGTGCCATCAGTGAGGGACTGTAGAAGTGGGAGCTGACGGGAATGTCCAGCATCCATCCCACTCTTCTCCTTTCCACCCAGCCATTACTTTCTAGTTCTTTGCTGCTGCTGGGTTGTTTCCTGCATCCCTGTGAATCATGTGCTCTGCACCTGGAGCACCAGGTTTTATACACCAAATTCAGCTGCAGGGCTTTGAACTGTTTGTTCTGAATGCCCTTAACACAGATTTACTTTTTTTCCCATAAAAACATCCTTTTGCCTCTAGACCTGTAGAAAAAAACCCAAACCACATTTAGGAGAAACAGGAGAAAATGTGGTTGCAGGTTGCTGTCTGGTGCAGGGAAGCGGCTGATCAGGAGGGTGACAAAGCCATTTCTCACCTTGCTTCACCCCTGCAGGGGCAGAGCCTGCACGACAGCTGCATCTCCCACCACCCCAGGAGCCCCCTGCTCCTGCCTGTGCCCCCTGGCTCTGCCTCCCCTAGTCCGAGCTCCCCAGGGGCTGGAGGTGGTGCTGGGGATCCTGACAGTGATGGGCACTTTCCTCCCCAGGGCTCAAGGATGGGATACGTCAGCTCCACAGGGACCTTGTCCTCCTGTCTGCTGTGGTGGGGATGCTTCTCCTCTGTGTGAGCCCAGCGCATGTGGCTAGCTACCAGAGCGGTGAGTAGGTTGGACGGGGCTCTGAGCACCTGATCTAATTGAAGATGTCCCTGCTCATTGACGGGGGGTTGGACCAGATGACCTTTAAAGGTCTTTTCCCACCCAAACTATTCTACAATTCTATGAGTAGGAATGCTGGGGGCACAGCTGACCAGTCGCCAGGTTTGGGTGCAATAGCACTGCCCATTGCTGCCCATGGTCGGGCTCCAAGATGGTGGGTGCAAGTGTCCCCATGCCTGTGGCCACAGAGACAGCAAATCTCTGCTTTCAAACCTACCTGCAAAGCAGGGCAATTCTTCCCTCTCATCACCAGCAGATAAGAAGTGTTCCCAATATGTTCCACTGGTTGTGGAGCACCCAGTGAGATCCAGCATCAGCAGGATCAGCAGAGCTGCCCCACAATAACCTGCCAGCACATCCTCCAGTACAGGTCCCTCATGTCTTGCTTCATCTGCTTCTGCAGTGTTTCCTGCAGACTGCAGCAACCTCTCCAGCAGCAGCCCCAGTGGGGTGTACGTCATCCAGCCAGCAGGGTCACCCCCACGGGTGGTGTGGTGTGACATGGACACCGAAGGCAAGGGCTGGACTGTTGTCCAGAGAAACACTTACACCACTGAAATCACATGGAAGGAGTCCTGGACCACCTACAAGTACGGCTTCGGGAACGTGCAGGGCGATCACTGGCTGGGCACCGAGTACCTGCACCTGCTGACGCAGCAGGGTACCTACAAGGTCCGCTTTGTTGTGCGGAATAAAGCAAACATCACCCATTATGCTGAGTATGACATCTTCAGTGTGGAGAACGAGTCTGGTGGGTACCCGCTGAGGCTGGGCCGGTTCCTGGGCAGCGGGGAGGACTATCTGACCAGCTATCACTCCCGGTACGGCGGCATACACGACAACATGAAATTCAGCACGGCTGACAGGGACCAGGACCAGCACAGCGGGAACTGCGCCAACAGCTACGGAGGCTGGTGGTACGACAAGTGCCAGAATGTCCTGCTCAATGGCAAGAGGTACATCTTCTGGCCAGGAATCTGCTCAAGCGGAGACTGCACATCATCCCTCATCCTGGTGAAACCCACAGACGTGTGCTGACCGTGTCAGAGTGCCCAGCCTCCCAGGAGCCTGTGGAAGCATCCCCGTCCCCAGCTCAGTGTCCCGCTCCCGTGCCTGCCAACAGCCCTGTGCCAACCCTGGTGCCTGTCCTGCACTACCCACAGCTCCCACACCACCACCAGCTGAAACACAGTGGCTCCGGGGCTCAGGAGCAATCATCTGGAGTCCCAGGCATGTGGGCAGCTTCGCCCAGTGCCGTGGTGCTGGCTGGCACTGGGACGCAGGCACTGTCCTGGGGAGGGGGAGACAGTGCAAGTTCCCTCCCCTGTGCGATCGGTGTATCCCTGCTTTGCTCGGCCCCTGCTCCCTCCCTGGGCCCCACACGCCCCACAGCTCTGCTACCCATGGTGGGAGAAATCAACTGCAATAAACGCTGGAGCCAGACTTTGCTGCCTTGTGTCTACCTGCCACCACAACATTGCACACACATGGGAAGAGCTGAGGCCCCAGGGCAGTGGAGGATGCTTGGGGATGCCATGTTTGGGGAGGGGTATGGTGGGGGGCATTTTTACATCTCCTGTCTGAGATGCACCCTTTTCTTGCTCTGCTCCATGCAACGGCTGGGAGAGCTGGAGCCCCATCCCCATCCTGCAGCGAGGGCTCGGGTGTGTGTGTGTATGCGTTTGTGTGTGTCAGGGTGCCCCTGAGGGGCATCAGGTCACTAGGAGGGGGTTTCATTCCATGGGGGATCCATTCCAGGGGTGGTCATAGAATCATAGAGTAGTTTGGGTCGAAAGGGACATATAAGGCCATCTAGTGCAACCCCTCTGCCATGGGCAGGGACCCTTCCACTAGAGCAGATTGCTCAGAGCCCCATGCCCAGGGCCCCTTGACAGCCCAGGGCTGGGTGCTGGGGGGGTGATGCTTCAATGCCCCAGTGGGCTGGGGAGACCCAGGGCAAGCAGGGCAGCCCCACAGTCCTCAGCCTGGGCTCCCTGCAGCAGGTCCAGGGGCTTTGGGGCTCCTGGTAGCGGAAGGGCACTGCATCATAGCCAGTGCTTCCCCATGTTGGAGCAGGTGGTGTTGAGTGGCCAGGACCCACCAGGATACAGCTGGCCATGGGGACGCACACCTGCATTTTGGCTGGAGGCCAGGGAGCCCCTGGGGCTTGGGGACGGCACCTCCTCCAGTGAGCCGGACCATGTTGATAAAATGGCCTGCGGTGACATGCAAAAGCCTGTGGTGGGACTCTGCCGGGATGGGCACTGGGAGCACTGGGGGATGCCCTGTGAATTGATATTTTCACTGCAACCCCACAGATTTTTCTTTCTTAATAAACCTGGCACTGCCCTAATGCAGCTGCTCACTCTGTATCGGCTTGTACAAACATGCTGGAGATACAGAGCAGGCATTTGCAGGTTGTAGGTGTTGTTTTAGACACATATTTTACCAGAGGTTTTAACAACTGCTGAACTGAGAGCCAGTGTGGGTGAAGACACCTCTCCAAGTGTAGGTGTCAAGGCCATATCTCCAGCAAGTGGGGTTAATTCAGATTTATGAGGAAATAAGGAAACTCCCACCACCCCAGCTAATAAGGCAGTGACAGAAACCTTGAAGAGAAAGATACTGATTATTCATACACCTAAGAATAAGGACATTTTTGCATGATGCTCATCCAGACATTATGTTTCTAAAGCATATTTTATTCTCCAGAGCAAGTATGTTTCAGAAGTACAGGGTTTGCAATGTGTTAGTCTGATTATAATGTAACTAAAATAAAAACAGCTCAAAGGGGAAGAACCCAGCAAGGGAAGCAGAGGAGCTCTGCAAAAGAGGGGAAAGAAGAATCGCTTGGGAGCCCCGGGTGTCCCCACTGCCAACCGCTCTGCTTCCCTCAGCAAAGGGGCCTGGGAGGGCACCGGTCTGGCCACATGCTGGGGCAAACAGGCAGCGGCGAAGCCCTAGCAGTAGGCAGTGGGTTTGATGAGGATGACAGAAGCTTTGCAGTTCCCGTTGCACAGGCTGCCCCACGTCATGCCCCCCTTGACATTCAGCCGTACAGAATAACATGCCGAGTACCACCACCCACCCCCATAGCTGGAGGCACAGTTCCCACTGTAAGTGTCCTGATCCCGATCTTTTGCAGAGAACTTCATGTTGTCATGGTTGACACCGGGACTCTTTGAGGCCATGGCATCCTCCGCTGTCCCAGAGTATGTTCCCAGCCTCAGTCGGTAGCCCTGGGACTCATCTTCCACGCTGAAGAGGTTGTAGTCTGCAAACTTCGTGTTGTTTGCAGCATCCCAGATGACAAACCTGACCTGGTAGACCTTCTGCCTGGAGATCTGGTGGATGTACTCAGTGCCCAGCCAGTACTCGGTGTGCACATTCCCAAAGCCGTACTTGTAGGTGCTCCAGGACTCAGCCCAGGTGATCTCCGTGCCCTGCCGGTTCCTCTGGATGACCGTCCAGCCCCCATCTGTCACATTCATTTCACAGTACACCACGATGGGGTGCAGTCCGGTGGGCTGGATGACGTAGACGCCGCTGGGGCTGCCCATGGGGATCTCACTGCAGTCCTTGGGCCAACCTGGGGCAGGAGAGAGGATGATTTAATAAGACAGAAATGCATTCCATAGTCCTCTTGTGGCTGGTTCTGCAAGACAAGTCCAAGATGCTAATGAGACCTGGATTGCCTGAGGAACACAGACCATACAAAAGCCATCCTCACCTGAGCACACAACACCTGCGTCCTCACCATGCCCGCAATTGTGCTCTCCCCAAGGCCGCAGTGAGCACTGAGTGAGGAGCTTCTCCTTCCCATTGCAACTAACATCGTCCAGCCAGATAGGCCCAGATCCTCTCCCGAAAAAAGCACTGCTTGGCGCTGATACTGCCTCTCCACAGCCGAGCTGCCTACACACCACAGAGGCATCATTCATGTCCCAGCTGTCATCACACACCGTTCCCCACTCATTGCGATACCAAATCTCCACCCGTCCAGAGCACTGGTTGGAGCCATTCACCAGCCGGAGCTGACCTGGAACATGGGAAAGAACAGTAGAGAGGAGATTTGGAAATGGCAGCGGATGACACCAAAGACAGCTAGAGCCCAGATCAGAAGGTACTTTCCAGCTCAAGAAGTGGAGTCTATGCAGTAAGAGGTAGAGCCTTTACACCTGTGATCATGCTCCTGGCTGGGAAAGGAGCCTTTGTCTTCTGAAGTCTCCATTTCCAACTATTTTTAGGGTTTTGTTGCCCCGGAGACTTGCATGAGTTTGGCATGTGTTCCCTCAGCCAAATGGACATCAGCCATCCTCTCCCACCACTACAGCAAATGTGTTTCACCATTGTGGGAACCCCAGGAGCAAGGCTGAAGGTGAGATAGGGAACGGTACAATCTGGTAAAGTACCCTTAGACAAGGGTATTTCACAGAAGAAGACCACCTCTCTAGTTCTTAGCCCTGGGACAAGCAAAACAGCTGGGGAAGCTGGTGGTAGGAGATACCTTCCTTTCTTCTGCATCCTTCCCACTGACTATCCCTACCGCCCTCCTGAGGGGCAGGGGACTTGTGGGGAGGGACAGCCTTGGCTTCGGGAAGGGATCAGAGCAAACCCTCTGGACTTCTCCACACTACACATGAGCAGAAAGGCCTGTGCCTGCAAGGTTCCATGTCTGCACCCACTAGATGTTTGAGAAAGGGCAGGTGACTCATGCTGGGGCATGTATCTCTCTTGAGGGATGCTGGGGCTCTGCTGAAAGCTTGAGGGGTTGGAAGATGCCCTCCCTGATAGCCTGCTCTGGGGTGGTCCTAGCCGTGTCCTGCTGGCAGAGACAGAGATCTTCATATACCTACCATTCACTAACATGTTCCGAGCAGACATGGTGTTATTCAAGACAGATTGATTGAAGGGGGACTGTCTTTGGATGGTCCCGGTGAGATGTGGAGCAGGCAGGGCCAACACACAAGCAAGGAGCAGGAGGGGAGTGCACTGGGCAGCTGGGGGAGGAAGGGACAAGATGAGAGTCAAACAGAGCATCCAACTGTCAGAGCAAAATGTGTAATGTGGAACCAGCTGCAGTGAGGTGAAACAGCTGCAATCACCCCAAACCTGTGAGGATGGCATGGGGTTGTCTTTCTGACGTGAACCTTGTAGCCCGACCCCTTCTTGTCCCCAAGCTTTGTGCTGGAACCCAAGGTGCCCAGGAAATATGGGGAGCAAAATCAAGCAATCACAAAAGAGTCCTTTGCAGATCAGAAGAAACTTCACCAAAGTGTTTAAGTACAAACTTAAGTGGAAACCTTGTGGAGTATTTTCTGTCCCTCCAGCTCACTGAACAGCTACATGGTATTCCTTCAGACTTTCCACTACCCTCCAGAGAATCCCAAGAATAAAAACAAGTTGTAATCAAACAAAAATAATGTTATTCAACTTAATTGTAATAATAGTTATCCCAAGATTAAAATCTGAACATTCATTTAAAGGTGGCATCAGAGCTGCACCTCTAGGGGTTACAGCAGTGTTGGATTGCAAAACACCTGGAAAAGGCTGACTTTTCCAATTGTGCCTGTATTTTGGACACCTTTGACAGCAGTTGGAAGTTGACCACTTCTCATACACCAGTAACTTCAATTTTACATTTTTCACATACATACACTTAGATTTATGACTCTGCTGGGCTAAAACTAATGTGCAGTGACAATCTGCTAGACTTTAATCCATCCTTTCCTCTGAACCTGTCTCTGCTCTGCTGGGATAAAGGGGTGCTCCAAGGAGATGAGTTGCTGCAATATTTTTCTTTGTTCAACATCTTCTCTGCCCCCACTGACCCATTTGCATGGGAAAAGATCACTCTGACCTTCCCTCTGCAGGTTTTTGCCCTCCTGCTCCTGACAACAGCCTGGGTAGACCCTGTTAGCAGAGACCTGCCCTCAGTTTGCCTGGTTGAAGCCCTCCCTGCTGCGCTGGTAACCATGCGAGGTGTGGAGAGCCCCGTCCCTCCAGCCAGAACAGTGTAGTGACTGTGTCTGCAGGATGGCGAGCAGGTCTGCACCCATCAAGTATGACCCAGCGCTAGTCTGACCCTCCTCTGCTCCACGCTGTTTGGGATAGGGTTCCCTCTCCCCTGACCTGACCCCTGGCAGCTTTCCGCTGCCCAGAGAACTGTGCTGAGGGCAGACCCAGGGACTTCATAGAATCACATAATAGTCTAGGTTGGACCTCATCTCATTCCAACCCCCCTGCCCTGGGCAGGGACACCTCCCACCAGAACAGGTTGCTCAAAGCTCCATCCAACCTGGCCTTGAACCCCTCCAGGGATGGGGCAGCCACAGCTTCTCTGGGCAACCTGGGCCAGGGTCTCACCACCCTCACAACAAAGAACTTCTTCCTGAAATCTCATCTCAATCTCCCCTCTTTCAGTGTTAAACCCCTCCCCCTTTTCCTATGGCTCACCTCCCTGATCAAGAGTCCCTCCCCAGCTTTCCTGCAGCCCCTTTAGGTACTGGAAGGGGCTCTAAGGTCTCCCCGGAGCCTTCTTTTCTCCAGACTGAACCCCCCCAACTCTCTCAGCCTGTCCTCACAGCAGAGGGCCTCCAGCCCTCAGAGCATCTCTGTGGCCTCCTCTGCTTCAACACATCCATGTCCTTCTGATGTTGGGGGCTCTACCCCTCTCAAATCTCCTCACTTGCCCTGGGAGAAGCAGCATGGACCTTGAGTCTGCCCCTGCTTTGTGCCCGTGTCATCTCCTGCCTCTATGGTATGTCCCCCATTCACAGGAGGAAATGGAGTTCTGCCAGGAGAAAGGCTCTCAACATCCCCCTCCACCAGCACTGCTTTTGGGACTCCACAGGCCAGGGAACCCACCCTACCCTGCTTCCCACACTCACACTCACCCATGCTGGCTCCACAGGGACACTTGGAAGTTCAGAAAGTTACTGTAGATATGCTTTGAGTCACAAGATTTATAGCTGCGCTGTGCCAGGGGAGGAGTGCAGCTGACACTGCTGCTGCTGATCCCATCCTGTTCTCATCTTGGGGCGTATTAATGAGCGGCTGGTAATAGGGCTGTAACCTCAATGGGCATTCCCCTGCAGCAAGGATGTTCATCTGCTCTGATAAGAGCCCTTATCAGGGCCTGAGCAAATATAGCCCAGGAGTGGCAAAGCCATGCAGACACTTCCCATGTGTCAAGCAGAACTTTTCCTGGATATGTCACCAACAGGTGTATGGAGACATTTGCTGAGCTCCCTCCTGTCAGGGCACAACCCTGGAGATGCAGCCCCGCTCACACAGAGCAGAGCAGAGTCTGGGGTCCCTCCTGATGGATCTCTGCTGAGGTGGACAGGAGCTGGATGCAGCAAACCAGCACCGTGGAAGGCCCCAAGGATGTCCCTGCTTACACACTGCATGGCTCAATAGTGGTCACAGGCATGAAGCAGAACTAAGCAATGGTGGCAACGGTCCAGCTTGTCATGCCCAGTGCTCATGTCAGGAGGGGACTGGACCAGTCGAAATGTGAGACTATTTCTGTCTGAGTCTCAGATGAAAGCAGGTCACTCCAGGGTCACAGGGAGCATCTGGTACTGGGAAAACCATAGAATCACAGAATGGTTAGAAAAGATCAGTGAGTTCCAAACCCCCTGCCATGGGCAGGGACACCTCAAGTGTGTCCTTTGAGCAAGTTGCTCAAAGCCCCATCCAGCTTGGCCTTAAACACTTCAAGGGATGGGGCATCCACAACTTCTCTGGGCAACCTGTTCCAGTGCCTCACCACCCCCACAGCAAAGAATTTCTTCCTAAGATCTAATCTAAATCTCCCTTCTTCCAATTTAAAACCATTACCCCTTGTCCTGTCACTGCACTTCCTGACAAAGAGTCCCTCTCCAGCTCTCCTGTAGCTCCCTTCAGATATTGGAAGGCTGTTATGAGGTCTCCCCGGAGCCTTTTCTTCTCCAGGCTGAACCACCCCAGCTCTCTCAGCCTGTCTTCATAGGGGAGGTGCTCCAGCCCTCTGATCATCTTCGTGGCCCTCCGTTCGACCTGTTCCAACAGATCCATGTCCTTCCTGTGTTGAGGACTCCAAAGCTGGACACAGTGCTCCAGGTGAGGTCTCACAAGAGCAGAGTAGAGGGGTAGAATCACCTTCTGCAACCTGCTGGCTACGCTTCTCTTGATGCAGCCCAGGACATGGTTGGCTTTCTGGGCTGCCAGCACGCACTGCTGGCTCATGTTGAGCTTCTCATCCACCAACACCCCCAAGTCCTTCACCTCAGGGCTGCTCTCCAGCCATTCTCTGCCCAACCTGTATTTGTGCCTGGGATTGCCACATCCCAGGTGCAGGACCCTGCACTTGGCTTGGTTGAACTTCGTGCGATTTGCATGAGCCCACCTCTCCAGCCTGTCCAGGTCCCTCTGGATGGCATCCCTTCCCTCCAGCATGTCAACCGCACCACCAAGCTTGGTGTCATCAGCAAACTTGCTGAGGGTGCACTCCATCCCACTGTCCATGTCTCCAACAAAGAAGTTGAACAGCACTGGTCCCAGTACCGACCCCTGAGGAACACCACTCGTCACTGGCCACCACTTGGACATTGAGCCGTTGACCGCAACCTTTTGAGTGCGGTCATCCAGCCAGTTCCAACTGGGAGTGCAGAAGCTGTGGGGTCGCAGCATGTCCTCTGCACAAGGCAGCTGTGTGCCACTAGCCACGACCGTGCAAGGCCCCTGCTATATACAGTACAACCTACAGTGACACATGACACTTTTTGTCCAAGCCAGCTTTAGCTATGGTTGCAAAAAAATACTGCAAAAAACATTTTCCAAAGTCTCACATTTGAAAAATTACTGAATAATACCAGCAGCTGCAAAATGTCACCTACTGAGGGAGCAAGAGTTTCAGGACAGGAAGGGCTTTCCCCAGCAAGGCTGAGATGAATGTGAAGGTGAAACACAAGTTGTATTGCTTGCACGGAGAAGTCCAGGTTACTCCAAGACTTTTTCAGAGTTACTCTTGGGCACTAACTTGCAGCTCAACCATTGGAGCAGATTTCAGACAAAGTTAAGAAGTGAATCAAGAAAGTAGGTGATTTTTGTCCCCACTTACTATGCCTGTTACATGATGCTTCAAAAACATTTTCTCTCATAACTTATTTCTGCAGAGGTGTGATGCTTGGACCATTACCCTGGGAGAGATGGGAAGTTATCCCATTCCCAGCATTTCTGTTTCGTGACAGGTAAATGTCACAACTGCAGTACCTGAGGTGGTCGCGAAGCCATGCTGAGCTCAGAGGAGCCCTGTCTGAGAAGTCAGGTGTGTCTGACCTGTCAAGTGGGGAATCGCAGAGCAGACAGTGCTCTTCCAGAGCTCTGAACAGACACCACGGACCCATGGCTGCTGATGACTGCCGGGGTGGACCCGCACTTGACCTCTCCAGCACGTCCTGACAGTGGAACCCACCCAGATGTGGCTGAATCGGTTCTGTGGCAGTGTGGAGCTGCCCTAATGCTGACACAAAGCAGCCCCCGGCAGCCACAGCCTTCCCGCCCCCCCAGGCTGCAGGCAGGGACAGCCTGGGCAGCAAGAGGGCAAGAGGCAGCTCTTGCACTGCTGGGACCCCCTTGTGTCAGCGTGCGCCTAGTGAAGAGGCACTGCACGCTACCAGCCAGCTGTTCTCCACCAGTTTTATGGACATTTGTTTCTAAGCAGATACTTCTACTTCCCCCTCCTTTCTTTTTTCTTTTCCTTATTGGCACCTGCAGCATCTGCAAGATGGGAAGTGTTTGCCTCCCAGCTGTGAGGTGTGAGAGGTGTTTTCTTTTCCCAGAAGAAATCTCAAAGCACATCCTGAGTAAAGAAAACACTAAGATCTATGCTGTCATGTACCTGTGGACACAGATAAAATTTTACTGCAATGAATGTGTCACTTTCAGTGCCTATTTCTAGCATTATAAACAAGGATTAAGTTTGTATAACACAAATATTAACATGCCGGCAAGACTGAATTCAAATATCATCTGAGTATAGGCAAGAAAGAAATTGTTGTAATAGCTGATAAACTTTATCTCCACATTCACCAGGAGAAAGGGGCCTTGGGTTTCCAGCTCATTGATGCAGGAACCTCTTCCTCCTTTTTGGTTTCAATGGTTTCAATGCCTGCAAGTGAAGATCCCAAGAAGCACCATTTATGAACACTTCACTGCTTACTAAACCCTACTGCAGAAGCCAGGCCCTTCCTGATGTATTTGCATTTGGTTTTGCTCCAGTGCTGGTGGTCTTTCCTCTGACCATCATCCTCTCCTTCTGCCGCTTGGCCAGTTTGCTCTGCCCCTGCCACTGCCAGTGCTCGTGCAGGAGCTCCGGCTCCCTCGTTCTTTCCTCCGACACTGCTAGGGAATTTGAGGCTCTTCCAGAATTTTGAGCAGGGAGAGGGTAGGCCCTGGCCGATCTGCTTCCATTTGTTTTTATCCAGGCCTGTTACAAGGATTTTGCTTTCCCCTTCCTGTGTCAGATCAAGCCAGTGGCTGATGTGTGCCCCTTCCCACCCTGTTTTGGGGAACCCATGCAAACACTGCTGAACCCCAAAGAGTTCACCCGAGCAGGGACAGTCTCCGCACCAGCACAAATGAGACCATCAAGGTAACAGACCACTGGTGTGGGGCAGAGCGAGCAGGAGGATGCTGATGCTCTCCTGCATCCCTCCAGCAGCGGCCAGCACCTGGGGTGACATTTGCTGCTGAGCAGAACAAGCAGGTAACAATCACCTGCCCTGGGAAACTGCCTCCTGACCCTAAATCTGCATACAGAGAGGATGGAGCAGGTGAAAAGGGTCTTCCTCACCCCTGCCAGTGGCTGCTGATGCTCTGAAATGTGGGATTAATTAAAATTTGTCATGTACAAAGCAAATAAAAATGGTCAGCAAAGGCTGAGACGCTCTCAGCCTTTCTTTTCCCAGCCTGCATGGACTTTCTGCTTCCATGCAGAAATCCCAGAGTTGCATTTGGCCATTAAACCACTCCCCTACTAAAAATCCAAGGTCACCACTAGCCCCTGCACTATCCTAGTTCCTGTCCCATGCAGTTTAAGCCTCATCATGTGAACAAGGCTCCTGGGGCACATCCTACCCCTCCTGGTTGTGACCAGCGTGCTCTGCAGGGTGGGAAGAGGCACCCAGTGGTGATCAGAAATGCCACAGTGAGCAATGCTGACACCCACCTGGCAAAAAACCCAACTCTGCAGGCCCAGTGGTGGCTGGGGACAGGAATGGGCCGAGGCACCTTGTGCAAAGTGCTCCTGGTCTGTACTACAAGACAGAAACGTGTCACGGTTGTCAAGAGGCTGAGCCCCTTCCCCATGGCTGCCTGGGGCCAGGGGACCTGCAAGATTGGCAGGACTCTTTGAGAACCAGCTACCAGAAACCAGACTTCCCAACAAGCCAGAGAGTTGACCCCAGCAGCTCCCACTGCAGGCAGGAGTCACATCTTGTTCCCCTGGGACCCCAGCACAGAGGTAGCTACTCTCTCCCCTTCAGAGCATGTCTTCTGTCCCCCTGTGAGCCCAAAGGACCATGTGAGACATATAAGGTACAATATGACAATGTCACCCACCTGCAATGTCCCAATTTCTTCCTAAATGCTCTCAAGACATGATGCAACCAATGACTGGCAGAGGAGTGAAAAGGAAAACAGATACGCACTGGATCAGCGTATAAACTTTTCATCAAGAAAGAAATTGCTTAAAAAGGAGGGATTTAATGGCCAGCTGTCTTGGTGCCAGCTGGGATAGGGTTAACTTTTTTACTAGCAGCTGGAATAGTGCTATGTTTTGGATTTGGGATGAGAAATAGTGTTGGTAGCGCACTGGTGGTGTTAGTTGTTGCTGAGCTCTCAAGGTCTTTTCTGCTCCTCACCCCACCCTGCCAGCGATGGGCTGGGGGGTACGAGGAGTTGGGACGGGACGGGACAGCTGACCCCAGCTGACCAAAGGGACATTCCATACCATGGGATGTCACACTCAGTGAAGCTGGGGAAGAAGAAGGAAAGGGGGGACGTTTGCAGTGATGGCGTTTGTCTGCCCAAGTCACTGTTACACGTGATGAGCCCTGCTGGCCTGGGGATGGCTGAGCACCTGCCTACCCATGGGAAGTGGTGAATGAATTCCTTGTTTGCTTTCCTTGTGTATGCGGCTTTTGCTTTACTTATTCAACTGTCTTTATCTCAATCCACGAGTTTTTTTCTCACTTTTTCAATTCTCTCCCCATCCAAACTGGGGAAGTGAGCGAGTGGTTGCATGGTTCTGGCTGCCAGCTGGGGTTAAACCATGGTGCTGGCAAAGGCGGACCAAGAAATATAATCCTCTGGATGGTTTCATGGCTGCTGGTGAGAGCAGACGTGTTGTGCAGCAATGCCATCTGCTGTTGCCAGCCGCTGGTGAGCTGAAACCTCTGCAAAGAGCTGCAGTGGGTTCAGGGATGCAGGGGATGCTGCTCTTTACTTGCCATCTTTCAAAACCTGGACTTCATTGCCACAGATTAACTGATTAGGAGGCCAAGAATGAAATTAAGTGCTTGTACAGTTGTACCTCCACGCCGTTCATTTAAACCACTGCAATGATTAAACACTTGATCTTCCCTGATGGGGAGGGAGAGTCCCTGGTCTGCCATGGGGACTCTGCCTCTGTGAAATTTCAGCCTGGGGAAGCGCTGGGATTGTTAGGAGCCACTTTGCAGGTAGGGCAGGTCATTGCTGATCTCATCACCACTTTGTGCACTGCAAATACTGCAGGTCCTCTGAGAAAACAGGCTCAAGGAGTTCAAAGTGTGCAGACATGGAGAACGTGGACAATCTTTAACAGAGATTGGTTTAAACATGGCTTTTGAAAGGTGGCATTGGCACTGGACTGAATGTGACAAGAACTGTTCAGGGGAAATTTTATTGGAATTAAAATTAAAAATGTTAGCAAAATTCTTAAATTGCACCCCTTTTTCACCCTTATTCATAACAGTTGTGCTGAGCTTTGGTAGCTCTGCAGTGTCCCCAGCATCAGCACATTGGCCGTTCTTCTCCTGCATGGGGCTGAGCCACCTCCTGGCCCAGTCTGTGAGCGTCACCCTTGGAACGGCGTGCACAAGGTCACCACGGGGAGATGGGTTCATGGGGACAAAACACAAGGACATTTGAGTTTGCCAGTGTTATTGGTAAAATCCAGCTCACCAGACAAATCCTTTATATTCCAAAGCTAAACATGGAAGAAATAAGATAATACAAATGTCTTCATATCATCCCGAGGCCAGCCTCCAGAGAGGCACTTCTAACACACTTTTACTTTCAAGCCAGTGAATTTTCATATGCACTCACAGCATGTGCAGCCCTACAGCGACGTGGATGCCAGGTTTTATCAGTTCAGCAGAACATCATTTGCTTTACAGTGCTACAACACTCCATTACACCATCCTCTCCCCTCTGCCCACAGATAGGAAATATTTTGAGGTCAAGGCTACTTGTCTTATGAAATACCTTCCCAGGTGTTAGGCAGTAAAGTGACTTTTCTTTTTACCCTGTCCTAATAATTTGGCTATGGCAAAGAGAGGGGAGAGGGCCCCTTCTCAAAGAGACCCTTGGGTGCCAAAGGAAAGGTGCTGTGGTCAGGTGCAAAGGCCATCTTTGGGCACAGAGGTGTCCACAGCTTTCTACTTCTTCTTCTCATGGGTACAAAAGAGGCCCCAGCACCTGCAGGGAGCCCCACAGCTGCGGCTGACCCCAAGGTTGGGTTTCCCCTTGGCGATGCTCAGCAGATATTTCCTGGCCAGGAATTTGGGAGGGCTGGGGTTGAGCGGTTGAGCAGTTGAGCACGGTTTGCCCATCGCACACCTCTGCGGTGTGGCTGCATATGCCGTGGTGCCAGCCCCGAGCCCTTGGCTTCAGGAGCTACCAAAATCTAGTCCCGGGGGTGGCATTATTGGCTCCAATAGTGAAATGGCAACTGAAAATATTTAAGTACGTATATTTGTGCCTGGGATGGCCATCTACTGATGTCACCCTCAAAACTGTCCCTGAGGACTGGCACTGTGGTACCAGGGACGGTGCTGCCCCTGGGACATGCCTGTTCAGAGGGAAGGCTGCTGGCAGGCCCTCCTGTTTTAGCAAGACTGCCAAACCAAGAACACACTCCAGGCTTGCAGGTACTGAATAAAGCCAGAGCCTTTTGGTCCAGTTCAACAGCTCGCTGATGTTGGAAAGAAACTAGAGTCCAGCTGGATTAACGCCCAGTTGGAACTTGAAAAGGAGGGATGTCACTGGCACATCTGGAGGTTGCCTTGCCATGAGCAGCAGAGAAAGAACATCTGTAGATATCTCCATGGGATCTGTACCCATTGCAGGTGCGAGAGGCCAGGAGCTGGCAGCACTCACTGCTACCCTGGGAGAGGGTCAGCGATGCTGGTGCTGTTTGGGGACATCCACTGGCAGCCCTGTGTGAACTGTGGCATGTGGTGGTGCTGGGGTTTTCGGGCAGCTGGACCCCTGCGAGCTCATCATGTGAGCCCACCCCACCAGAAACCTGCCTGCCTGGCAGGGACATGGATGTCATCACACCACCAGGCAGGTGGTCGCCTCCATGGGAGGTGATTGACTGAAATCAGTCAGGGAAAACTGTGACAGAAAGTTTAGCACAGTCTCCTTGGAATATATCAAAGCAGTGTCAGTCATCTAACAGGATAAGTACCGTAAGCCGTGTTGCACAGAGAGGAGCACTAATGGGATATTGCTTTACGCAGGACACAGTTTGATGTATCTGGGCCACTGCTAACTAAATCCTCCCTGAAGTCCCCTCTTTGTGGCTCTTCTGACTCCAGGATTAATCAGCTCTCTCCTTTTCATCTGAAAGCCATGAGGCCATCGGCTGCCTGCAGCTCCAAACGCAAAGCACTGCGGGAGCCCATGTCACCCTTCGGGGAGCATCAGTAGGGACAGCACAGTGGCAGCCTCAGTCAGCCAACCACCCAGGGGCTGTGTCCTGCTTCATTTATGGTGGGTCCTGCCTGCCTGATGCCCAGAGAGCTGGCACTGAACCTGACACTGTGTCATCCAGTGGGCACTGGGGTGCAGGGCAAGCCCTGATTATGATTCCTGACAGCTATCTGGAGTGCAGGGGAGAAGCAAATCATGACCCATAATGGGCAAAGTCACATTTAGGATCATAACTCAGGCTCATCCTGACTTTGGAGCACCTGGAGCAGGGTTGACTTCTGCTAGTCCATGAATCCTCCCCAAAACAAAAAGTCTTACTTGCAGAGAGTCACAGGGCAGGAGAAAGGAGGAGGAAAGAGATTCACAAAGAAGGGCTGAAATGTCATTCTGAAAGAAACCCACAGCAACCTCAGTTGCCTGTCTCTCAGGGGATAACAGGCCAACTGGCCCCACAAGGACCCAAATGTCCTCCAACTATGCACAGCTGAGGCATAAACCAGAGAAAAATGCCCCATTTTACATCAGTGCACAGTTAAGCAAAGCCCTGCGCAGAAACAAGCTCTGAGAGCAGCTGCAGGACTTTCCTGCAAAGCCATTTGTGCTCCCCCTTAATCCTGTGCTTGCATTTCATTCCAGCAAACCCCCATCTCAGCAAGGTGCAACATCTATTCGCAAGACCAAGACTCATGGCCCAGCAGGGCTGTCTGTGGCAGCCTGTGGTTTTGGTGCAAGCATCGATGGCTCCAGCTGGGAGGTGCTCACAGGTCCAAGCTGGGCCAGGGTCCTCGGAACCAGGAAAGTGGTGGCAGCAGAGTGTGCATCAGCCTTGCTGCTGCAGGGCCATGATGCTGCCACCAGCCTGGAAGAGCAGGTCAGGGAAACTGGGAGGTCTGAATAGTAATGGGAACTGGCTGAGGAAGAGCATTGCTCAAGGTGTAGGAACACAAGAGGAAATGGGAAAAGCGCAGATCCCCAAAACAGCCAATAGATAGCAGGATGCTGTGCCAGGGATCCTGTGTAATTAAAGGTCCATCAAGGGAGGTAGTAAGTGACCCAAAGAAGAGCTTTGCAAACCAGCAGGTCAACGGACTCTGAGTCAAAGGGTGTGTTTGGAAGCTGCCAGGAATGTCACTGGTGCATCATCATTTATAACTGGATGGCTGGATGAGGGGAGAGCAGCAGATGTCATCTACCTTGACTTCAGCAAGGCTTTTGACACTGTCTCCCGTAACATCCTCATTAGAAAATTAAGGAAGAATGGGCTAGATGAGGGGGCAGTGAGGTGGACTGAGTCCTGGCTGTGTGACAGAACTCAGAGGGTTGTCATTCATGGAGCAGAGTCAAGTTGAAGCCCTGTAACCAGCGGTGTCCCTCAGGGCTCAATACTCAGCCCAGTCCTGTTCAACATATTCATCAATGACCTGGACGAGGGGACAGAGTGTATCCTCAGCAAGTTGGCTGATGATACCAAACTGGGAGGGCTGGCTGACACTCCAGAGGGCTGTGCCGCCATCCAGGGTGACCTGGACAGGCTGGAGAGCTGGGCAGAGAAGAACCTAATGAGATTCAACAAGGTCAAATGTAGGGTCCTGCACCTGGGGAGGAAGAACCCCAGGCACCAATATAGGTTAGGGGTGGATCTTCTGGAAAACACTACTGAGGAGAAGGATCTGGGAGTCCTGGTGGATAGTAAACTATCCATGAGCCAGCAATGTGCCCTTGTTGCCAAGAGGGCCAATGGAATCCTGGGCTGCGTAGGGAAGAGTGTGGCCAGTGGGTCGAGTGAGGTCATTCTCCCACTCTACTCTGCACTGGTGAGGCTACAACTGGAATCCTGCATCCAGTTCTGGGCTCCCCAGTTCAAGAGGGACAGGGAACTACTGGAGAGAGTCCAGCATAGCGCAACAAAGATGATTAAGGGATTGGAGCACCTCTCTTATGAGGAAAGGCTCAAAGAGCTGGGGCTCTTTAGCCTGGAGAAGAGAAGGCTGAGGGGAGACCTCATCTATGTTTACAAGTATCTAAAGGGTGGGTTGAAGGATGCTGGAGCCAGACTCTTTTCAGTGGTTTCCAGCAATAGGATGGGGGGCACAGGCACAAGCTGGAACATGGGAAGTTCCATTCAGATACAAGGAAAAACTTCTTTCCGGTGAGGGTGACAGAGCACTGGAACAGGCTGCCCAGGGAGGTCATGGAGTCCCCTTCTCTGGAGATCTTCAAGACCCACCTGGATGCAGTCCTGAGTGATGTGCTCTGGTTAACCCTGCTTTGGCAGGGGGGTTGAACTAGATGATCTCTAGAGGTCCCTTCCAACTCCAACAATTCAGTGATTCCGTGATCTCCCCAGGTGCCTTCGGGCTAGACTAGCCGGGGCACAAGCCTGGCCTGGCCATGAGCTGGACCAGCAGCACAGCCAGTCTGGCAAGACCCATGTGTCACCTCTCCCACTGCTCTTCGCTCCTCACCAGCTCCTCAAACTCCCTCTCCAAACACACATGTGCCAGACTTGTAAATCTGCTTTTGTCTCTGAAGAGGGAAAATCTGAGAACATCCTCAGAGAGGCAGCTTTATCTCCTCCTTGTACTGAACTTGTTTTTTCAGATAAATCCCCTTAGTTCCACCAGGGATTAATAAGAGTTGAGGGCTGTTTCAAATGAGTCCAATCACTTCTATTTCTTACATGTACATCTTTCAACTCCACAACAGCCTGTCAGTGCTTCTTAAATAGCCTTCAGCCTGAGAGAGACATCAAAGGAAGAAGTGGCTGATCAGGAGAGCAGGCGTCCTTCTTGCCCTAAGTTTGCAAAGGAATCAAAAGATAACAAATTAATTCCCCAACTAATATGAATGTTTCATGCTGAAAGGGTTTTCTATTGCATCCAGTCTGAGGATGTTTTTGGGTGTGCATCTGTACATACTGAGGTGGCATCTGGCAGCTATGATGTAAACACACCAGTCTTCTACATTCACAAAGAAACATTTTAAAAGAAGCTCTTAGAATTGAAAAAGTTTGAAGATCAATAAAGTTTTCCATCCTTCAGTAGAAAAGTGGCCAAAAAATAACTGATAGCCTCAGTACAGTATTATATAACCATAAACATTTGCAAAGTTTCAAGAATAAAGACTACAAAGCATCTACTAAAGAACAGAATTTCAATAGGGGGATTTTTAGAATGCTTATGTGATTTTAAAAAGAAAAGGGATGAAGAGGCTTCATTTCCCAAATGAGTTTATGGCTCTGCAACATGACTGTGACTATCATTTTGTGGAGTGCTGAGCAGAGCATTGTGACAGCACTTTCCATTACAAAGTTCTGTTTCTACACAAAAAATAATCCTGAGAAGTTTGTTTTCTTGCTTTGAAGGTCAGGTCTTTCCTTAGCTGGTTTCTCATGCCAAGGATCTTCTCATTTGAGAAGATGCTCTTTTTGGTTGACTCTCTCTGGGCCCAGCTGTCTCCAGATTTAGAAGCTCTATTTGCAGTGTATTCATGTTCTGAAGTCTCTGTGCAGCACCACATCACTAACACTGATGACTGTCTTTCTAGGAGAACAAGAAAAGGAAGAAGGATTTTGAAGCTGCAGCCAGGCCATGCACCTGGGAGGTGAGGCACATCGGCTTGTGCCCACGGAGGTAGTATCAACTGACGTGTTTGTTGTTTGTCCATCGTTGAGATAGAACCTAGATGGGTTCAATGATGGATTTCCTCAATGGGTTCAATGTTTTGCTTAGCAAACAGATCATTGGCCATCATCCCAAATTTAAAAGCCATTTTATGTGCCTCCTGATCTATAGTGGCAAAGACAAGGTTGCAGTAACCCAGAATTAGATCCCAAGTTGTTGCTGGTTATCTCCAGCAGCCTGTGAAGGGCTGTGCATTGAGGATGGCTCCTAGCACCCTTACAGCAACTATGCCCCTTGCTCAGCTCTGCTGTTCCTCCTTTGAGGAGAAAACTGTCTCACTTACAATGCCACCTCTCACCAAAGGGCAAGAAAGGTGAATGAGATCTCTGGTGCCGTCTAGGGGCAGCGTGCACACATTGTCCCAATGCAGAACTGCCGTCTCCTGGGCAGCTGGTAGACTTGGTGTGCAACAGCCCAAGAAAACCATCCCGGAATAACTGGAGGCCACAAGGAGGAGAAGGTGGTGCGATGGCAGGGACTGCCCATGAAGACAAACCCAACCTTTGGGTACTTCAAAAGCAGCTTCAGTAGGAGCTCCAGGATCTGTGGCCGGCATGTGTTTAACCTGTGCACTAACAGCACAATTCCCACCATGGGGTAATGTGGTTTGGCCCTAATGCAAAAATCAGCCATCCATCATGTACTGAAAGTCCCTGAAGAGCCAGCTGGGCATGAACAGACACCCTGTGCCATCCCACGGCACCTTCGTTTCTTGCACACCCTTTCTCAGGCTAAAAAAAGAATGGGGGAAAACCAGACCTTCACCAGACAGTCCTGCACTGGTGCTGGCGGGTCGCTGAGCCTCGGAGGCCTGGGGGGACGCACACATGGGCCCATGCTGGCTGTAGGGGAGACACCCCCCATCCCTCCCCACGGCCCTCTGCCCTGCCTCCGGTGACTCACCTCCCATCTCTCCCCTGACCTGCTCCCCAGGTCTGTATCTGACCACAAAGTCCCAGCCCCCTCCTCTTTCCATTAGACCCGTTTTCCCTCTCCTCCCCACCATCCCCTGCAGACCCAGAGAAGGAGGCATGAGCTATGGGGAATTTCAGCCCAAGCAATTTAAGGTCTGGCAAAATTACATGTAATGAAGCCAAGCTTTATGGGAGAGGACATGCAATCCTTTGTCATTGTCTGTGAGCTGCCTGTGCTTTCAAAATAACTCCTACAGCACCTCACGGTGCTGCACCTCACGGTGCTTGCCACTCTTGCCACCTCAGCAGCCATTCTTGAACTCACCACTAGATTTATGGCATTAAAATCTCTGTTCTGATAGCAGCACTAAAGAACAAGTGTGACCATAATAAAGCTTAGATATCTCAGCATTAATTTCATGGTCTATGTATGTGCGCAGACATTAGGTGAAGATACTCACTTGGAATAGAAAAACCACGGCGGCACCACTCCCAGAGAACCATTCAAGCCAGCCTGTGCTCGCCCCGTCCCAGGCTGCTTGGGGTGGTGGGAGGGCAGCAGGAAGCCGGGGAGCCCGGCACATCCTGCCCCTGCCCCGCACCCAGCAGGATGGGCAGGCACAGTTTTGGCAGCAGCACGGCAGGAGGCAGGAACCACCCCAGAACTGAAGCCAAGGAAGGGCATTTGTTGGGACAAAGCCAGGCAGAGGATGCACCGCGGGAGCAGTCAAGGAGGCTCTAATCGCATGGGCAAACTTGGAGGTCACTGGGCTGAGACTAAGCCAAGCACAGAAGGAGACCAATGTGCCTTTTTCTGTAAGAAGGACAAGCCCAAATTTAGTCCAAATGTAGAAGGCAGGTTAAAGATACCAAGTGCAGCAACGAAGCAGAAAGAGTGAGACTGTACCCAGCAGCCCTATACAGACTGTTGGAGAAGCCAGCTACTCTGTGACTGCATTTTTCCTATTAAGTGTCTCCTTCTCTGGAGACATTCAAACCCCACCTGGACACGTTCCTGTGCAACCTGCTCTGGGTGGACTTGCTCTGGCAGGGGGTTGGACTTGATGATCTTCAGAGGTCCCTTCCAACCCTGTGTGATTCTGTGATTCTGTGATCTTGTGAAGTTGTTTCTTTCTGCACAACGTGGCACTTGCAGAGGAAAATAACATTAAATGAGCAGCTGTCCACAGCCCTGGCTCTCTCCAGCACCTTGGAAGAAGTTTCCAGGGTGCAGCTGATTTCTGTTGTCAGGGAAATATCTTCTCCTGTCTCTAAGCATCGTGCTGGATCCCTGCATTGCAACACGTGGGGAGAGAGAGAGGGATGCATTTGTAGCTGCATCCATTGGTAGGCACTCTCAATCTGTTAATTAACTTTATCCTTATATTACAGTGTTATCGCTATCTCTTGCCTGTTAAACAATCATTTAAAATGCTGTGGAAAATAGTGATTACTGTATACCAACAAACACAATGTTCGGTACGTTAACTGATGTGTTACAGGGGTACTCGGAGCACAAACCTCTCTGGTTCTGACATTACAAACACCTCAAACAAACAAATGCCCCGTGAACTTAAATGTTTTGATTACTCCACCAGCAGGAATGATGTCATCCTTCTTCTAATAAAGCAATCTGGTAAATACATGATAATAATCTGGTAATTCCATTTACAATCTGACAAATATTAAGTGCAAGACCCAGATACGCTCCTGTATGCTACAGAACCGAGTGCTGCCCTTGGCTCTGTCGCTCAGGAGTAGAGCTGGTTCCAGGTTGTACGTCCACTTGTGCCAACCCCTCCCAGGCAAGTGGGTAATGGCAGTGTACGTGTGCCCGGCAGACAGCACAAGGAGCAGAGGGGGGGCAGGGAGAGTGATGTGGACAAGAAGTGGCCTTCAGAGTGGACCGTAGCTCCCAGGGCTGGAGACATGACAGGAACCTGAGTTTTGCCTTGGGATGGCTCTTACGAGCTGTTCTAACTTCTGTTGAAGTAAATCGTACTTCTTAATAAGCTTCAACCACATTTTGCAACAGCTTCAGGATTTAAACAATACATAATTTATACATAAAAGGGACCACTAAGATTCTGTGATTCTGTGTGATTGAGGACCAAAAGTGACCAGGAAAGACATGAAAATATAAAAATCAGCTGAGTCCTGCTACTGTTTCTCAACAGAGATCTTTTCAAGAGCGACATGAAGATTCATCAAACACAAAAGCTGCATATTTGTATTTAAGGACTGATAAAGTTTTCTGTTATACATATTTGCAGGAACATATCATTGATATCTCCTGGTATCTTGGGTTACAACTGAAGCCTGGTGACACAGTATGAGAAAAGAGATGGGAAAACTCAACGAGGGAGTACCCGCAGCAGTTTAAAACAGCAATATATCTCATTAATCATCTTCGGCATTGCACACAGGGAAGGTAGTGGTGAGTTACATACACTCTAGGGTCCTTTCATACTGCTAAAGTGTTGGGAAAAGGCTTTTGTGTTCCTGAGAACCAGGCTATAACTGAGCACCACTAAAGAGATCTCCATCAAACCAAAATGGGTTTTCGTTCATTCAGTCCAAATGGAAAGTGCAAACTTTAATTAACTCAATAGCTGTCAAGAGCTCAGAGACCTGCAGACTTACAGTGCTGCCTGCAAAACTGCAGCTGATCAGCAGTACAAGCTAGCCCTGCCCACCAAAGATTGTCAGGGAGCAAGAAGAGCTGGATAAGAAACTCACCTGCCCTCCTGGTGATGTGGTAGTGACAGGGAAGCTCCTCACCATGTCTGCAAAAAAATGCCAAAGCCCAGAAAAAGCAGCAGCCCAGGCTGCTTGTGCATGATGGATCATAGAATGGTGTGGGTTGGAAAGGACCTTAAAGATCATCCAGTGCCACCCCCTGCCCTGGGCAGGGACACCTCCCACCAGACCAGGTTGCTCCAAGCTCCGTCCACCCTGGCCTTGAACCCCTCCAGGGATGGGGCAGCCAGAGCTTCTCTGGGCAACCTGGGCCAGTGCCTCACCACTCTCAGAGTAAATGAGGCCATTTGGGCCATCCATGCTGGCCTGGGGGATGCTGGCCATTTCCAGTGGGCTTCTTGCAGGGAGCTGCACTGTGGAGTTTGGGAATAAGGAGGGAAATGCAGTAGAGCTCTGGGGGCTGTGGAGAATCTCTCCTGGGAAGCGATAGTACAAACAGCACTAAACTTGCCTTTTTCCACATGCACAGTCAAGCTTTAGCTATGCACAACTATAGCAAAGCACAATTCCTGCCACACAATGGTCAGTACCCACCAACACCCTGAGCCTCTGGCAGCAGAAAACCAGCAACACAGGGATGTCACTTGGAGAGGACACCAGAAGAAGCCTGCTCGGGATTGGGATCCACAGGAATGGAAATCCAGAATGCAAGACACTGACAACCCTAAATATGCTTCTGCCTATCAAGCACTGCCACCTCTCCCTCTAGCTTGCAGGTGACATAGCTGAGCTGGTGTAATATCCAATTCTTCTGGTGCAGAACATCTAATGCTCAACTGTCTTAACTCATAGTCCTTGTCCCAAATCCTGGATTTCCTTCCCTGTCCTTCCCTGAGAGCTGGATTGTTGGGACTCCCAGTGGCCCACTTGCTGCCAAAGGACACATATCAGATAGATCTACCTTCCCTTCATTCTAGCACAACTAGGGCACATGAAAGAAAAAGCTAAAGTAAAAATGCTGTGATGGGCATGTAACCTCCCAGATCAGAAGATGCAAAAACTGAAGCAGTAACTGGAGACATCGATCTGTCTCTGTGCATTACGATCTACTCTTGGATCTCACAGGTATTTAGGGGCACTTCTGCATGAAATATGAACCTGCCACAGTGCACTGGTTTCCACGTGGCCCTCCTTTTGGCTTTTGCCAGGCCAAGAGCGCCAAGCTGGTGCATTTCCATGGCACCGATCCCCAGTGGACCACACGGTTTTGAGCCCCCAGGCACAGCTGCTTCCCACCACAGTCACCCAGGTCTGTATGGAGGACAAGATGCCTTTTTCTTCACCTGCAGACTTCATGCCCTTGGTTTGCCTATGGGATCGTCTCAACTCTCATCTCCAAACCCATCTTCTTCCTGTGCTGAGCCTCTCGCCAGGACAGGCAGGTTGAGCTGCAAGAGATCTTGAAAAAAGTGAAGTACAGCCATAAAGTCCCTGCTGCCCTGGCAGATGTTGTCATGCAGCCCAGAAGCAGGGCAGAAGCCTGGAGGCTTGTGCAAACACCGCTTCGGGGTGTCCTCTCAGCCCTCTCTCAACAGGAGCAAAGAGAGCAGCAAGTAGTGCTGGCCAGAAGAGGTGGGTGTGAGGAAGGTGGATCTAGAGGTGATCTTTTCTCCCAGCCAGCCACAGGGGAAAACGGCCCCCATGAAAGCTGTGGGAACTGCTAATGCAGGAACATCCAGGTGTGAAGAAGTATAGGAAGGGTAGGAAGCAATCCCCCAGTGCATCTAGGGGGTGCAGTGGGGTATGGGATCATGAGGGGGTAACTGGACGAAGGGAAAGGAGGATGGGCACGGGAAGGTAGTTCAATACCACTCTATTGCTGGGTACTTTATACAGCCTGAAGGCAGAGGGTGTATACATATTACTAATAAAGAGCACTTTCCCCCCTCAGCTCATTGCCTGGCCCCCTCAAACACAAAACCAGCTGAACTAAACCAGATCAAGGGTCTACTTATCCCAGCATCACCTCTCTGATAGCTGCCATGAGTCTCTAGAGAAGCGCAAGAACAGGGCAATGAGATGTTTTAATTTCCATGAGAACTTTTTAGCCTTCTAATACCTTCAGCTGATGGAGTCTCTGGGCTGGATGTAGTTTTTGTCCTCCCTTGCCAGCTATTAAACAAGTAGGAATGGTTTCTTGGCTATCTCAGGCTTTCCTGTGTTCTGGGAAGCACATGACATCATTTATAGAAGCTCATAAATAGAATGGGTCTCCCATCATTACCAGGCTGGGGGAGGAGGAGGCTGGCAAAGATCCTCCTGCTCCTCAGGGCTCCCTTTGACTAACGCTGCAAATTGCTGCCTGTGGCATTAGTGCAGCGTAAGCAGCAGCGCCACACCAAATATTTTGGGGCTGAGAAGGCAAGGGGGAAGGTGCAGCGGTGGAGTCTGCTGTTACCTGGGAACTGGGAACCTGTAGGGTGTGAACGAGCTACAGAACCCTGAATCGATAAGGCAGGATTTCCTTGAGTGCTAGGCTCTGGTATCCAAAAGGTTTTCTGCCACTGCAGCTGATTTTAGAAGCAGCGGTGGAATTACTGAGGTTGTGGACGGGTAGGAGGCTCCCGATCCTCCCCGCTGCAATAGCAAGAGGGAGTTTTTGCCCTGAGAGTCAGAAAGATCAAACATCATCCTAGAAGAGAGTCTGAGTTTTGTATACCTGAGAAGTGCTTCAGCTAAGCATGTAAAAGGACTTCAACTGGAAAAGGAAAATTCTTGAATGCTGAGAATCATTTTAATAAGGAAAATTTTTAAAGAAATGAGTATTTTGGTAGGTAGTTCAAATATGGAAAAAGAACAGAAAGCTCTGTTCTTGCCTCGGCTTCAGGGATGTGAAGAGGTTGAGGAATTTTTTGCTGCATACTTTGCAGAGTGCAGCAAAAATACAAGAGAGCTGTCAGTGTGATTTCATATGGGACTAAAATGCAATTTCAAAGCTTTTGGGACTGTGTGAGGAGCTAAAGCACCTGCTAAGCACACCCTGCAGGGTACACACAGGAAATGGCGTATCTTCCCTTCAGCTGAGGATGTGGGGAATTGGCACTGCAGGGATCAGAAGCTCAACTCTCACAGCCACTGTAACCAGGAAGGCTCTTTGCAATGGAGCAAGACAGCCAGGTGCCCGCTTACACCTACAGGGCTGCAAAAGACGTGCTACAGGCTCTCACACGATGTGACACCATCTACCAACACAATGAGTTTGTAGCTTCTTTGATGGGTTGTCTGGTCCTTGAGACCTGCACGGATGCCATACAGCACTTCAGGCATATTGTACAGAAGTGTACAACACGGTGTTGTCCTTGAAAATGAGGGCATTTGGCTTGATGGTCTTATAAGCACTGCAGTTGCTCTCAGAAAGGAAACAGGCCCAGAATAAACTTTCCTGCTTAAGCTGAGGAGCTGAGCACCGACAGACGCGTGCCCAGATGTGTGTGAGTCAGCAGAGCACGGCCCTTCAGCATGCTGCCTTTCCTTTTCTGCTTGAAAGCGTGTATTGCAGGGCACAGCATCATTTCTTCAGCGCAGAGGAGGGAGCTCAGCCTCCTGCAGAAGGTGTTCTGGAAGTTTGCAGTGGGGTTAGTCCAGGCTCCAGGGCGCAGAAGTCTACAGAGGGAAACATCTGGAAGATATACATGTATTTATCAGTTATTTTCTGCCAGTAGGAATGTGAAGTGATGGAGATAAACTTGATAAGGAAAGGAAGTGCCAGTGCATACTATCAGCTTTTCACAGTAACTATAGAGTCCACCCACTGAAAACTGGCTGGGATGGAAACTCAACCAGGAACCAGGCTCTGCAGGCTGAGGGCAGCAGCCACCAGAGCTCTCGCGCCCAGGGGACTTGCAGGGTCACCAGCAAACAGATTAGGAAAAGCAGAACCAAAGTCAATCCTGGAGCTCCAGCCATGCAGCAACACCTTCCTAAATCTATTCCCAGCCTGCACGCTGCCAGGGTGGGGTCACATGTGGAGCTCTGGTTCAGTGTGTTAGATAAGCTGAATAGATAATGAGGCTGACATTTGAGAACTGGCATTTACTGCACCCCTCCAGTGGCATTGGCAAATGGACATGCTCTGTGTGTACCTGAGGTGTGACTTCCACTGCTGCTGAGTGATCAACCCCTTTACAGCAGAAGAGAGAGCATCTGCTCACAGCTCAGCGATGCGTTTGCCCTGTGTCTCACATCTGCTCACTCTTTCTGAGGAAAGAAACTGTCTTTCTAGTAACCTGCTCAGAAATGCAGGCTTCAGAAGTGACAATCAGGGAATGTCTCTGTTGGTCTAAAAGACAGGGATATGGAGTCCATCCCTGGGTCGCTTAGGAGATGGATAAGTGGAAAAGAATGAGCTCTTGTTAGGTCTGGGGATTCACTTATTTCTCTCTCAGCTCAAATACAGCTAAAAAGCTGAGCAAAGGGCAGTGTTAGGCAGCAGGTGCTCTGTCTCCAGGGAAATCCCTGTGGGCTGTCAGGCTTCTCTCCAGATCTGCTCAAAGGTGGATGCCTCTCTGCACTCCGCTGTCCTCAGGCAGTACGCTTCACTCTGCTTCCGCTCTGCAGCCCAGGAGTGAGTCACAGAGAGAAAACACAGCACCCAGCAGAGGTAAAGCCACCCCAACGCACTGCGGGAGTCGCAGCAGCAGCAGCGGCAGCTCTGGTGGCAGCAGGAACAGGCACTGGCAGCCAGGAGTAACGGCTGTGGGGCTCCTCTGCTGCAGGTCACTGCGGCAAAAGGAACCACGCAGATACCCAAAAGGACGGTATTGAATTATTTTGGCTGAATTATACAGGGGAGCTACTTGGTGTTCAATGGTACAGTCCCTGGATTTAAGCATGAATAGATAGGGTCTCCCAGGGAGGGATTTTCATATTCTCTGACCATACCTAAATGCTGCAACATCTGGCAAACTTCCAGCTTCGCTGTTTCACTTTCCTCCTGTAAGGTTCCTCCTTGCTCCTCTGCACCCAGCCCAGCCAGACCTCGCTGCTCCTGGGCTCCACCAGCCACAAGGACAGCAGTGCCACACAGAAATACCACATCCAAAACAACTCCAGCTCAGATTTGGCTTTTTAGCCACCATGTCGCATTAACGGCACTAGCCATGCTGTGATCCACAAAGGCACCTGGACTTTCTTCCCCCTGTTACTGCCAGCCTCGGAACTTTCAGCTTAGAAGTTCTTTCAGTGCACGAGTTTGTCTTCTGCACTGCTTTGTTTCTTCTGAAAGAAACTTCCCACAGTTGTCCTGGACGCTCCTCTGTACTCGCAGACCCTCCCAACCTTGTACACCCCCTGACAAATTAACAGAATTAAGCTGTTCTCTAAAACCAATTCCTCATGAACCTTTCTCCACCCCAATTCCTGTCCTCATTTCAGCTGATATACAGTTCATTTTCTTTCAAGTGGTTGCTGTGTTTTCAGATTTGGTATGAAAGGAAATGGCAATAATGCATATTGTCTTAGTTGCAGCTAAGTGATGTTTATAGTAATCAAGGACTTTTTTCAGCTTCCCACAGAAGCTGAGGACAGAGAGAACAACAGAACGGCTAGTAGAATATTCCACACTATAGACATCATGCTTTGTATAGAAATGGGCATTGGCCAGGGAGGGAATCCACAATCCCTGCTTGGGTTGGGCTGTGCAACCAAATCACTGGGTGATGAGTGACTTGTGTCTTGTTCCATTATTATTTATCCATATCCATTATTATCTTTTACCATTATTGTTATTTTCCTTTTCCATTATTGTTTTATTAAACTGTCTTTATCTCAGTCCATGAGTTATATTTTTCCCCCTTTCCCCTCCTTTCCTCCATCTTCTCCCCACCCTTCTGTGAGGGAAGCAGGGGCAAGTGAGAAGTTGCACAGTCCTAGCTGCTGGCTGGCATTAAACTGCAACAAATCCCCCTCCAATAAATTGCCATCTTCTATTTAGCAAGGCCTGGACCTACCTCATCATTCAGACACACATCTCGGAAAAAGTCAGGGAACTTTTCAAAAGAGCCAGATTAACTTTCAATGAAGGAGCATCACACTTTACCACATTTTTCATGCATTTTCCCCTACCCTTCCCATATGCTAAGGAGAAAGCGGCTTGGCTGGAATCAGCTGGCTGAACACGACACCAGCAAGACTGGAGATTTTGTTGGCGGAGGAGGTGGAGAGGTTCCACACTGCAGGGCCTGGTAGAGCTCCTGCTGCTGGTGAACTCCCAGGGAGCAGGTACATCTCCCTGGGCTTTAACCGTGGCTGGCAGGGTGGAACTGGGCAGGGGGGAAAACACTTGCTGTTATTACCTACTCTCTTCAGTGTTAGATGAAGCCTTTGGGATAAAACAACATCTCCTATGCTGACGTTTTATGTAGTTATGCTTTTTCAGTGGGGATTCATAATGGAAGGATGTAACGTTTATACTCCAGGTTGTACAAAGGCTGTACCTAAATTTACAGGTAGTTTGGGAAGTTGAATTTATCCCATGCAACACTAACTAGTTCGCCAAGGCTGCTGCTGCTTTTCCCCCTGAAGCAGCCACAGCAGGGCTATATAAAGCAGACCTGTTTTTCAGTGCGTGAAGAAGCAGTGACCCAGGATCGCTGGGATGTACTGCTCCAACGCACAGGTTGGCTGTGCTGATTTCCAGGCAGAGGGAGCACTGCCAGGCTCGTGTTGTGCTCCAACTGCTGCTGCCAGGCAGCACTGCAGCTCTCTGACCCCTGATAAACGCTGATGATACAAAACTGCCACAGACGTAGTTTCTTAAAAAGGAAAAAAAAAAAACCAAAACACAAAACAAACCAAATCCACAATTTGGAACGTTATGGCTTTCCTCCTTTCAGAGGAGCAGCATCCGCGGGGCTCCCGGGCCTCTGAGCCGCGGCAACACCTCAGCACCGCCCGCTGCCACCCACCGACCCCTCGCCGCGTCGGAGCCCTCACCACCGCCGGCGGGGCGGCCAAGGGAAGTCGAGGCGGCTGCCAGGGTGTCGGGGACGCTCGGACGAGCCTCGCCAGCCGCACAACACCGGCTCTGCAAACGGCCCGGCNNGCTCTGCAAACGGCCCGGCCCAGCCCGGCCCGCCGGCACCGGCCGTACCGCCCCGCCTCAAGGCCGCGACCTTTTTCCTCACCCGCCCCGGGGCCGCCGGAGCCGTCGCTTCGCTGGCCGCGGTGCGGAGCAGATAGCCTAGCGTGCCCTGGCCAGGCCAGTGCAGAGGGACTCCGTGGTGAGGCCGCGCTCCCTGAGGTAGGGGTTGAGCGGGCAGGCCATCCGACCTTCCCCCCCCCACCTCCAGTCCCACAAGGGACCGCGCGCCGCTGCCCCTTTAAAAGGCGGTGGGCGGCACGAGCCGACGGTGAAGGACAAAGCCAGGCGCGCGGCCCTGCCGCGGTACCCGGATGGGCGGGGGACGCGTCCCGATTGGCCCCCGCAGGGCGGGGGGCGGCGTCCCGATTGGCGGGCGCGGGGCGGGCGGATAACGGGGAGACAAAATGGAGTCGTGCTCCCTGCCACTTACATAACGCGACCTCTCACCTCGCGCGCGGGGCAAGGCGGCTCGTCTCGCCGGCAGGCGGGGCGAGGCAGCGCGATTGGCGGGCCGCTCAGCCAATCGGCAGCCGGCAGCGGCCGCGGCC
>VXAK01027090.1:116929-174924 GCA_013399435.1 Arenaria interpres | reverse complement strand
CGCGTCGAACGGGCGCGCTTTGCTGGGCGCGGAACTAGCTGAGCTCTCAGGGGGCGGGGGGGCAGAACAAAGCGCGGGTGGGGGGGTGGCCCGTGAGGGGGCAGTCTGGCCTGTCTGAGGGAGGGGACCATGACGTGAGGGGGGGCCCGGGGCTCCTGAGGGGAGCCCAGTCCGCGCTGCCGCCAGGTCTGGCCCTGGCGCCGGGGGCGGCTGTTTTACGGGAGGTTTGTGGCCCGGTTTGGAAGTGGTTGCCGGCAGCCGGGGGGAGCGGGGACGGCAGCTCCGCGGGGACGGCGCTCGGAGGCGGTGGGAAGGGAGTAACGGGTAACGGCTGTCGGGAAACGGGAGCCGGCGGCGTGTTCAGCGAGTACCGGTAGGCAGGGGTTGACTAATGCAATTAGCACAGGAACAGCTCTCCGTGGGGTACCAATTTGTGGCGTGTGTCCCGTGGGTGAGGGGTAGCTCTGAAACCAGAGACTCCCACAGGGAGGACAATAAAATAGTGACAGAGGCAGCTCGCCTGTGGTGAGCCCAGGCTTTCTGTCTGACTGTCAGTGTCTTCTCCTGGGCTGCGTGTGCATGAAAAACGTTCTATTTTTTTATGGTTCCATGAGAGTCAGCATGTGACGATTCTTGAGCGGCACGAAGCGGAGATGGCCAGGCGGATAACTGTCACTGGCAATGGGCAGCCACCAAGGCAGAGCTACCATTCGGGGCCCTGTGGGGCCAGAGAGGCCCGAGTTCTGTGCTGGACCCTGCAAACTACTACTTCAGGAGGCTGCTTGTTGTTTGTGTTACAAGGATCAAAATCTCAGGAATTGAGGACCAAAGGGAGGTGGAAATGCGTGAATATAGGAGCATACCTTGGAGATCTTGGCAGCGTGGAAGACAAAGGAGCTCCAGAACTTATACAGACCCCTGTATTGGAGCGTGTCTTGTTACTTCAGTGTGCAGAGCAGCCGGTGAAAGCCCCTGCGAAGGATTAGGTAGCTTTTGAAGAGGAAATGTGTATCTGAGTGCAGATAGGCATTGCTAATGCATTCAGCCCTTTAAAATGAGGTTGGGTAGAGTGTTAGATACTTGCTTTTTAACACTATTTTAATTTAAAGCATTCCATCTGTGACTCAAAAACCTGCTATTGCAGTATGTGCAAACTGAAAGTAGCTCAGTCATCCATCTGACCTGGCAAAGACCTGTTCTCTCTCTTTCCCTATGAGAAACAATCAGTGATCAGAAAGACAGAGTTTAAGCCTAGTTACTAGCTTTGTAAAAGAAGATGCGGGTTTAAGGTTCCTCTACCTTGTAGGAACAGCACAGCAGGGTTATGGAGCACCTTCTGAGAGCGCCAGTCTGTTGGTATGGCTGTTGTGGGTCTGTAAGTAGATGCAGGCCATGTTTCTGCAGACACTTGGATGGTATTAACATTAAGGAAGAAAAGTGGTGGTTTCTCATCCTCGGAGGGGATGGCGAGAGCTGCAGGGTCAGAAGGAAAGAGGAAACCACTGAAGTTCAACAGAGGTGCTCTTTTCTTGGAGAAAGTACAGCATGGGGTGCCGTGGGAGGCAGACAGCTTAGCATGTTCTAGAAAGTTCATCTTGGCAGATAGACGTCATGACACTAAAAAGAGAAACTAAGTAATGTTGGGTTTCTGTCTTGCTTTGTTGACTGTGTATAATACAAGCTAGGCAAAAAGTGGAACAGAAAATTGCAAATGAGTCAGTAAGTTGAAGGGAGATGTTACCTAAGGAAGGTTTGGAGGGGTTTTTTTGGTCTCTTCTGTTTATCCTCAGTAGTGCAGAGGAATGGCTTTTGTGGATGGCAATGGCAGCAGAGGGGGTGTGTCAAGAGATGCCCAAGTCCTTGCGCAGAGCAGCGCTCAGTGTCATTTATGATGAGGCCTGCCAGAATATGGTCTCCTGAACTTTTCTTTTTCCACCTTGAAAAACTGTTGTTTAGCTCTTCTCCTAAAGGGTGTACAGGTTCTTATTCTGCACAGCAATGAATGTGGTATTTGAAAGACATGAAAAGTTCTTAAGACTGTTTGTTTGTTTTGGGTTTTTTTTGGTTAGAATTTGCAGATTGGGTTGAACAAAAAATGGAGAGTGGGGTATTGTGTATGAGGAGAGATGTCTGCCCCATGGGTGTGTGTTAAGAAAGTGTCTAGTAGCAGTAGACAGATGGATAGGCTGGTCGTCAGAGCTCAGGTCTGATATTTCTATGTAGCTTTATGTGCCTTCCTTTGACTGCCAAATCCCCCTAAAACCTAAAAGAAACCATGCTGTGTAGAGCCCGTTTTGTCCTGGCGAAGCCTTGGCCTTCTGGTTCAGACTCAGTGAGCCTTGCCAATTGTATGGGGATGGTGGATGGCTGGGCAGCCTGAGATAGTCCTGTCCTTGCAGGAGCTCTGTAGGATCTGCTCTGAGAGGTGTGAAGCATCAGCTGAATGCTTCATGCGTGGTACGCTCTTCTCAGGTTTATGTCAGCTGTACCCCTGGTCTGTGGCATGTGTATTGAGCATTTGGAGTCTACCAAACACTGAATTTGTTCCCTGGTGAGCAGGTCATCTCTTCCGTTAGGGTGTAGGACCGCTGCAGTTTGTGTTCTGCTATAGCGGCTGTGGTTTGGGAAGCTGTGCTGCCAGCTCGAGAGAGGTGCTCAGTTTAGAGTGCTGAGCAGCCTGGGCTGGGGAGAAGGGAGTAGTCCGGCCAAAGCTTTCCTTCTGCCATCAGTGTATGGTTTTGGGAAGCTATGTTGCTTTCCTCCCCAGATAAAAGCTTGCTCTCTGTCCTTGGTTAGTGGTGTTGTACGGTAAGTAGCACAGAGAACACGAGGAATCAGGCCGTGTTTGGCTTGCAGGTTAAGGCAGTCGTTCACATCTTCATGTGTGATATCAGCCAGTTAAACTTTGGCTGAAAGATGGCAGCCCAAAGCATAGTTGTATCATGCTCCACAGTTCTAGGAAAACTTTACCACCCACCCATCTTACAAATGTACCAGCCTTCCTGGTAGGTTTGCTGCCTTAGCTAATACAAATGGGAACAATTAAGATGCTCTAAAGCTATTTTGGAGTTGATGCTCGTTTCTGTGAGAACATCAATAACCCAGGAAGAAGTAAACTCTACCCACTTAATAGTCCTCTTGTGCAGTGGTTAGCTTGGTTACTTCGAAACATTTTTCTTTAAAAGAGTCCCGTTTTAAATGTAACTGTTTTCTGCCTGTCAACATTGTCTTCTTCAGTGGGATGCAAACAGATGCGATGTATTAACTGTTACACAGTGGGTAGTCATCTGTTTAATTTAACGTGTGTTATTTGCGTGTGTTATTTGCGGCTTTTTTGGGAATGTTCACAAGTAGCTTGTGTCCAGGGTTTTTTATTACTGTGTTGGGAATTTGTGGCAATGGCAGCTCCAGCTATGCAGAGAGAAGAGTTGATTATGGCATACCAGTAAGCCCTCACTTGTGGTCCTCAATCAGACCTGCTGAACAGCCTGAAATTTGTTGAGTTTGTTTCTGTGTGGAAAGGACAAATAGTGTATGTGTAGTGGAAAGTTTGAGCTATAGTAAACTTTGCTACAACATTCTGTGTTTTGGCTTTGTGCTGGCCCCAGCGTTTCAAAGCAGGATCTGGCTTGGGAGCACAAAGGCAGGGTGGGGACAAGTCTGGAGCGCTGGTTAAGGAAAGTGGCCAGGGATCAGTGTCAGATGAGCTGGCCAGCTGCAGGTGGAATTAAATTGCATTTGAGAGGCAGAGCTGAGCTGAACAGGGAAAATGCTACACCTGCCCTTTTAAATTTGGTGTTGATCTGAAAAAATATGGATCCCAATACGGTGGGCTTAAGTTTGCACTCACAGCTGTGTATAAGGAGGGGAAAACTCATAAGGAAATTTCTTGTGGATCTTCCTTTCGATATGGGAAATAGTGTTAGGAAATCACATCTTTTGATTACTTTTCTACTGGAGATCAGCATTTATTTGCTCTCCTTGCTGGAAGGAAAGGAATCTCCTCACAGGGCTAGAGGGAAGTTGATAAATGTAGGAGGGAAGTAGAGTATAATTTTACTTCCCGGCCATATCTCAAGGATTTATTTAGAATACTGAAGGTTTATTAAGGCGATGTGCTGAACCTTTCAGAAGTCTGTCTTTCTTTTAGCACTGGTGTTATGGCAGCTGCAAGTCCTTCCTATCTAGGTGGTGTCCATGGATGCATGAGAAGGAAAGGCTGGGGGAGAGTGAAGGTGGGGTTGCTGAAGGAAGCTGAAGATGGCTCTTGATTGTACCTACTGCAAGGGTTGGATTTACTTTTAACGCTTCTGTCTGTGGGAAAGGCATAGGGAGGAATTATTATTGTTGCAATGTAATCATTATTAAAGTAGTTAAGTGCTGTAAATACAAGGAGAGCTCCTCGTTTGCTGTCTGATTTCTCCCCCTGTCCCCGGGTTATCTTAGTATCGCTACAAAATATGTTAAAATCACACTTGTGGTCGGGTCACAGCGCTGTGCAGATGAGTTCCTCTGTAAGCTGTGGTTATTCCTTTCCACTGCCCCACCGCGGTGATGGCGCTTCCTGCTGCTGCCCTGTAGCATCTCTCATTTCTCTGCAAACTGAAGCATCTTTGAAATCTTGGGGAGTTGTAAGAACTGCCCAGAGAGCTCGAAACTTGGGGGATGACTTGTCAGATCGCTGTTGATCTGCTGAAGAACAGGAGACCGCACGAGAAGGGCAAGCTGGGGAGCTGCCGGATTTCTCCTTGGTTTTGAGACCCCCTCCATACAGAGGGAACACTGTCAGCAGTGGCAGCTCCTCTGAGGGCAGTTCTGTTCCTGGCTTGTATTCTTGTGTAACACCAGTTGCTGTGGCTGTAAGATACCTGTGTATCAGCGTCCACAGTGTGTCTTCTGTACTTTGTGCTTTACCTTGGGGCTGTGAAGAAATGTCCAAGTGAATTGGCTTTATTGGAGTTGTAATTTGGCTTCCTAACGGGAATCTTAAAAAACAAAACAAAATAAAACAAACAGAAAAGCCCACCAAAAAGCCAACACAATAATAATCAAAATATGTTACTTGCACTAAAATTTTCTTGAAAGCAAAGCATATGCAGGATATGCTGAGCGATTTGCTGTGTCTGGTGACTCTGCCTTTGCAGGAGCATGGAGCAATCTGTTTGTTTCCCACAGAGACTCTCATAATTAGCACTTGTGCTGCAGCAGGCTGAGCCGCTGTAGTTGTTACAAGTATGCTTTGTACTCTCTGCCTGCTTTTCTGCTGGAGAGCATGCTGATGGAGAAGAGGAAGATGCTTTTCCTGCCTCTCTGTTATAATTTCTGCACTTAAATTACCCTCGGTAAGCATATGGCAACTTAAGCAGGCTGCCACAGGGTAAACTGGTGTGGATTTACACTGTGCTGGCTTTGCTGATCATTGTGCCTATACATGTTCTAGCTGTAGAAAGTATGAAGTAGCTTATGTCTGTTTGCCCTGACAGTTAATTACTGCTTAGGTGGAATGGATAGGGCATAGACAGAGATGCTTACAGCAGAGTAGCTAATGCTGTAATTCATAACCCTGCACCAGGGTGCCTCATCCGTGCACCCATTCATCCCAACGGCCAGAGCAACCTTGAGGCTGGTTGTGGTGCGGGAAGCAGGTGATATACTTGGTGAGAAAGGTCCTAAAGTTGTGCTAATGCAGGAGGCTGCTCTTGTTGGAAGCCGAATGAAAGGTGGCCTTTCTAGTCATTCCAGTTTCAAAGCTTTGGGATTTTTTTTCTCAAAAGATTGGGGGTACTGGGTAAACTGGTAATTTGCATCTAGAGTTTGCAACGCTACCCTAGGGCACTAGTAGTAGTAGTTCCCCAGCAGTTATTTAGTTGTAGACTAAATAACTTAGTTCCATGTCTCCTGCATGTGCCTGTGATGTTGTTAGTGCTGTTATCCAATGAAACAAACTGGAAAAGCTGAAGAGTAACTTAGCTGTGCCACAAAGTGTTCAGCTGAAGTGACAGTGGTGTGGCACCTCCTGTAAGCTGGTGCCGAGCAGGGCTGGCATTTCAGCTGCAGGAAGCTCCAGTGCACCCTGCTCTGAAAACCTCTCTGATTTAATGCAGCATCTCCATGGTAGGCACAGGGTCCAACTGTACCGTAGCGACCCTCAGCCTTTATGCATTCTAGAAGTAAGGGTTTAATTGAATTTGATTGTCTTATGCTCTTATGATTATGCTCTCCACTGCATAAATCCTGTTTTCCTGAGCTGCTGCTTCTTCAGAGAGTATGAAGCACGTTTAGAGAGATACAGCGAGCGAATCTGGACGTGCAAGAGCACGGGGAGCAGCCAGCTGACGCACAAAGAGGCTTGGGAGGAGGAGCAGGAAGTTGCTGAGCTGTAAGTACCAGTGAAGAAATCGGTGTCTGTCTGTCTGTAGGCACTGAGGCAGAAGAGTGGACTTGGGAATGCTACGGGATTGCTAGTTTATGAGGGGAGATAAGGAGCTTTTTACTGGCTGTAAGGAGATGTGGGAATTCCCGAGCTGAAAGCAAATGAAGTTCAAATTTGATGCCATCACTAATGCACTTGAGTAATGTACTTATTTAGTTCTGTATCTTGATATTACTTGAACCAAAATAGTTCAGCATATGGTACTTGGCATATTTTAAAGCCACTTGAGTAATGGGAATTCTTCAGAGGGGGAAAAAAAATAAATCTTGAAGGAGCTAAAGTAAAAATACAGTAAAAAGAGGCTGTTGAAGTGTTTCACATCAGCTAGGTCCACAGCTATAATTATTTTGTTCAGATCTGCATTGGAATCACTTGTTTTACTAAATAAAATCACTTTCAAGTGAGATTTGGGGGATCTGCTCTAACTGAAACCGTGAGGAATAAAGGGAAACCATCAGGAGTCATTACTCTGCTCAGAGCACCCGTGTTCCTCTGGGCTGCACAACGTGGCCCTTGCCATAGAAGTGAATTTTCTGTAAAGGTGCGAGTCCTTGGCTCTACCAACATCTATAACTCACTTTGTGATTACTGAATTGTAGGAATTATGCCAAACAAATTACATGTTTCTTCGTTCTGTGGGCTGATGCCTTGGACTTCTGTCACTTTTTTTCCCTGGGTTTAAACTGGGGAGCTTGTCAGCAGCACTGCCTGAGAAGTGAGGTTTGCTGCTGCTTTTCTTTCATGAAGAATCTAAGATTCTCATTCATTGGCAAAAGAATGAATAGCCTAAGGAGGAATGCCCCATCATTTGAGGTTAAACACATCCTTAAAGGCAACAAATAAGAAACCTATTTGCTAATAGTCCTAAAGTCTGTGAGGGCTGAGGTACTGCTGCCTTGGCTCTTTCCTCTCTAGTGTTGTTCTGTGAGAGGAGGGCACAGAGCCAGCTCCATAAGTTTAGAATCCTGAGTCAAAAACCACTGGTCTAGTGTCGCTTACTTTTGGTTGGACTGCTTGGCCACTGCTGAAAACATTCAGAAATGGAAATCAAATATAAATGGAAGATTTCTCAGTAACAAATTTAACTATAGCCCTTCTAAATGTGGGGAAAAAAGACTCTGTGAAATGAGATTTTGGTCTTGTTTCTTTGAAACAGGATTAAAAGCTTCCCAGGCAGTTTGCTGGCCGCTTTAATACTTGACATTAGCCTGAATAAAAGAAGTTCATTTAAGCAGTTTGCTAAAGTGATAAATTTGTTCATGGCAGTTGTATAACAGCAAATATAGCTGAGAATTGTCGGCAATGGATTCCCAAGTCTGGCAAGCTAAAAGGGTTTTGGAAAAATGGAGTATTTTGTTCCTCCTTACAGTAACTTGAAATGGAACTTTACTTTTTAGCCAGAAAACTTTATGCAATATATTTCTTAGTACCTCTATCAGCTAACTGACCTGATCCTTTAGAAAGGAAATCAGTCAAGTAAATTTGTAACAATAATTTCTCTTCTTTGGATGAAAAAGTTTGAAGATTGTGACATGCTGAAACACACAAATATTTTTCTCTGGAAATGTAATTTGTGTAAGCCTACCTCTATCTCCTTTACTGTGCTAGCAGTCTTTTTGGGAAAAAGCATGGTGTTATTGTTGGAAGCAAAAATGAAAGAAACAAGCCCCAGAATGATGACATGGTCTCAGTATATATTTAACAGGCAGCAATAACCAGCAAGAAAGGGTTCACTGGCAGTGCTGCTCTTCCAGAATGCTTTATGGTGTTCCTTCTGGGAAGGACAAGTACAATTTGTATTGTCATGCCAGTTAACACTTTGGGGGCTGCTGGGGGGAGGGCAGGAAAAAGCCCTTGGATGTTTGCATGCTAATGTGGCATCTGCCTCAAACATTGTCCTGGCTGTTCATGTTCCCGGAATTGCGAAATGGGAGGCTGCTTTGCATTTTGGCTTTTATTCCCTGAATAATGAAAACTTCTTATGTGCTTGCTCAGCTTGAAGGAGGAGTTCCCCATCTGGTATGAGAAACTGGTACTGGAAATAGTTCACCACAACACTGTATCTTTGGAAAAGTTGGTGGATGCAGCTTGGCTGGAGATCATGACCAAATTTGCGGTGGGAGAAGAGTGTGACTTTGAGGTGAGGTTCTGTTTTCCATTTTAACTCATGCTTTTGCACAGAACTAATTTTGGATATCTAAAGGCAGGAGATGGGAAGACTATATTGGCCACTTACATTACCAGAAAGATGGTGAGAATTTTTTTTTCTATACAGTGGTTCCCTAAGCAGAAGCCTGTGGATCACCCGTACTGATGGCAAGAGAAAAGTGACTGGTCTGTGTGTGTGCAAAGGGAAATAGAGACATGTTATACACAGACCATCACATACTTAAGCAGTATATATTGAAATATATGTAAACCTACGTATTTTGATTAAGCAGTTAAAAATTATCATCTGCTGTAATCTTTTCACCCAACATGTTCGTAGAAGGAACAGTAGTCTTAAATTAATGTAGCTTGAAATCCACTGCTTACAAACCTCTAACGATGCTCTAATGATTAGAAAATTCCCTCCAAAACTGGGAATGATGGGAAAAACTCAAAATTGTTAAAAATAAGGGAAAGTTTTAAATGTTCTCTGTTCCTGAACACAATCTGTTCAGGACATACTCTCTCAACTGGGGCTGCAGAGACAGCACGCTTATACCTTGCACACACTCTCCTTAGGCTGAGACAGCAGCATTATTAGATGCTGGAAAAACTTGTGGGTTGTCAGCTCTCTCTCTCTTAGCAAACTGAACAGAACTTCCAGGTAGGAGTAGCAGATAGCGATCCTGTAATTGTTTCATGAGAAGGATCATGAGCTTTTCTCAAGGAGGATGTCAGTTAAGTGTTTTCCTGAATTAGGGTTTGTAGATCATAGCTGCCTTTTTTTTTTTTCCTTCCTCGTGGCATTAAAGCTGACCAGTTCATGTATCTTGCTTGGGTTTGGTTTGCATCAATATTTCTGTGCAGGTTGGTAAGCAGAAAATGTTGCCTGTGAAAGTTGTGAAAATCCATCCTCTGGAGAAAGTGGATGAAGAGGCCTCGGAAAAGAAATCTGATGGAGCATGTGATTCCCCATCCAGTGATAAGGAGAACTCCAGCCAGGCAGCCCAGGACAACCAGAAGGAAGCCATCCTGAAGGAGGAGGACAACAGGAGGGAAAGTATGAGTAAGTAGTGAGACAGTGTGCATGTAGGTAGCTCCTGGAAGTGAGTATTTGAATTTATGTACATCTTGGGCCTGGGCTGTGAATGTTTTATGTGATGTTTAAACAGTGCTATGGGATGGAAATCCTAGATTGTCATTGGTAGTGGTGCAGCTTTGGTGGCATCAGTACTGTTGGCTTTCAACTCTTCTTGCCTGTTTTAAAGCGGAAAATGTGCTGCTGTTCTAAGGTGTAATACCAAAAGCTATGCATGAAAAGGATAAGTATATGAAAAGGATAAATTCAAAGGTATAACAAATATATTTTTTAAAAAATAGGGGCAGGGGGTAACAGCAAAGGTTTGTGAATTCGTAATGTTCTGCTGTGATGAACAGCATCAGAACAAACATCTCTAGTTCTAAAGCCTGTTGTTCTGCAGTCAGAGACAAGCTCTAATTCTCTTTCATGTCACCAGTTGACATAAAAAATAAGGATGATTATTTTTTTTTTCATTTTGGTTTATCCCCCTTTCAGTTGTCAAATGCTTGAGACAAAATTAATGCAGAAAAATGCATGCTAAATTTTTTCTAACAGTTCAAAATAAAACATGCCTGGAAACACTGTTCCCCTATTTTGTTTCTGTTCCTCCATGTTGCAGAACTAATCAGTGGATGTCCAAGGCTTTTCTTGATTCTTAGAAGGTAATGTTGAAAGAGGAAAAAAAATAACTTACTGGTTTTATGCTCTGTGTAACTTCTTAAAAATGGAATTAAAAGATTCTTTAAAAGATATTTCAAAAAGTACTTTAAAATAAAAAAGCCCAAAATAAAACAACCCCGCAATCTTGATAGCTTAATTTTAGAGGCACATAAATGCCTCTAAACTGTTTACATTTGTAAATAGCCATTCCAGCATCTGGGGAAGGTCTCCAGCCTCCTCTAATATGGAGAAGAGGAAAGTCGGAAAATATCCAGCAAGCTAATAGCAACGTCAGGGGTGGAAAACAAGTTATACTAAGCTTAATAATTGTCAACTGTTTCTGATTGGAAAAAGTTATGAGCTGTTTTGATTTCATTGCAGTGCTCTGTATAACTGGGAAGGGAAAAAAAAAAAGGTGTTGCAGAAAAAATCTGGCCTTATACCCATCCTTTGAAACAGTAGTTTGAAGAGGGGCTAACGCATGCACTTTTTTTTTGTTGTTTTTGCGTAGTAGTTCTCTCAAACTAGCTCACAGAAGTCATGGGAAGTACCTTTTACTTTAAAAATGCTCACTGACCAAAATTACAGCAGCATTTTTGGTCTTGTGTGTTTAGTAAAGACTTTACTACTTTAGTCAAGTCTACCGTAATATTTTGTTGGTTGGTATGCAGCATTTAACCAGCTGTGTTCAGCTCTGCTCTCGCTGACACTGCCCTCAGCACCTTCAAATCAGAGGTGCTGACAGAGTAATAACATAATCAGTAAAAGCAGTAAGTGCTCGTTCTTTTAACTCTCTCCTTGTGCATATGCATTTGTTAAAAGGATGTTTTATTGCTAATGCTTTTATATTCTGGATTGTAATAGAACATAGGTTCATAGTAACCTCATTCCTGAATCTATATTCCAGAATCCATTAAAATAACTCTGTAGCATTTGTTACATTTATACAGGGTGGTACAGAGCCCTGCCCTGCGCCTGCCTGAGGCTGTGTGCCTTGTGGAGGTGCCTGAACCACACCTCCTTCCACTTCTGTCTAATAATTTGTGTACTTGACCACTGGTAATAGGGGATGAGGTCACTGTGCAAGAGTGAGCATTTAGAAGCGATAACAGGCTCTGCGTAACAGTGTGTGATGGACAAGCTGTAGCTTTCCATGCGCACACAAGGGGGCAAAGTTAACCACAGCATTTTTACTGATACTTACGTCAAACTTGGTGATTTTGTTGGAAGAGAAGAGGGGCAGAGAAAGAGCTTCAGTCTCTCTGGTTAGGAGTCTACCGTGCTTCAGAAGCTAAAAATAAGGCTTTATACCAGCTTTATTCCATCATATCTGCAGTCTGAAGTGGCTTTGTATTTCTAGTTACTTAGGGAGTAAGCTCTAGAAAATCTGCAGAAGTGAGAGGAAAGGCTAGTTTTTCCTGAAAATGAATGGTGAACTACTGGAGGCAGGTTCTGCAGCTGGAGCTGTACTTGAAACTAATAGTGCTTTGGAAGATCCAAAATAAGTGATGAATAGGAAGAGACAACAGCATGTGGGTGGTTTATAAGGTTCCAGTAATGTAGTGAATTTAAGTTTATAACTTAAGTTTTTATAACTTAAGTACAATGCACAACAAATAAAGTATGCTTTTTGTAAAATAACTTCAGGAAGGAATATACAGTGATTTCTTCTTCCCCACCCCTGAGCATGCAGGTGCTGTGTGATGGAATTCAGTGTAGTCATCCCTATTTCTAGAATCTAGAAGGTAAATCACAAAAGGAGAGGTTGCTTACAGGCCTGTTGGAGAGACAGCAGTGTAACGGAGTCCTTCAAAGTCAGAGCCAGGACTAAGCAACATACTTATTTCTTACATATAAATATGCTCTGTGTGGTATGTGCATCCAGCAAAGACACTGAAAGCACATCTTTTACAGAGCTTGAAGTGTCTTGTATGCGACTGCCATTGTGCTGTTGAGCAGAAAAACATAGTTTGGTATTTGTGAACTTAGATATTTTTAATATGAATGTGGAACCGAAGAAGGCAAAAGTTTGGTCTCAACCTGGCTTGTGATGAGAGGGTTAGTCTCCTTTCACACATACTATCACTGTTAGGAAATTCAGTTGTTATTTGGTTTTTGTTAAAGTAAAACTTATATAATGAGTAATGTTTGGAGCAGAGGATTCTATGTTGCATTATCTGAAATGCAGCTGCTACACGTTTGTGTGTTCGGTACAGTGACCCCAAAGCATCTGTGATCATTAACATTTGCAACTTGAATATAGAAATAGACTCAACACCAGCTGGCAAGAAGATGTGTGATACCTTTGGGCTCTTTCAGTTCCATCTCTCTTGAGAATAAAAAGGCTGTTTGTATAAGCATGCTTAAGATCTCCAGCTAAACTAGCCCATACACATAGTGCTTGTAACTGTAAAATGCTTAATGACCACCAAAGCGAAATGAATTTTTAAAGTAACTTAGAGTCTGTAATTCCTGCAGTAGAATTATTTCATATATGGCCTGGCAGGATCAGTGGCTCTTGGCAGGCGCTCCCTGAGCAGGTTACTGGTTATGAAACCTGTCTCCTGTTCATGAATTTTATAGGCATTTTCTCCCTTTGCGTGGGTAGTTGCAGTTACTGTCTGCAGGGAGATGGGTTTAAATTTTACAAGTGGTCCTTGATGCTCTTTGAAGATAGGTGGTGCCTCCTACTTCAGAGCTGTTTAGGGACTGTGTTCCCAGCCTGCATCTTCAGGATATTTCCAAAACCTGATTTGGGATTTTTTCCTGATGTTCTAGTTTAACCAAGCACTGTGTAGATAGTAAGGGCTGGGGTGCCCACTCCAGCGATGGTCTGGATTCTTTCACCTTTTTTTTTGGACTCTAGTACTGGGATACTTAATGTGTTCCCTTGCTTTTATCAGATGATCGAGCACGTAGGTCTCCTCGGAAGCTTCCCACTTCTCTGAAGAAGGAAGAAAGGAAGTGGGTTCCACCTAAATTCCTGCCACACAAATACGATGTCAAGCTGAAAAATGAAGATAAGGTGAGTTGTCCACTTGAATCCTTTCTATTATAACGTGAACATGCAAGTTTAATTAAATAATCACTGTCAGTGTGTCTGTACAGCACAATGTAGTACTTCCTGCTGGAGTGGTGGTGTTGGAAGTGGATGGCTGTGGTTAGCTGTGAGGCTGACTAGCCTGGCTGTTTCTATATATAAGGGGGTTTTGCACATGGAGATACCTGATAATTTCTGGTACCACACACTGAGTCCCAGTACTACAGTAGCTTTAGAGTTGTGCCTGCTGACTGGCTAATCTCTGGTCAGGCAGTTACGAAATTTGGTGAGAGGAGAACTAGTTAAATCATGAGCAGCAGTTGCTGCTCTTGTTCTCACTGAGCTTTGCTGAGAGTTGGAGGTAGCTGTGCTTTGGAAGCTCTGTGTAGCTGCAGCACTGCTGTGTGCCGTTTGTCATCTGTTTGCTAATTTGACAAGAGAGGCAGTGCTGACCTCAATGAGTACCACTCGCAGAGTTACTCCTCTGGTCTCAGGGAAAAAAACCAAAACAAAATAAACATTATTATGTAAAAGCTTTTAAGTTAGTAGCAAGCGCGCACAGGAGGAAGGTCAAAGATAAAGGAGTGGACTCTGGCAAGAAATCTGCAACGTGAACTAACGCTTTTTACTCTTTTTGGCTAACTGAATCTCCTTCCAGTCTCTGTTATGCATCTCAACTCTGCAAGTTCTGTTTGGTTTGGTTTGAGTCTTTGCAAGAGAGCTTTGAAAGAGCAAAGAATTTGTAGACATGAAGCAGTACAATGGTGCTTGCTCCTTTTAGCCATATGATGGGTATTTATAATGTGGTTAGAAGTTAAATGTTAACAGTCTGTCTGTTTGTTATCTCCAAGATCATCAGCAACGTACCAGCAGACAGCTTAGTCCGTACAGAGCGTCCTCCGAACAAAGAGATCTTGAGGTACTTCATCCGTCATAATGCACTGCGGGCTGGCACGTGTGAGAACGCCCCGTGGGTGGTGGAGGATGAGTTAGTGAAGAAATACTCTCTCCCCAGTAAATTTAGTGACTTCTTGCTTGACCCACATAAGGTAAGAATTCCTAAAAGTTTCTCCTTTGCTTTCTCATCTGTTCCCCACCCTTAAGCAGTCTTGGCAGTTGGGTTTTGGTGGTCCCAAGCTTACATCAACTTAGAAGGCTGCAGAGCAGGAAGGCCCACTCCTCTGAAGACTGATCCTTTGTGAGGCGTCACAGCTTTGAATGTTTGAAACAGTGGTCTACTTTGAAAATTTGAGGTGTAACTGCCTTTTCTTAATTTTTCCAATAGTTTGCATTACTTGTCTACAAGTAAAGACACCATTTCCTGATGTAAGACAAATGCAAGAGCTGTACTTCTTGGCTGATCATGTCAGTTCCTGGGCCCTTCTCATGGTTACAATGCAAGAGCTGGGTGTGTTTGACTTCATGGTGCTGGATTAAGTGATGGCAGATATCACAAATTTTGCACTGAATGCTCTAAGTAGCAGGGATGTTTTTTTTTTTTTCCCCAGCCCTTTGTAACCACCAGCCAAAAATACTGTTAACTGAATAAATGCCAAATAATGAAATCTGCTGTTTTGAAATCTGTCTTTTGCTGTAGAACACACTATTCTGTTCATTTAGTAGAATGACTTTTTCACAGGCTTGGTCTTTGTCAAGCACTGTTCTAAAACTAGAATAGAAATATTTGCTATATCCCTCTGTCCTCGTCAGGAGGAGAACACTCTTTCCTAGAAAGCTTCTATGGACTCTTCTGGATGTTTGTAAATTTGCCTAAAGAGAAAAATAAATTCTTCGTATTTGGGTTGTGTTTACGTTTGTTGTAGTATTTGGGGTTACTGTCTTAATAGATAATTGAAGCATTTGCTGGTAGTGTACAAATCCTTTTATTCAGCGCACCGAGGGATGGTATAAGCAAAAATATGCAACTGCAACACCTTCAGTTTGAGTTACAGAAGTCCTTAGCTTTGTGTTTTAGGGTGGCGCTTTCTGCAGTGTGCTTCCTGCTTGACATAGAGATTGAATTTATGTTGAGCTTTTAAATTTTGAGAAATGGCTGGAGAATTTATTAATCCAGAATTAGTGCTCTGACAAAATAAGTTTTTATAAGGGACAGTTTGATACACAGTATAAGTTGTAAATCTTATATTTGTGAATTTGTAATTATCATGATTCATGTCAGTGCTGGATGCTTTTGGCTTAGGTAATTCTCTTCAGCAAAGATTTCAACACAGAATTTTTGTAGAATGAAGTTACGCAGACACTGGATTTGGTGATTGTGCAATCTTCAGTAACAACGTGTCTAATGGGCTAACAAGGGCTCTAAACTAAAGCTTCCAAGAGTGAACATCTGTGAGCCAGAAAGCCTGAGCACTGCTATGGCAGTCTTAACTTGGTCACATTTGTGTATGTCTGTTATTAAATACCTGTTACACCTTTTGCTGTGTCTACCACTGTGGGATTTTTTTATTGCTAAGGTACTCAAATTTTCAGCCCCTGTTTTCTGGTAATTTTATCCAAAACCTAAAGGTTAGATCCTTGCATTATATTTTCCAACTTGAAATATATTAGTATTCTGGGTGCACCCTGAAACTGGATTTGAGATGCTGAGATAGTCCTGAAATCAGTCTCTCTTTGGCTCTGGGTTAAACTGTTCTGTGCTAAAAGTGTGCTGACAGGTGAGTTATTCCAGCAGCTCAAAACCAGTCAGGTATTCAGTCACGTTACTTCAGAGCTGAATCCCATCTCACCTTCATTCCAGATGTTTTCAGGCAGGTCAGAAACCAGTCTCTGAACTCTTGTCACCCCTCACTTCTGTGCTCCTCCAGTTTTTCACTGGGTGGGGGCCAGGACTGAACCCTACCTGACTCACTAAGAAATCTCTGAGCAACAGAATAGTTTTTGAAATTAATGTCAGCATTTTCCAGGCAAACCCCCTTCCCACAACCTTTTAAGTAAATACAAAGTGGTTTTGTGTAATACAGTAGGAAATACTTAAAATTCTTTGTAGTGTTTCATTTTATAAAGTTAAATGTGAACTTTCTGGAATGGGCCAATGACCTCAGTACCAACGTAGTGTCTGCAATGCAAAATATTGAAAGCTATTGCAGAAGTCTCTTACCCTCAACGTATTGAGGCATTGGAAAAATACATGAAAAATAGACAAAAATAATTGACAGAAAAGGATCCAAATAACCTTTATTTACCTTTAAATATTAATATAAAATCATTCCTTCTTTAATTTTAGTATATGACTCTCAACCCCTCAACTAAGAGAAAGAGCTCTCGATCACCTGACAGAAAGCCTTGTAAGAAATCCAAAGCTGATGGATCATCCCTGGGCCATCCACTGAGCCCGACTCTGTGGTGCCATGTGCATTTGGAGAAATCTATTATTGACTCTCCACTGAAGGTGAAAAACTCTAAGAATTCAAAATGTCCTAAAGAGGAGCTGGAAGAGGTGATGAAAATTGTGTCACCTGCTAAACTTGACTCTAACTTTCACATTCCAAAGAGGAGCCAACTGGGGAAGGGCAGCAACAAATCATTGGACAAAAAGCAAAGAGGAAAAAGGGTTCTGAACGGGCAGAAGTCATCGGGGAAGTCGAAGTCTCCTAGGAAAGGCTTGAAGACCCCTAAGATGAAAATGAAACAAATGACACTACTGGACATGGCTAAAGGTACCCCTAAGGTGTCCAGAGCTCCCAGGAATTCTGGAAGCACCCCTAGGTCTTCCAACAAACCCCAGAAACGTCTGCCTCCTGCAGCACTCCACCTCATTGCCTATTACAAAGAAAACAAAGACCGTGAAGACAAAAAAAGTGCTCTTTCCTGCATCATCTCCAAAACAGCGAGGTTACTTTCAAATGAGGATCGTGCCCGTCTCCCTGAGGATTTGCGAGGCTTAGTACAGAAACGCTATGAGCTTCTAGAGCACAGGAAGAAATGGGCTGCCATGACAGAGGAGCAGCGAAAGGAGTACATGAAGAAGAAAAGGGAGAAGCTGAAAGAGAAACTGAAGGAGAGAGCAAAGGAGCGGAAGGAGAAGGAGATGAAGGAAAAACTGGAAAAACAGAAAAGATACGAGGACCAAGACCTTAAAGGGAAGAGCTTGCCTACTTTTAAACTCGTTGATACTCCAGAAGGACTTCCTAATACGCTCTTTGGGGACGTTGCCATGGTGGTGGAGTTCCTGAGCTGTTACTCAGGGTTACTGATGCCAGATGGTCAATATCCCATTACAGCAGTTTCCCTGATGGAAGCACTTTGTGCAGAAAAGGGAGGCTTCCTTTATTTGAACCGAGTACTGGTCATTCTCTTGCAGACCCTGCTGCAGGATGAAATTGCTGAAGATTACGCTGAGCTGGGAATGAAGCTTTCTGAAATACCACTTACTTTGCATTCTGCTTCTGAGCTGGTTCGCTTGTGCCTGCGCAAGTCAGATGTGCAAGAGGAAAGTGAGGTCTCAGATAATGTAGATGAAAGCAAGGATTCAGCAGCTTTTGACGATAATGAAGTACAGGATGAGTTTTTGGAGAAACTGGAGACATCGGAGTTCTTTGAGTTGACTCCTGAGGAAAAATTGCAGATACTTGGAGCCCTGTGCCACCGGATTCTAATGACGTACTCGGTGCAGGACCACGTGGAGGCCAAGCAGCAGACATCAGCTGAGCTGTGGAAGGAGCGCCTGGCTATCCTGAAGGAAGAAAATGACAAGAAGAGGGCAGAAAAAAAGAAGCGAAAAGAAATGGTGGCCAAGAACAAGGAGAACGGGAAAGATGAGAATATGATGGGAAGAAACGAAAAGAAAAAACCCGAGATGATGAAAATAGAGCACCGGGCAGAAGTAGAAGCTGATGACATGATCAGTGCTGTGAAGAGCAGGCGCCTTCTTGCCATCCAAGCTAAAAAAGAGAGGGAGCAACAAGAAATACAAATGAGAGGTAAGAAAAATACTAGGAGAGTAGAGTGTATGTGTGTTGTGGAGTAGAGGGGAATAAGTTAAAGGCAAAATTGGCAGCCTATTTTCAAAAGCATTGCCTGGTTTTATTGGATTTACTCACCAGAGAAGTATAACTTACCTGCTGTGGTTCCTCAGGCAGCTCAAAATCTGGAATGTTAAGAAAAAGCAATAACTGCTTCAAGTTTTTTATCTCTGGGCACCTTTTGTACAGTACTTTTTCTAATTTTGTCAGGCTCAGAATGGTTGGAGAACAGCAAATCTATTCTGGGGACAGAAAACAAAAAAAATATTTGTCTTCATCCAAACATCTTCTGACTCTTAAGCACAGAGAAGATATTTCCTGCCTAAAAGCTGGTTCCTACAGCTGCTGCTGGCCCTGCTGTTGTGCACATAGTCAGGTTGATGCCAGCAGCCCATCTCTAAGATATGGACTTGGGCAATAAATTTTACTTTCTCAATTTAAAGAATTAGTTATGGAGTTGTATAAATATAAACTGTCCACTCAAATCTCTATAAATTATGAGTTGCAATATCAAACTTTCTATGCTTCTGTGTAAGTAGTGCTTTTTTGCTAAAAAGTATGGAATATAAAGAGAAAATTACTCTGGAATTGTATTTCAGGGACTTTTTTTGGTTGTAAATGTGGGTACTGGGCCGATGGAAGTGGATGGCATAGCTCATCTAGGTTGTTATTTCCTTTCTGAAATAGTTGAGGGACAAGCATCCAGTAGGGAGCTTGGCTTATGTGCCTTAGCTGGAATCTGGGAGAATTCAGGAGACCTGGAATAGGTAAATAACATGGAGTACCCTGAAGCTCTGGAGGAAGTAGACTGGATACAACCATGTCTCACATTGAAACCTAAATAGACCTCCCAGATCTTCTGTTAAGAACTGTGAATCTCAGAAGTATCAGTAAACTACTGAAAATCTGGAGTGCTGCCCTACTTCTCTGGAAAAACAGAATACCAAATATCTAACATGCTGTAGCTGGATGGCCTCTTGGCCCCAGTTCTTGTAGTGTTCTGGTTGCTTCACAGCAAGTTCAAGTTCATGTTAAGATTTTACTCCAAAATTAAATGCAGTTTGGACACTACTGCTTGGGATGCTTCTTGTTGTTATCACTTGGTAGTTTGTACTAGTTACACTTGAAGAAAAGCAATATTCTATTGATGGAGATAAGAATAATTTGGCTTGTGTGCTGAAGAAATTTAACATGTTCTTTTGAACTCCAGAAGGAAAACTAGGTCTCTCTGGCAGGGATAGAAGGATTAAGCCTTTCATTAAGGTTTGAATTCATATTCCTTCCTTTCTACATAATAAGCCCTAACGTTTCAGGCATCCAGGGCTTCTCTTACCTGTTCAGCAGGTGCTGCCAGGTATAAAGGTGCCCTCAGAGAACCACAGCTCTGGGTTAACATTGATAGGCAGTAGTTGGGGCTGCTTGGAGGTCATCTCTGCAGGACTTCAGACTTGCGGGCTGTTGTGGTTTCAGTGTGAAAAATAGTTGTGCATAACCACAGTGAGAACTGTGTCAGTGTGCTCCTGCCACCACAGGCTTTCTGGGCTTCTTCAGCGTACTGGCTTTCAGGTGCGTTTGCTTTTAATAACATTAGTATCTCTGGGGGAAGTAAAAGAGCAGTTGCTGACAGAACACCTATTGTGCAGCGGTTCAGTATTCATATATATATACGTATACACACATATATGAACCGCTGCACAACAGGTGTTTTGTCAGCAACTGCTCTTTTACATATCTGTAGACATACATCTCACAGGCAGAGGTTTCTTTTTCACCACCCTGGTAACATCGGTAACACTGGGAGCACTAACCTCTTGCAAGTTAAACCTATCAAGATTGCATCCAGTGCTGTCTAGTTAGTCTCAGCTCAAAAAAAAAAATCCAGTGTAAGAAGGCATAAATGTATTTTTTGTTGTTGTTCTTTCTTGGCTTCAAAAGAGGTCAATACAGAACTTCCTGTTGAGATGACTTTTACTATCAAGAAAATACTGATATTAATCATGTTAAGTCACTTCCATTTCCATGTTACTGCAGCACTTGCTAATTGTTCTTGCCTTATCACTCCATGAAGCAATAGCTCCCATGCAGTCTGTTGGAGGAGAATGAAGAGTTGTAAGCTCATACAGCTAATGAAGGCAGCTAGAGAGGAAAGTACCAAGACTAGCTTGTCATCACAATTGAAAATGAGATCTGGGGAGAAACCCTTCAGTTTGGTGTCTTTGTTCTCATTTTGTTAGAAGAGTTTTGGCATATGGGTAAACTTAAGTTTCCGTTCTTTCCTTACCTCTTCCTTATTCTGGCACTTGATGGTACCTGCTGCAACTGGTCTTTACAGCTGGATAGAAAAAATACCTGTCTTAGGAGTGCCACTGGTGTCCCATGTTGTCAGCAGTGACGAGTTTGCTGGCGGTGGGACTTTGTTCTCTTGGAGTCTTGGTTCTTGCGAGGAGGGTGCTGTGGAGGAGGGAAGTGGGCTTTGTGTAAGCCTCAGGTGACAGCAGTGAGGCTTGAGAAGGTGTTAGGGAGATAAATGCTGGGGGAATCATAGAATGGTCCAAGCCAGAAGGGACCTTCAAAGGTCGTCTAGTCTGACGTCCCCGCAGTCAGCAGGGACACCCCCAACTAGACCAGGTTGCCCAGGGCCTCGTCAAGCCTCACCTTGAATATCTCTAGGGAAGGGGCCTCAACTACCTCCCTGGGGAACCTGTTCCAGTATTCCACCACCCTCATAGTAAAGAACTTGTTCCTAATATCCGATCTAAATCTGCTCTTCTCCAACTTAAAGCCATCACCCCTTGTCCTGTCACTGCAGGCCTTTGTAAACAGGCCTTTGTAAACAGAATCTCCCCAGCCTTTCTGTAGGCCCCCCTCAGGTACTGGAAGGCTGCTATTAAGTCTCCCGGAGACTCCTCCAGGCTGAACAACCCCAGCTCCCTCAGCCTGTTCTTGTAGCAGAGGTGCTCCAACCCCCTGGTCGTTTTAGTGGCCCTCCTCTGGACCCACTCTATCAGGTCCACGTCCTTTCTATAGTGAGGGCTCCAGACCTGCACAGAGTATTCCAGGTGAGGTCTCACCAGAGCAAAGTGGCAGAATCACCTCTCTGGATCTGCTAGCAACACTTCTTTTGATGCATCCCAGGATGCGATTGGTCTTCTGGGCTGCAAGTGCACACTGCCTGCTCATGTCCAGCTTCTCATCCATCAGCACCCCAAAGTCGCTTTCCTCAGGGCTGCTTTCTAATACCTTATCCCCCAGTCTGTATTGATAGCGAGGATTGTTCTGGCCCAGGTGCAGAACTCTGCGCTTGCTTTTGTTGAACCTCATGAGGTTCACCTGGGCCTACCTCTCCAGCCTGTCCAGGTCCCTCTGGATGACATCCCGTCCCTCTGGTGTATTGACAATACCACACAGCTTGGTGTCATCTGCAAACTTACTGATGGTGCTCTCAATCCCTCTGTCTATGTCATTGATAAAAATGTTAAACAGTACTGGTCCCAGCACAGACCCCTGAGGGACACCACTTGTCATGCTCTCCATCTGGACTTCAAGCCATTGAGTACCACGCTCTGGATGTGACCATCCAGCCAATTCCTTATCCACTGAACAGTTGCTTCAATTTGGCAAGCAGGATTTTGTGAGGGACTGTGTCAGAGGCCTTACTGAAGTCCAGATAGATCACATCCATAGGTCATCCCTTACCTACTGACCTAGTCACTCTATCATAGAAGGTCACTAGGTTAGTCAGGCAGGACATGCCCCTAGTAAAGCCATGCTGGCTATCTTGAATCGTCTCCGTGTCACATCATCTATATCTCCTAGTGGAAGGTGAGAACAGCACTTGCTGTAGCGTGGGTCTCCTGAGGTGCTTTGTGGGGCTCAGATTTAGATGACACGAGGCACTGGGTGACACTGTGAGAGTGGCTGTTGGGATTTCACTACTGTGACATAGGGAGAGGTCGTAACGTTTAGGGAGGAGTTTACAGACATATGGGTTTGTTCAGCTGCACGTTTCTGGCAGGTCAGGATTAACAGGACAGTTTTGCCATGCTGCAATTACTGTAAATTGGTGTGTTGTTGGTACATTATTATATAAAAGCTGATCTATCAAGTTGGTGTAACAAATGCAAGAGTATACTTTTCAGCACGTCTCCTCTAATCAGTCAGGATTGATTACATTGGCAGGACTTCAGAGACTTACCAGGTATTAACTAATCAACTGTTAGCTATCAACTGCCCTGGGAGAAGTACTAGCAAGAGGTTGGCTTTCTCCCTGAGCCAGCAGCCAATGTACAACTTCCATATGCTCGCTTTTACTTGCCTCGCTCCACCTCACCCTTCCATATGATCTCATTCCACCTGCTTCAAACCCTCCTTTGTGACGCAAAGATAAGTCTTCATTTCTTCACCCTTTTTCTGTTTTTTCCTCAAGTTTTCCCTGGACAAAGGAGAATGTTGCCTGTAGACTTTTGTTGCAAGTCATGAAGGAGTGATATTTTTGTTAGATGGAGATCAGGCTCTGAAGAGCCAGTATAACACCATTTGACATTTTGTTCCTTTTTGTTCAGGGAGTTCATAGTGAAAGTACCCCTATTCTCTAGAAATGGGCAAAGGTGTAGGAGACTTTTAAACCATTGTGAGAAGCATGAATCCTGTTGACCTTAACGTTTTGTCTCTCGGCAGAAGCTGCCTTGCTTCTTGCTCCTTACCTAGAGGGGTGAAATGACACATTTTGTTCTGTGTGACTCTTGCCAAGGAGCCTGTGATGCCAGGATTTAGGCACTTCCTATTTTTCTTTCCCCTCTTTTTTTGTTAGCAGCCATGGATATTGAGAGCTACTGACATTCTAGGACTTCTGTCATGAGTGGGAAACCAGAGGTTTCCATTATAATGCTCTTCCACATCATAGCCTATATGGGAAAGTATGAGGTGTTAGGAGATGTGACTTGGTGGCTCTTGCGAGAGAGCTGTGCCAGGAAGAGCCCTCTGTCATGACAGATATATTTTCCCAGAGGTACGGTTGTGGGGAGAGCTTTCCCATGTAGTTGTGGAAATGCAGGTGTCTGTGAGCCACACTGACGTCTGTGGTGTCACGGTGGGCTGCTCCCAGCACTTGAGCTGGCCAGAGCTGACATCTTTGTGCTGTCATTAAAGGTCTTTGACCCTGTTGTTATATGGAATTGCACAGCAGCAAATGCCACTTGGTTGATCTAGAATGAGAAATAATAATGAGGACTAATATCTCCAGACAATTTTTATCCAGACTTTCTTCTTCCTCAGCCTAGTTCATCCTTATGCCTTGACTCCTTGAGTGTTTTCTAGAATGGTGAATGGGAATTAAGATGAAGGGTGGATGGCTGTGCTAAAAGCATATTAACTGAAGTCACCAATCAATCATTTTTTTTTAACCCCTATTGTGTAGTAAAATAAAATAAATATTGATGACCAGATACAATAAAAGAAAGCTAATACTTATCTGTGCTAATTCCAACAGTGAGGATGGAAAAAGAAGCAGAGGAAGAAAGAATCCGGAAGCATAAAGCTGCAGCTGAAAAAACTTTCCAGGATGGAATTGCCAAAGCAAAGCTGGTGATGCGCAGGACGCCAGTTGGCACCGATCGCAATCATAACAGGTAGGAAAAGAAATGATCCTGAGCTGTCAGCTCTCCCCTCTGAGTGGAGCTTTATCAGATACAGCCCCCAAGAAGTGATGGATGTGGAGGGTGTTGAGAGGGCTCCCACCCTGTTATTGAACTGTGGAGGAGAGCAGAAGTGAGGTTTTTTTGTGCGTATAGAGTGTAAGGGCATTCACTGGTTAACATGGTCAGCTTTCTGAGGCCTTCCTGTGGAGGTCGGGATCCCTGAGCCAGAGGAGCTTCAAGTGCTTGCATCAGTGCTCGATAACCTAATTAACAACATCATCTTTTTTCATGTTTGTTGCACGGGAACACTCTTAGAAAGGATTCTAATAAAAGCTTTTCATGTTTCTCAGCTGTGCTAATGCTTCTCCCCTCTATGCAGATTGAGGCAGATGCATGTAAATAGCCAGAAGAAGAGACAGGTACCTATTAACATGTATGTTTCCTACAGGTATTGGCTGTTTTCGGATGAGGTTCCTGGCTTGTTCATCGAGAAAGGCTGGGTACATGATGGCATAGACTACAGATTTATCCTTCCCCATCAGAAAAGAGACAATTTTAAAAAGGACTACAGCCCAGGAGGTATGAGCCTGCTTCTCTGTGGGTATTTCCTTTGTTGCTGCCTAATTGTTAGAATGGATTCATGAATGTGAGAGAAAACTGTACAGTCTGAGTATTTTCCTGGGGATACTCTGATTTAAGCCTTCCTTAAACTCTAGAAGCCTCCACACAGGAGAGTCTGATGCTCGTGATGATTTCCCTGCTGCTGCAGCAGGTCTTGAGCCTGCCAGCAATGTACCACAAAGAGACCATGGGATACAACCACTTCTCTCTTAAAAGCAGTGAGGTTGATGTCCACTGAGGACTAGTCCCTCTGGTTTGCTCTGGCCCTGTGGGGTCGCAGTGTGCCAGACTTCATGGACACGTGGTCAGTTGTGTGCTGCAGAGGGTGAGGGTATCCATCACAGTGCTAATGTTCCACCAGCGACAAGGCTCCCCGATTTAACCTGTGAAATAATAGCAGGATAGTCTTCTAGAAGCCTATAGCTCTGCTGATTGAGGCCATTTTGGCAAACAGCTCCCCTTTGCTTGTGTACTCTCAGCCTGCTGTTCACCTTGCACTGAACATGCAGGGGAGGTGCAATGACCAGAGGAACTTCTAGTGCTTCCTCTGTAATTTTGCCAGGCTGACTTGGAGCCTACGTGATGGAGCCTTGCAGACAGAACCTGGACATGCACAAGAATCATTCTGTGAGGAGGAAAACATAATGATTCTATGTAGAAATAGTGCTTGGTTTAGAGGACTATGCTGTAATCTCACTCCAGTTGCAGTTTCAGTCCTGATCATTTCTTGCTTTTGAAGCATCGTCAGCTGACGCTGAGTCCGTCTGCAGCCTAGGCTGTGTGTGAGGGGCTGTGTTGAGTTCAGCCAGGCAGCCTTCGCCTGCTGGGGTTTTGTCTGTGGTAATGGGCAGAGTGGAATCCGTAGAAGAACGGAACGGGGCAAATCTACAGCGAGATACTTCATCCAGCCATCTGCGGCTCAGTGACTTACTGAGCTGGAAGTGGCATCAGTCAGTGGCCCTCCATGGGTATATTTTCTTATGTGAGCTTTTTCAGATACTGACAGCCATGTTCCTGTACTCCAGCTTCCAGCTGTATTAATTCTCAGCTGCTGCCTGTGTATTTACCCAGCAAATGCACAAGATTTCAGTTCCTTTTGAAACTTAATTCATGTCAGACCATTGTCTAAGATGCTCAGAAATACAAATGCATCCTATTTATAATTAATTCAGTTCCAAAAGTACTTTATCAGTATATAGCTAAAAAGTGAAACTAAATTTATGTATTTGAAATAGTAGGAGTCCTTTTCCTAATTTCATGTATGTGCTTTATGATGCAGTAATTTCTTTAAAAATCCATTATCTTTTTTTTTCTATTTCTGTAAATTCATATACTGTGAGCTCTAGCAAGCTAATGCTGGATTAGTTTTCCCTGACAAATGTATTGCTGTCCTAGATGCTGAATGTAAACACTTAACTGGAGATAGGCTAGTTTTTGCAAAATAAAAACACTTGCTGGGGAGGGAGATGAATAAAAATACACTTGAGCTTGTGCTTTTCTTTCGCAGAGAAGCGGAAGAGCGCAGCCACGGACGGCAGAGCGAGCAAGATGGACCGGTCTGTGCAGGCTGCAGACCTTCCCGCAGAGACCACGGTGCCCAAGCAGGGACAGAACTTATGGTAACACAGGCTTTTATAGCTGCAAAGTACTCAAAGCAGGCCAGGGAAACTAGATGGATTTCTTTTGATAGATCCTACTATATACTGATTGCTCTTTCAGTACTTAATTGTTGGATTAGTTTAGTGGCTTCCCAGGCCTCTGTTACTGATATTATTAGTAGTAGGGAACAGCTGATTGAGCAGCCAGTCCAACCTAATCAATCAGAGTTAAAGCCAGTATAAATTAAGCTGGTAAAATGCTAGTTTGATGTATTGCTCTTTAAATATTTTATATTCAGAAGAATTGTTAATTTAAAAGAATTGCTGTGCGCTTTCAGTAATGGTACTTTAAAACCAAAAAAAAAGAGGAGGGGAGCACTGCCCTAGCTAAGTGTGTCCAGGTTTTCTTTCATGGTTTGTCTTAACAGACCTGAATTGTGACCCCTGGATTCCTTGAGCACATGACATCAAAGTCTTCATTGATATCCTTGGAGACAGGCCAATATCCTGCATGTTCTTGTACTCTGCGAGATCTGCAGAGCCATCCCCAGCTACTTGTCAGTGTCTTCTTCCCAGTAGTCTATGCTGGTCTCCATTTGTTCTCCTATAGCACCATATCATGGAATTTAGTTTTGCTGCTATTGATAATTATAGCTTAGCAAAGCTATTCTTCCATGTTGACAGCCTGTTATCCCTTCAGTGCTTCCCAGTGCCAACCAGTAGCCACCAACATGTCTTCTAAGTGAATCAAATCTAAACATTCTGCCTTTGAGCATGTTTGATTGTTACTTGCTCCAGTACTTGCCCCTACCATTGTCTTTTATCTTTAAAGAAAATCTCCAATATTGACTGTTGCCCTGTGTGGTAAGGAGAGATTAGCAGTGTCCCCAAGCCAGAACATACTGGCTACAGCTTTACCTACTAAACTGCCTGTTAAGGACTCCGCGCTTTTTTTTTTTTTTAAGATAGTCCTGAGAAGTAATTGTCACAAAGTACTTGCTCCTGCAGCTCCCCTATTCGCAGTGGCTTTTCCCCAGTTTTCCACTGCTGACACACAAAGTGAAGTTCCTTGGTCTTTGATATGCGTCACCAGTTGAGCGCTTAGCTCCAAAACATAGTTCCACTGCTGCAAGTCAGAACTACTTTACTGAGGATGTTCCGTCAGGAACTGTCAGGGAGACTGAAAGCTGTGGATGTCTTGATTCATCTAAACCATCAACGTTCAGTGCTGACTCTTTATTGCTCTTCTCCTTCTCTTTAATTGCTAGCAGGTCACAGGAGAGGGCAGAGTTTCCTCTGTGCAACACTGCCATGACAAATCTCCACCCCTTTCTCAGTCTACTCCATCTTGTCACATGGCCAACATTGAAGCAACTGGGCTTTCCTGGGGCATGGGTGCTAAACAGGAGTTTGTAGAGGATAGTATGATGCGTAGGGAAGTCCTCCCTGCTCTTTCCAGCTGCCTCTTCTAATGCTCGATCTTCATTTAGCAGAGATGGCAAGATGTGTTCCAGTAGAAGGACAAATTATATAAGGAAAACAGTAGCTTAAATTAGTAGTGCATATTGCTATAAACTGAAGACAACATAGAGCCAAATCGATGAGTTAAGTAATGCAAAATCCCTGCAGCTTGTAATTCCAGACTGAATTTGAAAAAGCGTAGTATTTGATATTACAGTGTTGAATTGCTCAATGAGGTTGGCAGCTCTCAAGGGGCTCTTTGGCAGCTCTTTGAACCAGATCCTGTATACTCAGGACCGAATCATATTCTCTTACTTAGAGCTGTTTTGTATGAAGTGACCATAATATGCAGTGTTCTTTTTTTTTAAAAAAAGAGAGCAGCAAAAAGATTTGCAAAGCTTATTTGAGAAAAAAGAAAAGAAAAAAAAACTTAAACTGGCAGTCAAAAGCCTGAAATGCTTTCAAAGAGGTTGTCCTAAAGTTTCCATACTAGATGGTCAAAGCAAGTGCTGCCTCTTACTTTTGAAAAAAAGACTTGAGGAAACTTGGGAACGAAACAGCAGCAACAATAACAAAACATTCTCTGTATGGTTCATATCAGGATAAGGAAGCTATTAAAAGAAAGAAGGCCCACTTAAAAAACATGGTTGAGCCTAAATGAAGGAAATGAAAAGGATGATAAACTGAAGTACAGACTAAGGGCAATCTGGTGAAGTTCCTGGTGATTGGAAAAGGGGAAACATAACCCTGATATTCACAAAGGGGAAAAAGGAAGACCCATGGAACTACTGGCCAGTCAGTCTCACCTCTGTGCGTAGCAAGATCATGGAGCAGATCCTCCTGGAATCTCTGCTAAGGCACATGGAAAATAAGGAGGTGCCTGGTGACAGCCAACATGGCTTCACCAAGGACAAGTCATGCCTGACGAATTTGGTGGCCTTTTACAATATTGCCACAGCCGTGGTAGACAAGGGCAGAGCAACAGACATTATCTACCTGGACTTACGCAAAGCAGTCAACACTGTCCTGCACGACATCTCAAAATTGGAAAGTCATGGATTTGATGGATGGACCGCTTGGTGGATCAGGAACCGGCTGGATGGCTGCACTCAGAGGGTTGTGGTAAACAGCTCAATGTCCAATTGACGGCCAGTGACGAGTGCTGTTCCTCAGGGGTCGGTACTGGGACCAGTGCTGTTTAACATTTTGTTGGTGACATGGACAGTGGGATGGAGTGCACCCTCAGCAAGTTTGCCAATGACACCAAGCTGTGTGGCGTGGTCAACATGCTGGAGGGAAGGGATGCCATCCAGAGAGACCTGGACAGGCTTGAGAGTTGGGCTTGTGCAAACCTCTTCAAGTTCAACCAAGCCAAGTGCAGGGACATGGCAATCCCAGGCACAAATACAGGTTGGGTGGAGAATGGCTGGAGAGCAGCCCTGAGGAGAAAGACTTGGGAGTGCTCATGGATGAGAAGCTCAACATGAGCCAGCAGTGCATGCTGGCAGCCCAGAAAGCCCCCCGCATCTTGGGCTGCATCAAAAGAAGTGTGGCCAGCAGGTCGTGGGAGGTGATTCTACCCCTCTACTCTGCGCCCATGAGACCCCACCTGGAGCACTGTGTCCAGCTTTGGAGTCCTCAACACAGGAAGGACATGGATCTGTTGGAACAGGTCGAACGGAGGGCCACGAAGATGATCAGAGGGATGGAGCACCTCCCCTATGAAGACAGACTGAGAGCCGGGGTGGTTCAGCCTGGGGAAGAGGAGGCTCCAGGGAGACCTGATAGCAGACTTCCAATATCTGAAGGGAGCTACAGGAGAGCTGGGGAGGGGCTCTTTGTCAGGAATGTAGTGATAGGATGAGGGGTAATGGTTTTAAATTGAAAGAGGGGAGATTTAGATTAGATACTAGAAAAAAATTCTTTGCTGTGAGGGTGGTGAGAGCCTGGCCCAGGTTGCCCAGAGAAGCTGTGGCTGCCCCATCCTTGGAGGGGTTCAAGGCCAGGTTGGATGGGGCTTGGAGCAACCTGGTCTGGTGGGAGGTGTCCCTGTCCATGGCAGGCGGGTTGGAACTTGCTGATCTTTAAGGTCCCTTCCAACTCTAACCATTCTGTGGTTCTATGAAAATAGTTTCTTTTTCCTTGGGGAGAAATCTTGCTTCACAAGATCTGTTGTTACAGGGCCTGCCTTAGGATAAGAGGGAAGGTCTTCTCATGAGTGAATAATTAGTTAAGAGATACTAAACAAACTACAGAAACACTCTAATTTCTATGTTCAGCAGGGAGATGGAGAATAATATTAGAGGAGAATGGGAAAGTCTCCTAAAGAAAGAGGATTTTCTTTTGGTACAGAAAAAGGGATCAGGAAATTAAATGAGCAAATAGCAGTTTTGAAATAGGAAAGCACTACTTGAGACCATACTGCTGCTGTCTGCAAGTCACTGCTACCAGCTGCTGTGGATCTTCACATTTGTGCCCGTTGAAAGCACCAGTTGGCCAAATCGCTGAAAGAGGAGTTCACTGAAGAGTAGTAAGCACAAAGATTCTTGTCCTGGCACACAAGGAAGACCTCAGACCAGCAGATGCTAAAATCTGTAGGGTCAGGTCAAAGAAATGTCACTGCATGCCTGCGCTGCCCTTTTGCCACTCGGAAATAAGATACTGAGCTGGGTGGGGTGGGTTTTTGGCCTGGCTCTTATGCCACAGTGTCTTTGATTTCTGTCCCTTTTGGTACCTGCTAGGAAGGGCTGCTGACAGTCACAGCACTTGCTGACTTTACTGAGAGCACAGTGCTTGTGTGTGGTGTTCTGCCGAGCAGGTTGGTGGTGTCAGGGTGTCGACATGAATCAATGCAGAGGGAAGATCTGAGCCACATGTTGGTCTTTGTGCCCTTGAAGTGAGCAGGGGGCACAATGGCAGCTTTTCAAGGAAAACATAACCACTTCTAACTTAGCATTCTTCTGTGTGGTCTGCATTACTTTCTCCTAACTGACAGGGCCACCTAAAGCCATTTCTCCAGATAAGCAGTAGCTTCCTCAGCTGAAAGACTTTTCTTTAAAGCTGTAGAACTACAAAAGCCTGTTGACTAAGAACTTACCTGACAACTGTTGCCATTTACAGGTAGGCTTCCACAAAAAGACAAGTGACAGCCTGAGAGCTGTTACTTCAGGGGATAGCCAGGAACTAGAACTTCCCTCTGAGGAAATCTGTACTTCTATGACTGCGTTTTCCTCTGTGGCCATCGCCATTGATCTCTCCAATCTCGAGGACTCCCATAAGCATAGGTGGCTACGGAAGAGTCTCCTCCTTGGCTGCTTTTTGCACGTTGCCCTTGCACACCCTGAGAAGCCCTGAGACCACACTGAAGTCCTGGGATATCTACACCCCCCTGTTGTTTGCACACAAGGACTTGTTGAGCTATAATTCATACTGTTAGCATGTGGTACATAGGAAGTTTTGATTCTTTGTGTTCTGCTTTAACTCCTGCCATCTGTATATTTCTCCTAGTATTATACCTAATGTGGGATTGAGAGTAGTCTCACAGTGCACATAGGACATCTTTAGCTTTACCCTTTTATCCTCTAGAGTGATGGAACTTGGAAATGAACACCAGATTAACTCTGTGAATGGTTATATTTCACAGTCTTGCCCCATTTATCCTTGACGATGGGAGCTGGATGGACACAGATAAAGGGAGAAATAGATTACAATAGCCAAGAGCTACAGAAACGGTATCTCAGGGAAGTGGTTTCTGCTTTCCGTACTTTGTCCCCAGAAAGAAGAGGGCCCAGTGTTCTGTCCTAAAAGTGCAGTGGCTGAAACATTGTTCTCACTCAGAATCATAAACACTTAATTATTCTGTCTTCTCCAGACAGATGGACCAGTCCCATTTCTAACATTGTGCACCACTTTCACTGATGTTGATGCTTATTGAAAAATCTCCCTGTTAAAGCTGCTGGGCACATGGTCCCTGAAGAAGTCTTTTGTCCATACCATAGTGCTTTGTGAGCTGTGTATGGAGTAGTCCTTCCTGCAAGAACCACGGGTTAATGACAACCTTGGCAGTATATTAGTATGCAGGAGACTTCTTGCTCATCCTGGTCAGAAAACAGTTGAATTTTTGGAAACAGTGGCATCTCTGCAGAGTAACTCCCGTTGTTCTTCATCTATTAGGAATACACCATGATATGGCGGGTCCCCTCAGCAGACAATTTGAGTTAACCGTGAGTGGGTGCTGACAGACTCCATTCTCACGCCTATATTCTACAGATGGAGTTCCCCTGTTTCCACCAACCCTCCAGAGCAGGTACTGATCCTGGGCTCCTCTAGATGTTGTCCTCTTAATTTCTTCATTCCCTAGTCTGCAGTCCAGGTTTTATACCTTTCTCTATCCCTTGCAGCCTGAAAACGTGTAGGAATATTCAGCCTGAGTGAACATTGAGGGCTCCTTTTGACTTGATGCTTGTGCCGTTTGTCCCTTCTGTTTTGATTGCTGACCAGTCTGCTGGCCTGCGCTGCAGAAATGTAAGAAGAGAATCTAGGCTGTTAGTTAGGGATACGGGAAGCCATGACGCTAGTCAGGATTTCCCCCTTTCAGATCAGTTTGAAGACCTCCATCTGGTCTTGGCTCTCTGAAAAGCACCTTTCCCATCCCTCCGGATTGTGTTATGAAGCACTGTGTCAGGCCATATGAAAGGCATCAATTCCCTTCCCCTCCCTCTTACCAAGAGCCACAAGCTCATAGCCCTGTTGCCTCCCCCATTTAAAATGCCAGCCCTGTGTCACCATATCCGTACTCCAGGGCTGGTGCCCAGTTGGAGGTGCAGGTAGTTCCTTTGGGTGGTGGAGAGCCCATGGAGCTGGGCTGAGAACCAGGAGCTGTGGCTGCACGGAGCAGCATGGTGTCACTGAACAAACTCACACAGATGCCTCTTTGAGATGTGTCTCTTTTGCATGTTTGATTTCATGTTGATATGGAACAGTTCCCTTCCCCAGAAATGCCAGTCCTTACTCTCAGGGCAAACTGGGAAGACTCAAGTACCTGTTGCAGATGTTGTCCCTTCCCTATCCCATTTCCTTTTCAGCAGAAGCAAAGTTGTGCCAGGGCTTAACCAAGCTTTCTTAAAAGAGTATCTGCTTTCTCCTGCTGGCCAGTAGCCTGTGTTGTCTTTCACCAAACCACATATGGCACTCGGATTCTCCAGTCTTATGCAAACTGTTTCCAGTGCCCTCCTTATTTTTACAGTAAGACAAAACTGCGCAGCAAATTCCCCCCTTAAAATTGCAGCCACAGGGGAAAGCTGAGAAAGCTGGGGCATGATCTTCTCAGATATTTTTCCAATTGGATCTTGTGGCGTATCACCAACAGTGATTCGTCGTTGTTTCATGATGACCTAGGCAGCCTTCTCGACGTGCCTGAGAAATAGTCCTCTGCAGCGTAACTGTTTTGAAGCTTGGTTTATGCCATTCCCAAATTGTGACAGATTCTTCATGCTCAAATACAATTTAGGACCAATCCCAGGATTTGGCCCAAGGGCTTGGAAGCAGTTTGATACCAAATATTCTAGAGAAATTTCTTTTTATTTAGCAGAAATCCAGTAAGACATAGAAATGCCAGTCCTTGCAGTGGTCTGTCTGTAGACCTTCGGTGACTGTCAGAAGGCTAATTAGCCACCATAAGCGGCATCTATAGGAAAAAGACACAAGTTATATTGTTACAGGTTTATGTGAATGCCTGTTGGATCCCATGACCAGCCCTTAATCGCTGCTGCTTTTGAAGTGCCTGTGCCAGGCTCTTCTGGGTGAATGATGCTCAGAGTTGCTTGTCCTGTTTCTGGCAGGGAGGGCGTGCAGAGGATGGTGGTGGCCAAAAGGTTTGATCTCAGTGTACAAAGCAAGGATGCTCCACAGGGTCAGAGTATATGGAAGCAGCTGACTGGCAAGAAACTATTTTTCTTCCATTTTTAAACAATCAATCCTATGTTTTATTACAGTAATTAATTTACTAACTGAATGCAAATTGTGAGGCCGTTCCCCTAATATGAGCATACTAGGGCTCTGAAATATTTTATTTTCAGATATGATATACAGTCAGTATTTCTGCCAGAAAATAAGCATTGCGGATATGCTTATTCCAAGGGGAGCCAGAACAGCATCTTTCTCTAGTTGGCTTATCTGAGCTTGTGCCCAAGAAGAAAAATTAGATCTGGAGTCTTCCCTGTGGCTGGTAAGGATCACAGAGTGGTCCTCCACAGTTGTTCCCATGTAAGGTTGATGTTGCTATTTCCTCACTTCCCTCTTCTAAGGAGCAATCCTTTTCTAGAAGATATGTAATTAGTCTTATTTTCTGTAAATGAGCTCTGAAGCTCAGATTGAATCCCCTCCCCCATCAGGTGAGGGAGCTCCATGGCATTCTAGAATAGAGTTGGGGAAAAGAAAAGGAAAAGAGCAGAACTTGAGGCTGTCTTAAAGCTGATTTAGATTTAGCCCAGCATTAAAAGTTTGGAATTGCAGAGAGAATGCCTTGTGTAGAGAGCTCTGCGGAAGTTTTCCCCTTTTAGATTCCTCTGAATGCCAATTACCATTGCTGTCCTGAAAGGCTTTCTGAGCAGAAGGGTTTCGAGCTAATGAATATGGTTTTCGCATACGGCATTTGAGCTGTCAAGTTATGGCAATCTTCTGAGAAAGGAGGAATTCTGTACTTGCAGGGGGCATAGCCTTTACAGTCACAAATCTCCATCCTCAGCAGTTGTGGGATAGGCTAGGACATATCCTTTGTTAATCTAGGGACTTCTTGGATTAACGAAAGAAGTCAAAGGCTCTGCAGAAAGAATGATCAGATTGCCATGCTATGCGGTGCGTAGCATGTTAATCTTTTCTAGTGCATCTAAAATGACATTCAGATTACTTAAACTGGCTGCAATTTAGTGAATCTAATCCCTGGGGTAGATGACTAAATTCAAATGCCAATGTTTTAATAAACTTAATGGGGGAAAATGTATAAATCACTTCTGTGTTTATTTTGTTTTTATTTTCCCTATCCTGGAATTGGCTACATTTGGGGACCTTGAAATGAGGCCAATTTGAGTCAGAATGCTTATGCCAGCATTAGTGGAAGTGTTTCACCTTGCTCCATGGGCTTGGTATATAGGTTACTGTCATCCCTTTCTACTAATACTTCTGAAATATTTAGAAGAAGGAATTGTCTTGCCACAGAGGTATGTGAGCTGATGTTTGTACTTGTTATATCTTGCAGGTTTCTCTGTGACAGTCAGAAGGATCTGGATGAGCTGCTGGATTGCCTGCACCCACAAGGAGTAAGAGAGAGCCAGCTAAAGGAGCGTTTGGAGAAAAGGTGAGCCTGCTCTTTTTTGGTTTGTGGTTTGTTGTTGGTTTGGTTTTTTTTCTCTCTGTGTGCCTCCTCAAAGTCAAAGCGAATCCTCGTCACAGCAAGCCTTTCCCATTCCTGGGGCAGCATTCCACACTTTGCTTTGATCGTGCCTGTGCTCGAGAGATACTGAGGATGAGAAATTGCTGTTTTTCTTGGGCAGTAACTGCAAGTTCTTGACAAGTAATGCTCTAAATCGTGAAGAGGTTCTGTCAGTCTTTAAATTGCTCCTTGCAACTGGAAACAAAGGCAGTGCTGTTTTACTTACAGACCCAGAGCTACCACGTGCTTTCAAGCGTCTTTCAAAGAACGTTCTGCACTGGTGGAGCATGTAGAACACGATGGATACCCACAGCTCCCAGGACAGTGGCCTGCATGTATTCAAAGGTTGCTTTTGATTTTTCCAGGTATCAGGACATCACGCATTCTATCCATTTGGCTCGGAAACAGAACTTGGGCCTCAAATCCTGTGATGGCAACCAGGAACTGCTGAACTACCTCCGAAGTGATCTAATAGAGGTTGCAACTCGGCTGCAAAAAGGAGGCCTGGGATATGTTGAAGTGACACCAGAATATGAAGCAAAAGTGAGTGAACAGGAAAAGTAGTACTGAGCCAGACAAGCAGGAGCTGATAACTTCTGCGGAAGGTCTTGAGTCTTTTGTTCTCCTCAGACAAGAGGGTCAGGAAAATCAGTTTTCTCCAATCTTTCTAAACTATTATTTCAAGATTACATAGCTGCTGGCTTAAGATCCTTTTAGTGTAGGTGGGTCATAATGTTGGAGCTAGGTGTCCTGCACAGCTGTTAAATTGTCCTATTTCCTTCATCTGGTGGCAGAGTTCTTGATGAAGCATTAACAGAACTCTTTGTAGCTGATTTTTAGCTTCTGCATCAAAGCAAGCATGTCTTGTTGAGACAGTAGTTGTACTTCTTGGAGGTTTTTTCATAAACTCAGACCAGCTTAGGGTTTGGATAATGATTGTGTCCCAGTTGCAGGACCTAAAGGATATTCTGTTCAGCACAAGGTAGTTACTGTGCAGTGAACTAAAGTATCAATTATTACCGCTCTGGCTGACTGGGCCTAACTCACGTGAGCATTAGTGGGGTATTGAGTGTCTTTAGGAGGGGATAAATCTGCCTGTTGTGGGTAGAGCTCACACTCCTGTGACTAGTGCAGGCTCCTCCTACCAAAGGATGACATTGTCTGGCTTGAAATGGTTTAAGCTGCATCCTGAGTCACTGCAGAGACTTTCCTGTGTAGATGAAATGTAAATGTTAAGAGGAGGGGGAAAGTGAAGTCACTAAAGGAGTGGAAGAATTGGCTTTGTGCTTGGTCATTGTGGATTTAGGGTTTGCGGGGAGAGGTTGGTATTTTGGTTGATTTTTCAAGGCATGATGGTTTGTTCTGAAGGGTGCTGTGCATGATCATCAGCTACGGGTGAACTCTAGCAGAAGCTGCAGCAGCATGCTGGTTCCATAACCAAATACGGTAGATAACAACACTGCATTAAGTATCACATGTGTCCGTTTGCTGGACAGACCCACTTAAAACAGCCCAGAGAGTCAGTTCCAACCGTTATGTGATCATATGCTCTTCCTGACAGGTCTACTCACTAGAGAGCTTGAAGGATTTTGGAGAGTGTGTGATTGCACTCCAAGCTGGTGTTGTTAAGAAGTTTCTGCAAGGTTTCATGGCTCCCAAACAGAAGAGAAGGAAACATCAAGGAGAAGACTACATTGCCAAGACTGAGGAGATAGATGAAGACAAGAAAATGGCAGAAGAAGCGAAGGTATTGTTCACTCACGGGTCTGTTTCAGTCTTGTAATACAACTCTTTGAGCAGGGATAACACGTTTTATTGGGTACTAATCCTGAGCAGCTTCTCCCCATTCCAAGTTTAGAGCGCAATGAGTTTGTTATTTATGGGGCCAGGAATTTCCTGGTTATTTTGAAGAGTAAAGGTATTGGCCAAATGAAAATCATACTGTGGAATCACAGTTAATTTTCTCTCTATGAGCAGGAAATAGGTCAAGTCAAATATTTGACTTTGTGTAGTTCCTCACACAAGTTCGACACTTTAATAAAAGCATTAGGGAGCACTTTTAGAGTACTTAATGGGAGTTGTATCCATCAGAGAGGACTGATGGATCAAGGTTTACTGCCTTGATTTGGAAAGAGGAGGAGAGCCATGGTGAGGTCTTGGTGACTGCAAGGGAGATAGGTTTAGGTAGATATCATCATATGCATGGAGACACCCACAGAAGATGCCAAACTGGAGGTTGCAGGCAGCTTGTCTGGACATCTGGCAAACAAGCCATGTGTGCCTGCAGGAGAAAAGTGGTATTGTGAGGATAGAGTTCCAAATCAAAGTTCAGAAGAGGTGGAGAAGAGCTATGGAGGATTTGGTAGCGTCCTATGGGCAGTTGAGCTGTACTGGTGTTTATAGTAAGAGGGACAGTAGTGCTCCAGGGTCATTTCTGTGCACTGAGTTGAATGGGACATTAGTGGCTCCTGACAAGACTTTCACCACCGCCCCTTTCAAAGTGCTCTGCCCTCATTGATCACTGACTTTTGCAGAAGTAGCAAGATCAGAATTGGATCAACAGAAGCATTTGAAATTCCCAAGTTAGAAAAGAAACATTAGGTGCTAGACTGGTGCTGGGGTGCGTTGGGGTGGTTTGGGGTTTATTTTTCTGGTTTTTTGGTTAAAGTTCCTGTCACTGTATAGTGGTGTATTCAAACCCTTGTTTGAACATCAAGTCTTTGCTGTGCTGTGGCATTGCTGTGTTAGCAGGATATTTGCATAGGCACTAGAAATTTTCACATTCCTCAGGTGTCCTGAGGTATTTAAACTTTGCTAACTTTGAATCTTCCAGTCTTTAGAGCAAAGGGAATAAAAGGCTATCTTACCCTAAAAGCTATAAGCAGAATATAGAGCTGTAAAAATCATTTTCTGGGACAAAAAGGACCTGGATCATCACATTTCCTGTATCTACAGCAACACCTTATTGTGCCTTACCCTCTTATGTCTTACAACTGTAACCGTAGGAGTTATACCTGTAGGGCATGCTTTAAAGGTAACATCAGATTTACTGCAATATCTAAATGAACAGTAATTCAGCACTGTAAGCTCTGCATTTGAGCCCTGGTCACTTCTCTGTTATTGCCAAAGCTGTATCAGATTTAAAATCCAAGCCTTTTTTTTTTTTTTTTTCTTTTTTTTTTTTTTTTTTTCCTTGAGAATTGAGCCATTTTGATCATGAATGTTTGGTTAGTTCCTCTGTTCTACCTTAGAGCATTGTTCTCTTACTCAGGGACATGGCTATGGAGCATTGTTCGTTACAGCAAGGCCAGGCTTGATTCCAGCCGTTGCAGAGCTCTCAGCTCCAGTAGCCTGGTGAGACCAAATGCTCTGTGGGACTGAAACATCCCCATTTGTACTTTCGCCTCTGTAAACCAGCTGGAACAGTAGGATTCCTGAATATTGCTGGACTTGTAATCACAAGTTACTTTGAATTTTTTTTTTCCTAGTATTACCCAATTTGTCTAATGTGACTGCATATGGAGCTAGAGCTCAGCCCTGTGGGTGCAGGGTCATGGCTGTCAGTCCTGCCGGTCCAGCTGCCCACTCCTGCGGGTCTCCCCCTGGAGCACTGGCCTTTGTGGTGTGCCAGTGTCTCTGGAGCATTTATTTCTGCAGTGCAGCGTCTTCTTTAACTGGCTCAGAGTTTTATAGACATTTGTGGTGGTACAAGCAATATTCAGCTTCTTTGTTGGGTTTCTAGTTGGTTTGTTTGGGTTTGGATTTTGTTGGGGGAGGTGAGGGGGATGTTGCCTCAGTTTACCTTGAATGAGCTTTCATTTTGCCAAAGCAGAAAACCTTTATAAATGACCTTGAAAGAGCAGCCCAGATCTTAGAAATAGTTATCCAATAAAAAACCCTGACTGTTAGCTTTTAAAGACAAATCTCCTGCACAGGCCAAGATTTATGAAGTCTTTCAGAGCCAGAACTGCACTGGGAGCACATAGCAGGTAAAATATGGCATAGCCATACTGGAAAAACACACTTAATGTACTTACAGACTATACTAGCGGAATTGCAGTCCTACAGCCCGGTTGTGTCTCATTTTTCCTGTGAGAAACAAGTTATGGCTTAATAGGCACCCGTTTGCTGACATAATTGTCTACAAGAAGTGTTCCTGCTGGCTCAGCAGCACCGCCAGAGCCTGCGCTGCCGAGCGGCCGGAGCCTGCAGTGCAGACGAGTCTGTGCCTCTCTGTGTGTGTGAGTGTTCCCATTTCCAGTGGCAGTAGCACTCTAAGCTGTCTCTGAACAGGAGAGGGAATATCTGACCTCTCTTTGTGTGACTCTGCAGCACTAGAGCCTGAGCGCAGTGGGGGGCGGGTCCCACCCCTGCAACAGGCTCTCGGGGGTTTGCAAGGGAAAGGCTGGGGGGGTCAGCCCTTGCCTGCAGATAGACCCTCAAAGAGCAGCTTCACAACCCAGCAATTCCAGTTCCAGCTGGTCAGAGGGATTTACCTCTGCCATCGTGGGATAACAGATGAGAGGTTTCTAGCTGGAGGTTTGTCCACCTTTACCAAAGCAGGCGTTTTCTCTCACTCTGAAGTTGAAATGTGACTGAGGACTTCTCCTTTAGTATTTTTGTGGCTTGTTTTTCTTGTTTGTTTTTTTCCTGCTAGACTGCTCCTCTCCAGTCAGGAGGGTGTTCGAGTCATTTCTTTCAGTCTCCTGTTTTGCCTAGTTGGCAGTCTGAACTCCCTTGGTAATGGTGCTGCTAAAATGCCATAGTCTCATGATGCTTGGGAAGCAAGGCTAAAAATCTGTTAAATTCCACAGGCTTGGGGAGAAAAATCTAAGCAAAACTTGCCAACAGCTTTTGCAGATTTATCTTGGCCCAGCAGTTACCTAGTATGTTAACAGCAAAACCCGTGGAACAGTTACTTGGAAAATCAATTACATAGTATGTGAAGCACCTCAACAACGTTCTGCGAAGATATAGCCCAGTGCTGTGTGATCTGCCACAGTGGGCTGGGCGGGTTTCCATTTGTCTTGAATGTCTTGGGCTCCAGGTTCCACTAGCAATGGCAGCAAGGATGTTGGCATTTTAGAAGAGTTCGTGCGTTTTTCCAAGCATCTAATATGTGCTGTGCTTCCTCAGATTCAGTGGGAGGAGAATGTGCAACTCTGCAAAAATCCTGGGTTTTGTTTGGCTCCCAAATTGCTGTCAGCTGCAGAGTTCAGATTTTCCCATCTGACACTTCACTGCTTGTTTTTTCTTTCTCCTGGGGTAGAAGAACATTCACTTGAGTCCTATTATGTCCCTGTCATGTCTAGGCCATCACCTCATTGTTGTAAAGCAAAGGATTAACGTCGGAGTTGACCATGTGGTGGCTCTGGATTACTTCTCTGTTCTGGTGCGTTTCCGATTTCCTGTAGCGTTGTTTCTAAACCTCCGGAGCTGAGTTGGAGATTCCACATGCAGCTCGCTGTGTGCAGACTCCAGCAGTTGCCTTGGTGCAAATCTCAGGTTTAATGCTTTCATCTTCACTTGCAGCTGATTCTGGGATTTCACATGCGCTGAGGTCATCTTGTCTCAGGAAAGTGGCCAGTTTCATATTTGGGGCTCCCAAATATGGGAGCCTGTCAAACCTGATTGTCGCTGATGTCCTGGTCCCCTCTGCCAGCTGAGCAGCGGGAGGACCAGGAGGCCCAAGCGTGTGATGGGTCTTGGTGATGCTCTCCATGTCTGCAGAACCCACTGGAGGGCAGCACAGGCTGCTCCGAGCCCCCGTGCTCAGGGGGTGTTGCCAGCTGTTTCCAAGCTTTCATCCCGCATTTTACAGTGCTAGATTTCTGCCTTTTATTTTCTTAGCCTTGATGATTATTTGGGTTAGACTTTCAGAGCAAGAATTTAGTGGAGTTCACGTAGGTTGTTTCAGCCTGGCTGTGAACTGCAAAAGTTACGAACAAACACTGATCCAGTGAGGCTGGTTATGGATAAACCACAAATAGCACTGCTGAGGCTATATAGAAGGAAAGAAATACATAGTTGAGCTTTAGTTATTAAGGGCCCCAGCTAAAGGATATAAAAACATCTTCAGACTGTAGCAAGCTGTGTCTGTGTGCTTCGTTGTAAGTTGTTAGGTCTGTCTGCAGGTTGCTTCAGCCATGGAGAAATGGAAGACAGCAATCCGTGAGGCCCAGACCTTCTCCCGTATGCACGTGCTGCTCGGGATGCTGGATGCCTGTATCAAGTGGGATATGTCGGCAGAGAATGCCAGATGCAAAGTGTGTCGCAAGAAAGGTATGCATTCCTGCCCCGAGCCTGCGTAACAGTCGGACGCTGTCACCTCTCCATGCCCTGCTTAGGCAACATGCCCTTGTAGTCTGTCACTCTGTCTTTGGCTGTATTTTGAGTTTTGGACCTCAGGATCTACAGTCAGAAGCATTGATCTCACAGAAGCATTTGACCCTGACTACAATAAACTGTTCTTACAAAACCAGTACACAGTCTTGCAGAACATTGCAGAGCTGCTATCCCCTGGATATTTAGGGTACTTGGACACAAGTCATCTACAAACCCTTCTGGGAACACTTGTGCCACTGTCCATTCCCCGATTTCATTTTTGAGTTGGAATGGTTTTCAGGTCTCCAAGCCTTGTCAGTTAATCTTTTACAGAAGGAATGAGCAAGGAGAGGTTGGGAAGATTTTTATCCTTTGTAGCCACATGGGAGTGAGGTGGGGTGATGCTATGTTGGGGCGAGAGTGGCCTTGATTGAGCTGGAAGCAGCAAACGCTTTGCCTCTGGTATGCGAGCAGAGAAATGAAGCTATGTGCCTTTGGCTGCTGCTCTGCTAAGACTGGGGAAGTAGCCAAAAGGTGACAAGGGACCACCTTCTTTGTATGCATGGTAGCATGAAGGGCTTTAAAGTGTTGCAGGTGGAGGGGGAAGCAGCAGGGGTGTTACCAGTGACGGAGTGCTAGTATTTGTTCTGCCATAAGCTCTCCTTGGATGGAAGCCTGGAGAAAAGAGCTTGGTGGTACATTCTGCCACCTCATATGCTTTTTGTCTCACTTTTTCTATTTGCTGAAACGGTGGTGGGAAATGAGGGCAGACAGACCTCTGGGGGAATGCTGGGCCACTTTTGTTTATAAGAAGGCTATGCCATCCACCTCTTCAAAGAAATAAGGACTGAATTGGTACAACATCCTTCTTCACTGTGGAGCCTCAGGGATATTCCAAACCAATGCAAAACCTGTCCTATCTGCTGTTGAGAGGGGGTTCTAGGCAGATGTAAGAGGGGGTTCACCCGAGACTAACAGATTATAGTTTCACAGAATTTAAGAACTGGGATGTTAGACAAAGAGACATGCTGGCAAGCTCTCTGCACTGTGCTTTTTTTCCTCTTCAGTAAATGAAATAGCTGGCTCAGGATTGTCTCCCCGTTTTCCTGCATCAGTGAGAAGCACAGAGAGGCTAGTTCAGCTGCATACTGATTTTCTTTGTAGGCTTACTACCGTAAGTAGAAAGAAGATGCTGTGCAGGTTGACCAGATTGGGGCTAGAATAAGAATAGCTATGTTTATAGCTTCTTGCTAGGCTCTTGGGCATTTTTGCAGCAGATTTCTCTTTCCCTGTGTTTGGCTCAAGATTTAGCCTGGGTGGAACCTATTTAGCAGATTTCTAACTTTGCCTCAAATGAAATCTTTGCAGGGCGTGGGATTCTACATTGTTCTGTTTGTTTTTAAACACTGCTTCGCTTCCACTGCAATGGTGGAACAGAGGAGGAAGGTTCCCTGCCATCAGAGGGCACTTTGCATCTTTCTCTTGCTTTGTCCTGACCTCCAGCGCTGCAGCAGCTTCTGCTTCTCGGGTTGAGCAAGGTTGCAGCACTCGGTTACAAGTGCATTGCCCTCTCTTAGGTGAGGATGACAAGCTGATCCTGTGTGATGAGTGTAACAAAGCCTTCCACCTCTTCTGTCTGCGACCGGCGCTCTACGAGATACCTGATGGTGAATGGCAGTGCCCAGCATGCCAGCCTTCCACTGCCAGGCGTAGCTCACGGGACAGGTGAGTGACCCTCCATTTCTCTGCGCTGCCGCTGAGGCTCAGCTTTAGCCCAGCTCTCACCAGATGACCCAAACAGGCTGGGACAGAGCCCCTTTTGTAGGTTTGAAATAGCCGAGTTAATTCAATGGCATTGGAACAATAGAAAAGCAATTTTTTCAGGCTGTAACATTAGCACACCTGTGTTGTACTGACCCATAACAACTTCAGGGGTTCTAATGACTAACTTCAGTTTAGCAGTGCAAACACGCACAAAACATCAGCCAAAACTGGATGCACTAAGGGCTGTTGTTTTCTTTGAGCAGCTGGATGGGTTGCTTTTTCCATAGGAGTGTAGTTGGTAGCACTGCAGTTCTGTATCCACTGGGCTAAGTTTCTGTTGTGCTCTTGTCAAATTAGAGCAGACATTATTGCAGACTGCAGCTCAGCCCCTGCTGTGCTATTAAAAATAGGGCTACAGAATGCCACTCCGATGGCTTTCTGGACCCGATGAGGACTCCTGCCTTGTTGCAGCAGGGCTACAGAGGAAACATGATTGGAGGAGGAATCCAAGTTGTTCTGTGCAGCAGAAAGCAGTTGCCTCCTGACAGCGAGGGGTTGAACTATTTTTTGAATTGCAAGCTGGAAGTTAAATGTCTGTGCAAGGTATTTTTCTGTTAACAATGTATGTCCTCTGCTGATGGTGACTGTGCTGCACATACCCGCTTGTCAGCGAGGTGAGGCTATCAAATGGCATCTGAAGCATAAGCAGTCAACAGAAGCTCCCTTCCAGAGCAGCAGCACGAGAAGAGGTGTACTAGCTTGTAACGTGCAGGTGGTGTATGGCCTTAAAAGTATTACTTAAACCCTTGGCACCACTGAAGAGTTCATCAGGCTTGTGTGACAGGGCTTCAATGCAGCTGTTCTGGCCTGAGATCATAGTGACTCTGATGCAGCAGGTGTAATCAGGTGGGGTAACACCTTTCCTGTTGTCTGCTCTCTGCTCGTGTCCTCCTAGCTGAGGCAGGAAAAAAATGTCTGGCTGGGAGCACTTTTGCCCCCCCCTCCCCATACTGTGGGAGCTTATGCTTAGTCCTTTTACTGCTCAAGATTGTCTTTCTCCAGAGGATTGAAACTCCCGCAACAGCTTTGCCTTTGTCTCCTTTTGCCCATGTATGGTGTTTTTTCCTGTTTTTGTAATGGTTTGAACGCTTTACCAGACACATGTGAGAAGTCGGAACTGTCCTGGGCAGGGAGTCTCTGTGGCTTCCGGCATCAGCGCAGAAGATGTCTGACACTGCTCGCTAATAAACACAGTCTTAGCTGTGAATAATACTAAATGAGGTCGGTTTCCTATAGTGCACATGCAAGTGGTGTGACGCATAATGGGAAAATATTCCAGCAGAAACAAAAAAGCCCCCTTTTTGAAACCCCTTAGGCCAGGCCTGCAGACCTGGGTAAAACAGCAGCATGTCCTCTCAGGGCACGTCTCCACTGCACAGCAATGGCAATCTTAAAATCTGTTATCACGTGGCCAAGGGGCCTAGAACAGAAAAAAAATATACAGATTCAGCTGCTGGGGATTTTCAGCCCAGATGTGCAGATGATAGCCAGGGAAGTGTCCTTTAACTGTAGCTACAACTCAATATGCTCTGAAGCACTGCAGCTGCTCCAGCCTGAGACAGGTGTTTGTTTTACATGGAGGTGCTCAGCAAGTTTCTGCCTGTGAACAAACAGTACAGAGGGCCCAAGGACTCTAATGCCCAGGCTCTGGTACAACAAATGTGTTTACCTGCCTTACTGTAGGAACTATGCAGAGGATTCTGTTGAAGATGAAGATGGAGAAGGCGAGGAAGCTTCTGATGAACCAGATGCTGAGGAGGAAGAAGAAGAGGAAGAAGATTATGAAGTTGCTGGACTGAAATGTAAGGCTTTGACCATGCAGGAAAGTAACAGAAAATATTTCAACTCTGCCTTTAGTGTCCAAAGGATGGACACTATGTGGGACTTGTGCTTTGCCTCACACAGAGCGGGTTCTTACTTGGAAAGATGTCACAGGGCAAGGCTGTGGTGGTGCTGTATGTTACCTGGGGAGCTGGAGCGAACTCTTCTCCCTTTGTGGTAGTGTCAGCACCAGCAAAGATTGAAACCGCAGTGAGCTCTTGCTTGCTGCCCACTCGCTCCCCTGGGAACACTGCTGGGACCACGAAGAGTGCTGCAAGGCGGCCAGGGCAGGGTGAGGCAACAGCATTATCAGTTACTGGTATTGGCAGTCTCTGTGCTTACAGGGTTTGTTGGTAAACTGGGTGCTTAGTAGATGCTGGTGGAGCTTTAACTACAATTCCCTCTCCTTGCTTTTTCCCTTCCCACCAGCTCATAACCTCTTAAATGCAGGATTTCTAGTGATTTGTCAAGGGGGCATTTTCCAGTAGTAGGAATAGCACTTCCTCTGCCCATTCCTGTGGGAAGGGACAGTACTCACTCGAGGTGTAGTGTGGCCCAGGCTGCCAGCACCCTTTGGCTGTATACAGAGACCACAGGATGCCTAATTGGATCATTCCCGGGCAGCTTAGTGGAATAAAATAGCATTTTCTAGACTTCTCAATGAGTGCTTCTCCACTTAACCGCTTTTTAGTATGTGTATCCACTATTCCCCTAAAAATAGGGGAATTTGACTCAGTCTCATTTGGACAACTTGATGCACTGAACAGATCAATCTTGGAATGGCACACTGCCAGCATTTGCGCTCTGTCAAAATGCTCTTGACTGACTTAAAATTAACTTCAGAATATCTTAACTAGGGCAGATGGTGGGACCCAAAAATTATCCCCTGTTCTTTCAAGGGTTTCCATCCAGGTCTATCATAGAATTGTAGAATGGTTAGAGATAGAATCAGTCCTGATTCCCCTGCTTTATTCTGGTTTCAGGGATGTTCACTGACACCCTGGCTGTGTATGCTGCTTGTTGTTCTGTGGTGTATCCATGTCCACACTTGGAGTGTGTTCAGCCTGTGTTGCTTGGCCAAGTCAGGAGCTGAGCCAAGGTTTCCAAACAATAGCAAAAGAGGGTTACAGTCACTAAAAATAAAGCGCTAAATGCAACCCTTGGTTTTAAAGAGCATTAGCATGGAAAGGTCACTGTGGAAAACTTTTGTTTTAATAGAGAAGTCCCATTAATCCTCATGGCGTTTATCCTGAGGGATATAACCTAGAATGTTGGACTGTCAGACATTTAACACGTGCCGCACGCTTGATACATGAGCAGAGCGACAGCAGGCAGACGTCCCACTGCCCCGACACACGGTCCTCCTGTGGGGGGCCCGGCAGGATGATTTATGGGCCAGGGCTGGATTAGAGGCCCCAGATGAAGCACTGGATACAGCTTGCTGAAGGATGTGTGACCAGGTGGAAGGAGCTTGGCTGGGGAAGAAAACCAACACATTCTCCTGATACGGAGGGGTCATGGGAGAAACTTAAGAGGAGGGAGCGCGTCAGCATGCCTGCATTTCTATCAGTGTGAGGCTCTGACAGGCAGACTAAGGCAAGTGCCTTTCTGTGAGATATAATGCAGCAGCCCCAGTCTCGGCAAATAAAATCCCATTGTTTCCCACTGGCAGCACGTGGAGCAGCTCCCGGCTGCAGAAACTCGACACTTTTCAGGGGGGCTTAACAACTGGCTTATCCTGTTGTGTGGGACTCTTGTAAAAGCACCCATTCCTGGAGCGGTGAGGAGCAAAGGGGCAGCAGGAAACCAGGCAAACAGCAAGTTTCTGCTCCCAGGTCTTTCAGAAAGGATGTTGCAGTTACATTTGAGACAACTGTCTGTCCTTGCATTGCTTCCGCTGCCCTTCCTCCAGCCTCGGTGTGTCAGGTTCTCAGCGCTTGGTTCTGCAGACAGAGGGGCTTGCATTTGCAGCCCTGGGCAAGCCCTACCTGTGGCAGAGGGACTGGGAGCTCCCAGGTCTCCCTCAGAGCTGGAGAGACTGCTGGTGCTGTTGCGTGGTGTGCGTGACCACTTTACAGCAGAAGGCTGTTGCCAGATGGCAGTGGCTGCTTTGAGTGTGTGCTGGGTGAGGACGGGCTGAGGAGGAGCTGGATCACTGGGGTATCTGGGTGCTCGCTGGCTCCTCTGTGCTGGGAGCGAGGGTCTGCCTGGTGTATACAGCCGGGCAAAGGGCTTGTGATCTCCGCTTCCAGGTTAATTCATTCTTCTAAGCCCATGGCTTATATGTTTCAGTGAGACCCAGGAAGGCAGCCCGGGGCAAGCAGAGCACAGCCATGTACTCCTCAAGGCAAGGAAGGCACCAAAGGAAGAAGCAGTCGCTGCACCCTGCCAGGGGACCACGGCAGCAGGCTCCGCCTGTTAACGGTGCAGACATTGATGAGCTGGTAAGAGCCAAATTGCTCCCCCGAGGCTGCTCACATCAGGAGTTATAAAGGAAACAGGTGTCATGCATCCTCCCCTTCCCAAAGAAATACCCTGAATCGTATTGTGAAGCCAGGGCTGGGCTAGGAGCGGGTTAACAAAGGAGGCATATTCTTAAGGGCCCGGTACAAATGGAGCACAGATATGCCAGGCATCTTTCCCCAGCCGCTTTCACACATTGTCCCCCTTGAGTAGCAGGCAGCCTGCAGCTTGTTAAAAGGGTTTTAAATAGTCTCCACATGTCTCTGCGGAGAGGTGGGGGGACTGAGGGGGTCCTGGATGATCAGAGAATGCCAGCAATGTTGGACCCTTGCTCTCCAGTCTTGGCCGTTTTCTGACAGTTGTTGTCCGTATGGTCACTCCCCAACCTCCAGGACATAATTCGGCTGGTTTAGGTTTCACTTGACATTTAAAGAATAAAACCTTATGCTCCTGAACAGAGCAATCCTGTGTGTGCCCGCTAGGCAGGGTGGAGCTGCAGCATGCTGTGCTGTTTGTCCTGGGGAGGGACACACCACAGAGGATACGTGAGGATACTCTAGCCCCATTGGCAAGTCACAAGCCCCTGCTAGATCTGCCATCTGTCCACTGAGCAGCACTACTAGTGCAGGTGTGTCCTGCCACTCTTCCTGAGAGGTCTTGATCATGGTCTTTTGGCTCACTGCTTCTGACACTGAGTATGGAGGCACTGGCTAGTGGATCTTCAAGCTGGTCTGTGTTACAGATTTCAGAGCAACCAAACCAGCAAGCCCAGCATGGGCTTGGAGGGATATTCAAATGGGGACAGTCTCACTGGAACAGCTGGGTCAGAGTCTTTGACAAAACGCTGACTTAGGGAAGAGGACTGTGCTGGGGCTCTTGCACTTACTGTTTGTCCTGGGAAGAGACCAACACCCGCTCAGGAATAGTGCCCTTGTTGTGGAGCCATCCCATCATCTGATGTACCCTCAGCAGCAATGCCTCATCAGCTGAGCGCTCAGAGCTGTGGGGATGTCCCCATGCTGGTGGCTGACCTGCTGCAGGTCCCCGGAGGCCAACGGTTGACCTTGTGTACAGCCTGTGTACGGGACAGCAGCGCTCCAGGCATCAGCTGCTCTTTGGTATTTAAAATGGTATGGTTGGCTCTGCAGGGTCAGTGCAGCAGCACCAGTGCTCTCTGCCTTTCGCGTGCTGTCTGCCAGGGCTCAAGGAAGCAGGGAGAGGGAATATACACTCTCCGTTTGCTGCCATTTATTCTTTGGCTGCTTGTTTTGACCGTGCTGTTGTTGAACTGATCTTGAAAAAGCTTACTGCCACAGGAGAAAAGGCAGGCTGTGTGTGAACTATTCCCATCAGAGCTTCTGGATGGGGCTCCCATTCTGTAACTCAAGCTGCCACTGTGTGTCTTGGCTGTTACCATCAAAGGTCCCACAGCAGAGCAGTTTGCCTCTTGATTATTGTGAAAGATGGCTGCATTTGAAAGACTTGAACTTTGTTTCTGCAGCAGTACGACGTATCCCTGCCCCTCGAGACACTAGCTTGTAAGCGAGAAGACTGAAAATTTCTGCAAAGAACCAGCTTCTCTGGCCTCAAAACTGTTTGTTGAATGCTAAAGCCTGTAGTGGTTCCCCTCCTTTTAACAGCATCCTTTGTGTGAGCAGGTCCTTCAAACAAAGAAGATGGCACGTCGCCAAAACCTCGAGTTGCAGAAGTGTGAGGAAATCCTCAGCAAGCTCATCAAGTACCGCTTCAGCTGGCCCTTCAGGTGAGGGCAGGTGGCCTCCGTGGGTGCAGGACTGGCCGCAGGCAGTGGGTCAGCGTGGGTTGGCCATGCTGCCATCCTGCAGGATCCGCGTGCTGGCTGCCAAACTGGGGGCTCAAAAGCAAGTTATAAATGGAAGAAAGGGAGTGAAGCTGCTCCAGAAGAAACCACCCCACACTGTCAGTCCTCTGCTGGACTGAAGACATGGGGCCCTTTTGAGGTGGTGTGGCAGGGTTGGTAGGCTGTGGGCCAAAGAGGGGAGGCCAGGGTGGGTGCTTTCTGCAGCCCATGGGGTTTGCAGGGCGCTCATGTGGGCAGTGACAGGCACAGCCATACCTGCCACGTGCCAGTCCCGGTGCCTGGACCAGCTCCCTGGGCAGATGGACACACTGCTGTCCTTCCCGTCACTATGGCATAGCTGCCGTGGGTCTGACATGTCTCTAGCACTGNGTGCCCCTGCAGCGAAGGGGGTGAGGGTGATTCTCACCCCTTGATAGCTCTGCACAGTGTGTGGCCGGGGTCATCATTCTCCTCCTGTCTTTGTGGCTCTTCGTTCGGCAGGGAGCCAGTGACCACGGAGGAAGCCGAAGATTACTTTGAGGTCATCAGCAACCCTATGGACTTCCAGACTATGCAGAGCAAGTGCTCTTGTGGCAATTACCGCTCGGTGCAGGAGTTCCTCTCTGACATCAAGCAAGTGTTCTCCAATGCTGAGTGCTACAACCAGAACAAGAGTCACGTACTGTCCTGTGTGGAGAAGACGGAACAGTGTTTGATTGACATGGTGCACAAACACCTGCCTGGCCACACGTATGCACGCAGGAAATGCAAGAAGCTCTCTGTCAGGTGCCAGGGACTGGAGGAACAAGAAGCGGACAGTGAGTCAGAGCCCCTTGAACATTCCCGGGGGCGGAAAAGGAAGAAATGAGGGATGGGGAGACTCGGGGGAGAGCCAGAGCTGGAACAGGCCTTCTGGTGCGGTTGCGCAGCAAGATGGGTTGTCTGAAGGGAGCTGGGAAGCAGCAGGCACTTCTCTGTTAATCCAGCCTTCCCTTTGGCCTGTCCTGGTTTTTTAATTTTTCTGCAATTTCCTCGAGTATTTGGTCATCCATTGAGTGAACAGAGACAATACTGCTTCCTGCAAAATCCACAAAGCTCTGAATGAGTCTGTCCTGTTGGGAGGGAAAGGTGGGAGGGGAGGGACCCGGCCAAAGCCTGGCTGTGCAGGGGAACAGTCAGCCTTCTCCAACCTGGGGGCTGTTGGCTTCCTTGGGATGAGCCACTTCCTGCCCTCCGTGAGCAGCCAGAGCGCAGTGGGACCTCTACGTCTGCTGCCTGCCATGTGAAACCAGCCTTGAGCTGGTACAGGGAGGGATCATATTGCTCTAATGAAGAACTGGCTGCGATCAGGCCAATGGGCTGCTAGTTCTTGTATATATTTATATGGTGTTAATTTTGAGCCCCCAGTGAAGGGCTGCGTAGGGCGAGCGAGCACTTACATTTATGGAGATACAGCTTTCACCAGCATCCTCCACAATTGGCTTTGAGGTGCTCTTGCTTTTCCCCTCTCTCTCTTCTCGAGGAGCCATCTCTAGAGGTTGCGCTCCGAAGGGGGCCCATCTGAGCTCAGCTCACACGTACGTGGCGAAGAGGAGTGGGTTGGCTTCCCTGCTCACCCTGAACAGCACACAATCATGTAGCCCATTGGATGACCTGAGTGCCAGAAGCATACCGGAGAGCATGGTTTTCTGCAGACCCTCTAGGGAGCTCCAGGGCAAGGGGAGCAGCACAAACATGGTCTGTGTAACTTTTTAAATTAATTTTCTAGTTAAAAGTGGCTTGTTTCTAGCTGTGATCTTGTACAAAGAACACCTTGTAAGATACTGTTGTCTTGCTTTGGCACATGTACAGTTTATATGAAATGGTGTTTGCTTTATATTTTCCCCCCTCTTAAAGCTCATTTTCCTAACAGTAGCTGGAGTTACACTGGGGGACTTGTTACCGAGGGGGTCTCCCAGTCCCTCTCCAGCTGCGCTGTCACCATGTTTTATAGTAATGCCTTCCCTGGCTCACCTCCCTCGCACTCCCCCAGCGCAGCAAGGACCAGCCCACCAGCTCCATCCCGCTGGAGGCTGCTCTGCCGTGGCCCCAGCAGGGTCCTGCTGCCTGAGATGCTGCCTTTTCTCTACAAAAAGGGTGTGGGGTTTTTTTCATCACCTCCCCCTCTCCCTCATGACAGGTTTTGATCATACAATCAGGGCTTAAACTTTTTATTACTGAAGTCTTGAATTTGGAACAAACCAGCCATGGGGCTGCTCTATACTGGTTTTGTAACAAAAGCAAAAGCAGCTTGTTGCAGCTTCTGTGATTTGAGAAGAAAAGAATCATCGATTAAAAATTGCAGCCGAGCTTTGTGAACTTTTTAGGGTGGGTGTGTTGGTTTTTTTTTAACAGGTATTCGTTTCAGTTCTGGACTGTTGATGGCTGCAGAGAGGAGGCAGGTTTCCAGCCCCTTCCCTCTTCCCCTCTCCCCAGCCTCAGCTCCCTGCCCCACAGAATAGCACTGACTTTTCTATTTCACATGTCCCCTTCAGAGGCTTCGTTTTGTCCTGTTCATAGAGAACGATTTATGCAGGTCCTACATGGTGAAACCTTTGGAACTGTATGTTTTTTTAAAAATAAATGTCATTGGGTGGGAGGGGGGGAGGGGGCTTCGCTAAGGGCTGTACTTGTAATAAATTGGAAGCTTAAAAATAAACATTATGTACTTGTGTTTGTAAAACTGGCTTGCAGCGAGTCCTTTGCAGGCCCCCTGTGCTCATGTGGGACTGTTGGGGATGTCTCGCCTCTGCCTTCCCTGGGGTCCCCATCAAACCACTGCCTCCCTCTGGAGAGACCATGGAGTTGAGAGCAAGGGACCAGGGAGTCTGGGCCAGGTCAGTGCAGCTGGAGGGCTGCTCGCCCGTGCTCTGATTGGGGAGTTTTGTACCAGCCCCTGGGCCCTGCCTTCCTCCCTCTGCCCTCACACATACCCTTCCCCAGCTCAGCTGCTTGGGGCTGGCCCCTCTTCATCCAAGGACAGGGCTCTGCTCCTGCTCCTGGCCAGGGGGAGGTCACCAGGCTGTGGGATGGGCTGGTCACCCCTTTCAGTCCCTTGTCTCCTGCGGGCTGCCAGTGTAACGCCTGTCCTCATACCGCAGCATGCTGGGTGGTGCCCAGTGGCTCTCCTGAACGGAATACAAGGGGGTGATGGTGGAGCTGAAATGTCCCTGCTCTTTCACCCCAGAGTTGCCTGGCTGCACAGCCATCAAAAGTGCTTCCCTCAGTTCGGTCATGTATGTTTTGCAGCTCAGCAGGTACCTTGCTGTGTCTCCCACCCACCGTCCTGGACCCCAGCAGCCCAATGGGGACATGCTGGGTGCTCTGACACCGAGCTGCGGGTGCTGAGGAGGTGACAGACCGGTGTTGGTGTACAACCCACCAGCTGTGAAACAAAGGTGTTGACCGAAGTTCTGTTGGCACTGCCCTGAGGGTGATGGTTTCTTGGGTGTCTTCATCGTCCTCCTTGCTCAGGAACTGGGCTGGGAGTGCTCTAGCCAGGTCGACCTCTGCTGGGCTGAGGAAACCCCTCAATGACTTTTGAGGGCTCAAAGGCTCTTGGCAATGGATGGGTGCTGCTTTCCCCGGAGAAGATGCACTCCCTCTCCTCAAGAGGTGGCTGGGCCTGCAACAGGACCTGGGGCAATCAGGGTGTGACACATGCTGTGACGTTTCCAGGTCTCAGCACGGAGACCTCACACCAGCATCTGCTTTGAGACCTTTTCAGAGCCTTGCTTTTTATAGCAGCCCTGGCACGGCACTGGTGTCCTGTGCAGGGACTATAAATAGCTGTCCCCACGCCTGGCAGGTGGTGTGTGGGGCTGGCGGGCAGCAGTGGCCCCACTGACACCACAGGCTGGGGGACGCTCGCTGGCCTGGCTGCACCCACTGTGTCACCACGGCTGGCCTGTGACGCTCCCTGCGGAGCAGCTGGAGAGCTCCAGCACAGCCCCCGGTGAGGCCATGGGGTTGCAGCAGGCAGGAGCCTTGAGCTTGGTCCCCCTTTGGCTTCCCCATGGCTTAATCATTACTATCAACCAATTAATAGTCTGGCTAACTTAGGAGTTTTAGCACTTCCCTAGAGCACAGCAACTCTGCAGCTCAAAACCTGGAGGGTACAAGGGGGAATAATGGCCACGGCTTAGCAAGTGCTGGGGGACACGAGGCTCACCCCCCCCTCCCTCCTGAGCTGGCCCAGAGCTGTGGGTGTCCTGAGCCCACTGGCCCAGCGGAAGCACCGGCTCAGCCTCTGCAGCCATCCCTCCTGCTGGCAAGCAGCAGTGCCTGAGCTTTGGGGCTGCCCCCCAGGGATGGGGCAGCACTGAGCCCTTCTGCCCCAACCCTGCTGGAGCTGGGGACTTGGCTGCTGTGAGGTTGCACGAGTAGGATGGAGCTGAGCTGCAGGGATGAACTTGGGGTGGGGAGATACAGGAGAGAGCTGAGCCTCCCCAGCACAGGGTTGAAAGTGGCTGTGACAAGGGGACAGGCAGTGCCCCCTGCATAGTGACCTTCCAAGGGGCAGCTCTGCTTTGGGGCTGGCCCCATGGAAATGCTGTCTCAGGGCTGGCTGCCTCCAGCAGAGCCGGCCAGGCGACTGGAGACGATAGTGTGTGGTGGTCGGGCGCTGTGGCTCCGCTGCAGCCCAATAGCGGGGGCCTGGCGAGCCGGGTGAGTGCCTGAGAGGCAGTTGGCAGGAGCCAAAGTGCTCAGGGGCAGGCTGTCCCTGCCACGAGCTGTGACACGCACACACCTCAGCACCATCACTGCGCCACAGGCCAGGCCTGTGAGCCAAAGGTGCACCGAGCTGGCTCAGGGCTCAGCCTGTCTGCAACCCTGGGGGCAGTCTGGCACACAGGCTGTATCCCCGGCACAGGGACAGGCTCGTGCCCCCCTCCCCGGGCAGCCCCAGCCCCGTGCCATGCCCTGCTCCCTGGCCTGGACTTTGGAGCCTGTCCCGCAGCCAATATTGACTCTCTTGCCCCAGGTCATGGCCCTTTTATCTGCCCAAACAAACTCTCTCTTGGCAGCCGAGGGACCCTGTGAGGCCATGACACACACCCCCAGCAGTGGGGGTCTGGGGGGAATGTCCCTACCCTGGTGCCACCACTGCCATCAACCAGGTCCATGCCTGCCTCCCAGCACCCCAAATCAGCGTGAGCCCCTCGGTGTCATCCCCTCCCCCCCCCGGCCCCTGCCACTGGCACCTCCGCACCTCAGCTGCTGTGCCGGCTCCCAGGGGAGGCAAAGGCTTTTCTCACATCCATCGCTCGGTTTCTCCTGCTGTCCCAGGGGGAATGAAAGGACTTTGCTGCATCAATCATGGCAGCACAAAGCCCCAGTGGAGGGCGAGGGGCTGCTGAACCCAGCCCTTGCCGCCGCCATCACTTCAGCTGGGGGGGGGTCTCACAACTCTCCTTGGGCTCCTGCCGGGGCTCTGAGCTGCCAGGCCCTCACTGCCGGGGGGCGGGCCGGGCGCTGTCGGTGCAGGCGGCAGCGGGTGCTAATTTGGGTGCTGAAAGGAAGGTCCCTCACTGGCTTCTTGCTGCCTGGGTAAAAAGGACGGGGGCCCCAGAGACCCTCACTGGGGCCCAGCACTGCCCCAGCCTACACGCTGGCTAATTAATGGGCAATTAGATGATGGACAAATCAGCATCACTAAGGCTGTCCCGTGTCCCCGCTCCAGCCCCCTGCCTGCCACAGGTCGCATGCTGCCCGCAGAGCCCATTTGCCCCCCCACCCCAGCACTGTGCAGCCACCAAACACACCCCCGGGTGCAAACCAGCCCTACGGCCCCTCTGCAGAGATGAGCTGCCCCTCGTGCCCCCCGCAAGGTGTCGGGGGCAGGGTGGGGAGCAGCCCCCCCCTGCTGAGTCCCACAGACCCACCCTGCCCAGGAGGATGGTGGCACTCACTGCCCATCTGGCACCCCGGCCCCAGCAGGCACCAGCTGAGGCTTGGGTTTGCCTCCGGACAATGGGGAAGGCGAGCTGGGATTGTAACCGGAGCAAGGGATAAAAAAAGCTGCCCAGAAGTTTCCATTACCCACACCGCAGAACCCTGCATGGGACATCAAAGCTGAGCCCTCTCCACCCCAAGGTCCCACGCCCCCAGCCCATCACCCCGGCTCCCCGCCTGCCCTGCCTGAGCCTGGCACCGATGGCACCAGCACAAATCACCTACAGAGCCTGGAGCAGGAAAGATGATTCCTGAGTGTGACAGTGCAGGAAAACCTTCCTCCCCGGCGGGGAAGCAGTGAGTGACGGAACTGACCCCAGGGAAGCACCGGAGGGGAGCCAGATGGGGGGAACCGCCCCGGTGCCACGCTCCCACTGCAGCTGCTGGCACCCCAGTCCAGCACACTGCCCCTCTTTCCGATGGCAGGAGAGCCCCCCGGGCCCTGCATGCACCTGCCATGGGGAGCACGGTCCCAACCCGCTGAGCTCTGGGGAGGGTCCCGCAGGGCCGCTCATGAGCCCCTCAAATTCCTCCAAACAGCACCAGGTTCAGTTGAAATAACACATCCAGGGTTTATTGTTTTTTCCATTCCTCACAGCTAATGATTAAAAAAAAAAATCTAAAATAAATTACAGAATTAAATAAACACAGACTGGATTATTCCCCTCCCTGTCCCGTCCCCGCTGTCCCCCCCAAAGAAAGCGTTAGAAGAGTCACTGGATTTGGCAACAGCAACAACAACAAACCAACCTCTAGGAAAAAGCAGCTACTTGTCAGGGTCGAGTGGTGCTACAGGGGTCCCACACGCCTCACCACCCCCCACCAGTGTGCGTCCCTCCTCCTGCCGCCACTCAGCCCCTGCCCTTGTCCCCCCCCAGGCATCCCCTCTCCCCTTACCCGTGAGGCTGGCTTCCCCCGGCGTGCTGTCCCCGGGGAGGGGGCAGCCCCTGCTCTAGACGTGTGTTGGGTTGTCCAGATACGGGTCCGTCTTGGTCATGTGCAGCATGACCGTGGGGGCTTTGTAGTGGCAGTGCACCCCCCCGCAGCTCACCCCGCTGCAGGGCTTGCCCCTCGTCCTCACACCCAGCTTTCTGTTGCACAGGCTCTGCCAGGTCTGAAGCGTCTTGGAGCTCCACACCCACACCCCGCTGGTGATGCCCACCACCAGCGACATGAAAATCTTTAGCATAAAGACGGCCACAGTGGGCACCGAGGCCTCCAAGGAGCAGTTGGCGGCACGACGGCCGGGGAGGTGCAGGCAGCCGCGCTCCAGGGCCCTGAGGTTCCAGTAATCCACGTTCAGCCGCTCATAGAAGTAGCAGACGATGACACAGGTGGCCGGGACGGTGTAGAGAATAGAAAAGACCCCGATCTTCACCATCAGCTTCTCCAGCTTCTCCGTGTTGGTGCCACCTGTCTTCATGATCTTCCGGATGTGGAAGAGGGCAACAAAACCCGTGAGGATGAAGGAGGTGCCGATGACCAGATAGCAGGAGAGGGGGATGAGGACGAAGCCGGTCAGAGCGCTGACGTCCATGCTCCCCACGTAGCACAGCCCCGTGAGCTCGTCCCCCGCCACCTTCCGCATAGTGAGGATGACAATGGTCTTCATGGCTGGGATGCCCCAGGCGGCCATGTGGAAGTAGCTGCTGTGGGCCTCGATGGCCTCATGTCCCCACTTCTTCCCAGCAGCCAGGAACCAGGTAAGGGTGAGGACGACCCACCAGAGTGAGCTGGCCATGCCAAAGTAGTAGAGGATGAGGAAGACGATTGTGCAGCCCGTGCTCTCCAGCCCTTCCTGGATGATGTAGAGCTCGCCATTCTCCCGGTCACAGGCGATGTTCTCGGCCCCTGCCACTGAGCGGATGATGAAGGCCACGGAGTAGACATTGTAGCACATGGAGAGGAAGATGATGGGCCTCTCAGGGTACTGAAAGCGGTGGGGATCAAGCAGGAAGGTGAGAACAGTGAAGGCAGTGGAGACAAAGCAGAGCGTGGACCAGACGGCCATCCAGATGAAGGCGAAGTCCTTGTCCTCCCGGGACCAGTAGACGTCCACCCCGGGGGAACACCTGGGCGCGCAGGAGAGGCTCTTCTCCACATACTGGAACTTCTCAGGGTTGTCGCAGGCCCCCAGGCCATTGGGTCCCCGGCCCTCAGCAGTGCCCGGCGGCCAGGGCCGGGGGGCCACGGGCAGCATGCCCTGGCCCTTGTGGGGCTCGGCAGCCGAGGCGTTCTCGGGGGCCTCCATGCAGAGGGCGTTGGGGTCGTTTTTGGTGGGCAGCTTGCCGCAGTCGAGCGACTCAGGCCAGCCGAAATTGAACTGCTCCATGATGGGGACGCACTTGTGGCGGGCCTGCTCGCACATGGGGCGGCAGGCGGGGATGCTGGCGCTCACCTGGTCGGTGCACATGGGCGCATAGAGGGAGCAGAGGAAGAAGCGGAGGTGGACGTGGCAGCCGTACTCCACCAGCGGAGCGAACTCGTGCAGCTTCAGGGCGGCCTCGCGCTGGCTCTCGTGGCCCAGCAGGTTGGGCATGCGGGTCAGGTTGTACCCGATGCCCCGGCACATGGGGATGTCGACGGGCTGGCACCGCGCAGCCCGCCCCCGCGGGCCCTCCAGCCCCCCCAGCTCCAGCCCGCGCCCGGCCACCGCCAGCT
>VXAK01027090.1:53670-116500 GCA_013399435.1 Arenaria interpres | reverse complement strand
CCCGCTGGCACACGTGGGGGCGCACGTACACACGCAGACACAGAGCCAGGCTCAGCACATCCCGTGCGCATTGGCACACGTGTGTGCACACCCCCTGCACCTCCCAGTGCCTGGGCACAGGAACACGCGTGGCCTCGATGGTCTCCCAACCCCATCGGGGGATCTTGGCCCATTCCCAGTGGCACAGTGGGGTTTCGGGGGTGAGCAGCTGTGCACACCCAGTTGATGGTGCCAATGGGGCTCGGGGGCCGTGTTGGGGACAGTGGCTCAGCACCAGCGCGCACGGCATGAGCTGGGAGAGCCACATCGCTGCCTGGCACCCTCTGTTTCACCAGGGCTGGCACAGCAGGGCAGGGTGCCCTGTGCCCATGAGCAGGGGACAGCAATGCCACCCAGCACCAGTGATGTGTGAGGCCAGGGCAACTCCCAGGTGGTGACACAAGTCAGTGTGGCTGAGCTGGGCTGCCAGCCCCCAAAATCTGGTGCCCCACTTGCAGGGTGACAGATCACCCGGTGCTAGGGGCAAGGGGAAGCTTGGGGTGCCCACTCGGAGGAGCCAAGGGTGCTCAGGCTGGTGTTAAAGACATGCTGGGGGTGCCAGCATTCCTGCGGACAGGCTTTGCTGCCTGTGCCACCATCACAAAATACAACCAGCTGCCCCCATGCCCAGGAGCTGCCGATCCCACATTTGGCCCTGGGGTACTGGTGCAGGGTGCTCCGTGCCATCCCCAGCACCTGCTGGGGGTGGCAGCTCAGCCGTCCTGGGGCCAATTCGGGCAGGGTCCTGCCCGGAGAACCAGCACCCGGCGCCCGCGGGCACAGGCTGGCGCCTGGGGGTCCGGGTGCCATGCTGGCGTTCCCACAGCCCTGCGATTTATTTAGTAACAACATAACAATCTGTCAACGCGGCTCCTAATCGCTGGCCACACACTGACACCCTGGCCATACATTATTTAAACATTCCCGATTCGGCACTATAAGGAAATTCCATGGGAGCCGCTTATCGGTTATTGTAACGGTGAGGGAGATAAGCCCTTGCCCTGGAATTTCCCTCTAGCACAGGGCGACTGTTCACCCGACTCCAGGACCCTGGGAAAAGGGTTATTTGGGGTGCTGGAGGGGGTTTTGTCCCCTTGCCCATCAGCTCCAGGGTATCTCAGAAACACGTGCCCGGGTGGCACAGAGCAGCAGTCATCTGCAGGGGGCTTCACACCTGGGTTAAGGCCACACTCCTCCTCTTGCGCTCTAAGAAATGGGTTGCTTTGGGGTATTTTGTGCTGTAGTGCAGGTCTGGAGGCAAATCATCACCGATGGATGAGCTGACAGCCACGCTGGGATGGAGGTGGCACTGCAAGGTACTGGAACCTTTCCCTGCGGTCTCTCATCCCATCCACCTCCCCAGCCCCAAGATGCATGTCCTGTGTGGGGTGAGAGACCCGAGGTTGACGCTGCCACCACTCCAGGCACTGCCACCACTAAAGCCTGGCTCCTGCCGCCCTTTAGTGAGCCATTTGCTAAGGAAAGCTTGGAAACATCACCTGGAAGCACCCAGACATCTCCGCATCCAGCTCTGGCTGCCCAGCGAGGGCTCTGATGGGGGGGGGGGCACGGCAGGGCCCATGGGCAGGGGCTGGATGGGACCCTGGGTTGCCATCCCCACTATCCCGGGTCACCTCCACAGGTGCCCTTGTACCTCCCCACCCTGCTGCCTGGGCCGCAAAAGGTTAATGGGGCAGGGGGGGTGGGAGGGAAGAGGGGAGTGGCAAATGCACAAATAAATGTCTTTTAATTTAATTTTGCTTTAATATGTAAAACTGTTGCTCTTGGCAGGAGACGCTGCAGCCTGGCCAAGAGCAACACATGGATTTTCAGAGTGAAGGGGCTCCTTTTAACATAGAGGAGCGGCTGCCCCTCACCTCTGCCCTGCACCCTAGGGTGCCACCCTGGGGTGCTGCCCTTTACCCCATCACCCTCCTTGGGTGCCTCATGGGATGTCCAAGCCTTGCCAAAACCTTGGGGACCTGCAGTGGGGACAGCAAAAGCCCTTCCCAGAGCTTCATCCCACCCACAGCAGGGGGCAGGGGGTAACAGGAGGTGCCCCACCATCCCAACCCTTGGCCAAGTCTTGCCCTTTCATTGCTGGGAAGTGACCTGCCCACCCGTGCCCACACCCCTGGGGTACACCGGGGAGGGGACAGCACGGTGTTCACCAACCAGGATGGGGACACCAGGGCCATGCACAGAAGCTGAGATCTCCAGCAGGTCTGGAAGCCTTGCAGTGAAAACAAGAACACCAGGTAGAGCAACACAGCAGATTTACGGCCTTGGAAGTAGCCTTGGGCTGGGAATCCAATATCAATAGCTGGAAGAAAGGGCTCACAGAATTCCTGCCCGGGAAGCGGCCAGGCTGGCGGAGCAGGGCCATATCACAGGAGCCCGGGAGCCTGTGGTTCCTGGCAGCAGCTTTGCCCCATTTCCTTTCTTCCCGTCAACAGCGCCTGCAAACCTGTGCAAGAGCTCAGCGAGGGGAGGGGGAAGGAGAGCAGGAAGGGCCACAGTTGGAGAAAAATCCCCTGCTGCCCCTTGGGGTAAAGAGAGGTTGCAGCGATGCTGCTCTTGGCCCTCCATGGATGGGTCCTCCCAGAGTCACAGGGTTTGAGGAATCCTCCTTGGCACCAAAGGAGGGGACAGCCCTGGCTGGATTTGGGGAGGAGGGAATGGAGCTGGGGAGAGGTGATGGAGCCAAGGAGGGGGTGATAGAAGCAGGGGGGGAGGAGGAGAAAGGGGAGGAGGTGATGGAGCCAGGGAGGAGGTGATGGAGCTGGGGAGGGGGTGATGGAGCTGGGGAGGGGTCCATCCCACTGAGCTTTTGCTGGGCAGGCAGGACTTGCTGCAGGGAGGTGAGCCATGCTGCACCCCCCTCTGCCCTGTTGAGCCCACAGACCCTCAGTGGTCTCTCCCTGCCAGCCTGGAGGGAGGGTGATGGCACAGCACCGCAGGGATCTGGGGGGATAATTTGCCCTTCCCGAAGTATTTCACAGGAATAGCTGGTGTGAAAGGCCTGTGGGTTTGATTTCAAAGGGATGCCAGCACCACGGCCAGATGGGCTGGCGAGCAGGCGGAGGGGTCCACCCTGGGAGCACCCCACACCAGGCATCCTCTGGGGGCCGCAGGCTGGCACCCACCTGGCCGGAGGGATTGCTGCCCCCTGCCCTGGATGACATCTCCCTGGGGCACCTTCCTGTGCACCAGCAGGAACAATCCTGAAGCCCCAGCCCTTCCTACCCCTGGGCATGGTCCCATCTGATGCAGACACACCCCGTGTGTGCACCAGATTGTGCATGCTATGTGGCAAGGGATGCCCTGTGCCCTGCCAGGCTCCCCACCACAGGCAGGTGGCAGAGAGGTGGGAAGATGGGGATTTGTGGGGGACAGACACGGAAAAAACAGACAGAGGAACCTGATGCTGGTAGGAGATGGGTGAACAGGCAGTACAGATCCTGCCCAGCCCCAGCCAATGCCAACATAAGGAAAAAGCCATTTCTTCCCTGATTCTGACATTAATTTTAGCAGCAAGAACCCTGGTGGAGGAGAATCACCAGCCTCACTTGCTGTACACATTTTGGTGGCTTCATGGGGCTCTGTAGTGTGTTATCAGCAGGGAACCCACTCCTGGAATGGCACCATGGGCACAGCACTGAGCATCCCAGTCTTACGTCCTGGTGTCCTGGGGGTTCCTGCTGGCCCCTAGACAGGTCCTGACACCCCATCACTTGCTGCTGAGACACCCAGACCCTGGCACATGTTCCCTGAAGGACAGGACTGTCCCCTCCTCTCACCCCACTGCCATCTGCACTCCCAGTGTCCCGGCTGGCACAGCAGGGGCTGGCACACTCCCCAGCCATACCAAAGGCTCTGCAGCGTCCCCAAGGGGCTGCAGACACCCGGCCCTGTCCAGGCCAGGGCCTGACCTGATCCCACCATCCTGGGGAAGGAAACCTCCTCCTGAACGTCCTGGTGACGATGTCCCTGCCTGCCCCCAGCACAACCTGCCCACTCACAGGCAGCAGCAGCTGCATCTCTGCCCCACTGCTGAGGGGGTTGTGAAGACATTTCCTGAAGAAGCTCAAAGTTTCTTATCCCCACCATCCCATCATCACCCTCCGAGATCTCTCACGGGCCAGTGGGGTTCCCCAGCCATCCTGGGGTAGTGGGTGACACCAGTATCCCCCAGGCAGCGCCGTGTCCTGAGCTCCCCGCCTGGCCTTGGGTCCTGTGCATACAATTGCAGGGACAACCTCCATCTAGCGTAGGGACAACTTCCGCCTAGTGTAGGGACACTGTGGCCAGTGCTCAGGGACACGGAGTGACACAAATTCCTGAGATCCTCTCTGCAGCCTTGTCACCATGCAGCAGGAGAGCCATGGGCACCCTGTGGCCAGTGCAAACTGGGGGTGGCATGGAGGGACAGTCCTGCTGCTGGCCAGCCCACCTCCTTGGCCACCACCATAGGGTCCCTGGGCCTTGACACCACCATCAGCACAGCACTGAGGAAGCAGGCAGGAGACATGTGGCACAGGGCATGTCCCCAACCCCCCAGGAGCCTTGGGAGCCTGAGGGACCAGCATGTGAATGGGGACCAGGTGCAGCCACGTGTCTCAGGGGACAGGGCAGGAAGGCAGTGGGGGGTCCCGAAGGAGCCCATCTGGGAGCACAGTGGGGAGCTGGCTAGCAAGGGAACAAGTAGGGACACTGGGGAGTCCCCCTACACGCACATTTCCCCTGCAGTATTTTAGCTGGCGAGTGCAGCTGGCAGCACAACGGGCTGCTTACAGCCTTCAGAGGGGGCTGGAACACATGTCCCTGGCCATGGGGTACCCCTCCCCATCAGAGGGAAAGCTGGACTGAGCCATGTCCTGTCCCCAGCCACCTCACTCACCCCTACAGACCCCCCTGGGGGCAGAACAGGACCCAGGTTAGTCTCGGCAGCAGGCGTTCACTCTGGACCCTACTGATGGCAGCACCTGCAGTTTGCAGCAGCTGCCTGATGGAGGTAGGCAAAAGGCTGGAGCTCCCTCCCAGCTGGCTCAGCCCTGGGAAGAGCAGGTCATATGGCTGCCAGACCGTGCCATGGGGCAACCGTCTGCCCCCCAGTTGACCTTCAGTGCCCACCCTTGTTTCCTGGCAGCCCATGGATGGGCAGAGGAGGCACCTTGTGCTGGGAGCCAGCTCTGGGGCACTCCCAGAAAACAACCCAAGCCAGCACAGGGGCCCCTTCATCCCCAGCCCCACTGGACCTCGAAAGTGAAGCTTCTTCTCCAGGACGCCCCATCCTGCGGTGCCGCTGAGGGTGTTGGCAATGGGTCCCGGTACAGGCACAGACACACACGGCCCTTTCTTCACCCCTCGGCCCCGCGCACAGCTCGGCGCTGGCAGCAGGTCTGTGCCGCACAATGCGCCTCCTTGTTCACCCCAGCCCAGGGCCGGCTTGCGGGGAATGGCAGGGAATCGCCTCCGCTTCCTGCTGGAGTTTTATTACATTCACTGTATAAATAAATAAATACGATCCAGAAGAGAAGGAGAGAACCATGGGGCAGCCTGGAGCCAGGCAGGACATGGGCTTGGGCTGAGCCCCGCAGCACCGGTGAGCACTCCAGGAGGGAATAGGGGGTCCTGGGATGCCCCAGGGTGGCTGTGCCCCCTGGGACGTCTGTGCTCCCCTGGTCTGCACCAAGTCCAGAGTCCCCCACCAGCCCAAATTCCAGCAAACGCAATCCAGGAGGCAGCTCCGCAGCCCAGGGCCCATGGCAAGCGCCCAACGAGGGGCTTGCTGTGCCAGGCACGGACCCTGGCCACCATCACCACTACTTGGCTGGAACAGAAACCATCTCCCAGGCAATTTGGGAAGTGCGGGAGCACCCTCAAGCCCTGCCAGCCCCAAGGCCAGCACTGCACGTGCTTATGGGCTGGCGGAAAGCTCCTGTGTCCCCAGCCTGCTCCTGTGCATGGCTCATGTGTTGCTCTGCCACCATAGGCCAAGCACATCTGCCATGGTTCACGCTGGTGTGGCTCGCAGGCTGGACCTCAGTAGGGACACAGGCAAAGCATCCCCTGGGGAGCAGGAGCAGCCCTGCAGAGCCCAGTCCAAGCCCAGGCTGTGCTGCCCCAGCAGCAGAGACAGAGGACTGGAACTGGCTGGAAAGGGTTTATACATACTATTGAGTGGGCCAAGCTGCCCATTTGGTTGCTAAATCAAACCAAAGATCTCCAGTGCGATCTCGAGGTACTGTCACCTCACTTGGGTACCCTATCACCACAGGGGACCTTTAACTGGCCCCCATTTGTTGTCAGCACCATTGGTGCTGTTGAAGTCCTCCTTGTGCTCGCTACAAGGTTCAGCACAGCCACGGTAGATGAAGGCAGATGCCTTCCTCCAAGCTGCATGGACCTATCAGGGTGGTCCAGGAAGAATTTCAGCATTTCCAGTGCTTTTGGGTTCGGTTGGTTTCAAATTCCCCAGCAAGGTTTGGAACAAGAGTAGTGAGCGGGCTGGGGGAGCCCAGGCTGAAGGTCTCCTGTCTTTGCAATCTTTGGCTGAGTATTTGCACATACCTTTGCTGTCCTCTTCCCTGATACTGGACAGAGTTCATCAGCGCTGGGCAACACCATGTTGCATTTCTTCTTCTCTTCCCAGGCCCCAAATCAGTCCATGTTCAGGTCACAGTCCTCTTTCTGATGGTTCCTACCCAAGGTTGGGTCACTTCTTGCTCTTGACAAACCATCAGTATCCTCCTCCCTGACCTGGTTCTTCCTTGAGTCCCAGCCTCATCTTCTCCTCTCCACATGAAGCATGCTATGAGACCACCATCTCTAACCTGGCCAGAGGAGCAGCTCCAGGGTGAAGTTCTTCAGCCATGTCTCTAATCTGTTTACAAAGGGTGCTGCTGTTGTGCAATGATTTCCATCACAACCTCCACTTGGCCCTCTCTGGAGAAAAGCTACTGCAGATGAGCTGACCTGAATTACCTCAAGACAGACACTGATATTCCAGCAGAGCCAGCTGGACGGATGCTGAATTCTGGGGCAATAGAATTTCTGCTCTCCTCAAGATGAATCTGGAGCTTTTCTGTCCCACTGCCTCCCTCCGCCCGTGGGCTTTGGACTACTTGTCCATATGAGTGTTTCCTGGTTGGTCACTCTGCTCCTCAGCACACCTGGCCAGTTGGATGGGCTCTTATACCCCAGAGTGATCAGCAAACACCCCTCGCCTGCCTGGCACCACCCACGGCCCAACCGCAAACCCTCCACTGGAAGGTCCGGACCCGAGCCCAGTGGGACCCCTTGGGGAGACAGGCTTCAGGCTCGGGGAATCCAAAACAGTGAAGAATTAAACCCAAGATGACCTAAGTGTGTTCCAGACAAGCGAGGTAACCTCCTCACCATCCCCCATAGCCCCGCTTGGACCAGCCAAGGACCACCCTGACCCCTGTGGCCACCTGGGCACCCCGTCCCTCTGGGGCAGCACTGGTGGGTGCAGGCAGGCAGGTGTGCGTCCCACCAGGGAAGGAGTTTGCTACTGGAGTGGCACCAGCATGACCTTTTATGCAAACTTTTATGAAAATACTCAAGAATGCAAAGATTAACACACACCAAAAAAAAACCAGCACCACGGTGGGTAAGCTGGCTGCCTCCTTTTCTTTTCCAAAAAATATTTTCACAAGATGGGGCAGTGCTGCTTTAGGTCCATCATCGGCATCACGGCATGGAGAGCTCAAGACAGCACTTGGAATGGAAACCCTCAGGTATGTCAAACAAAAATACTATTTACCGTTCACTTACTAATCTTGTTCTCCTCTGGGGGAAAAAAAACACAAAGCTCCTGTATTTATTTAGCAGAACTCAGCACTTTTGGGTTTTGCCAATGGCACCTAAATATAGTTCATGAGAAACAAATAATCTTTCAGGGATTTCTGCTCCCTCCATTTCTCCAATCACCTTTCTTTAAAGGTCAGGCGACTGCAGCAAAGGCTCTCACCCCAGCTGGCATCCCCTGCCATTTGGGCATGAGTACTGAGCTAAGAAAAGGTGCTTTTTTGATGTGTCACCAAGTCTGTGAGGTGGGTCACCCACTCCCCAGGCTCCTTCAGCAGTGCCAGGGGTAGGCTGTGGGATGGCTCTGCTCTGTTCCCATCCCCAGCCCCAGCCAGTCCCTCTCCTGCCCCTGCAAATGGCACCAGCCCTCCGGGCACGTGCCAGGTCGCTGGAGATGGGGAAAGGCAAAGGCTCACTCGCTCTTATCAGAGAGGTCAACATCTGGAGATGACACCTTGTCCCAGAGCAGTGCCAGACCACAGGTCCCAGCTCCCAGGGTGCTGGTGGGTTTCCCCAAACTGGTGGGAAATGCTCGCTGCTGCTGGACACAGTGAAGGCAGGGGAGCTGGTGCTGAGCCAGGACCACAGCCCTGCAGGAGGGAAGAGATGGAGATGGCTTGCTGGGACAGGACAGGAGAGAAGAGGAAAGAATGAGCAGGTTAAAGACAGGGCAGGGCATCTTTGCACTGCTGAAAGATTGTGGCAAGAAGAGTCCATCTTCTCGTGGCAGAGGATGAAAACTGAGCTGAGTCTCTTCCCCTGATGTTCAGTCTGCCTGTTTCTGCTCTCTGCCTTGTCCCCGAGTTATCTTTTTCCCCTTTTCCATCCCTAATCCTGTCCAATGGGCAAAGAACCAAGGGCAGGGAGCTGGCGATGGCAAGCAGAGCTGGCAGGCCCTGTCAGCCCTCAGTACTTCTGAGACCCAGGACTGGAAAACAAACCTGCCTCCAGGTACGCAGCAGGACTGGCCTGAGGGACAACCGTGTCCCGTCGTTCTCCTGTGGCTGCCCACGCGTCCTGCTGGCCGTGCCAAGTGCAGAAGCCAGTGCCCTCTGGATGAGTTCAAGCCACTCTGCACCCAGCTCATGGCTCCCAGTAAAGCCGAGTTTGCTGGAACCCCCCCAGCAGCAGCAACAATGTGCCCACACGGGATTTGGAATGTCTGCATGACAAGACAGGTGGCCTTGAGTGGCAAAAGGGATTTGGGATGGCTGCATGTGCTCGCTGAGATGCATGGCAGGGAGCTGCAGCACAGCAACAAACCTGCGCCCAGCCCAGTCCTCCCTAGCCTAGGGTGTCCCCCGGCACCCTCCAAGCATTCCCAGCCCATCCCATAGGAAGGGAAGGCAGGGCTGTGCCTGTGGTGCTGCCCTGCCTCCCACCAAACCCCCTCCCCGATCCTCCTGGGGAGGGGAAGCTCCCCAAAGCCATGGGGGTCTGGTGTGGGTCCATGTCCCCCCCACACCAGCCTGCAGAGCACAGACCCTGCCGTGCAGGCATGTCACGTCCCAAACACCCCAGCAGGGCAAACCCTTCCCCACCGGCCCCGCTGCCCTTCCACCCTCTCTCCCCTCCTGGATGTTGCATTTTACGCCCTCACTGCAAACTCTACAGCACAGGAAAATGTGAGGCCATGGAAAACCAAGTCGGACCCCAGCAGCTGGGCCACCTTCCTCCTCCTCAGCCCCTTCGTCTCACAGACCACAGGTTGCCCAGCTCCTGGCATCTCTGGCATTCCACCCCAGCTGGGCTGCCCACACCCCCTCCACTGCAGCGAGAGGGACCCCCGCACCCCCCAGGCTGCAGAAGGATAGTTTTGGGGCTCATTGAGTGTTTTGCAGAGCAGCCAGAGCTCAAAGGGAGAGAGTGCTCAGTGGTCAGGANCGACAGGACAAGGGGCAATGGCTTTAAACTAAAAGAAGGAAGATTTAGACTAGATACAAGGAAGAAATTCTTTACAATGATGGTGGTGAGACCCTGGCCCAGGTTGCCCAGAGAGGTGGTGGATGCCCCATCCCTGGAAAGATTCCAGGCCAGGTTGGACAGGGCTTTGAGCAACCTGGTCTAGTTGAAGATGTCCCTGCTCATGGCAGAGGGGTTGGACGAGAGACCTTTAAGGGACCCTTCCCACCCAAACCATTCTTAGATTCTATGAACAAAGGCTTGGCGCTGCTGGTGAAGCACCCCCCATCCACCCTTCCCTGTGTTGCTCCAAGCCCGGGTCCTTCATAGGTACATGAGCTACAGCCTTCATGACCTCCACGCTCAGGACCAGCCTCACCAGCATGCAGCACGCCTGGTGCATGCAAGGCCAGGGAAGTGCCAGCATCTCTCCCCTCCAGCAGGGAGTGGAGCTGGGAATTGTCCCTTCCCTACCGTGCCAGGTAGCACACCCAGCACTTCTCAGTCCCCAGTGCGGTCAGGATCCCACTCTCAGTTTACAGTCCTATCTTAAAGCAAATTTGAAGTCTCCTTTTGTCCACTCCACAACCTTCTCTACTACCTTCTGCCGGGCACAGTTCCTGTCTGGCTTTATGCAAGACGATGCTCCTTACTGGGGACAAGGCAGGGGAGACTCTGGGGTACACTGGACATGAGGTGTGCATGGGAAGGGCGGGGACAGACCAGCAAGACCCTGAAAAACAGTTCAGGTCTGATTTACCTTTTCCCAAAAGCTGGAATAAAATAAGTCCAGGAGCATGAGAGAGCTCCCATTTCCCTGCTGGTGCCGAGGCGAGCAGCCCCGTGCTATGGCAGGGGAACAGGACCCCAGCTGTTGGGGATGCTGGGCTAGGGGGCTGCCCCACAGACTGAGGCACAGGTTGGTTACTGGGGCACAAGAACCCCACCACCCAAAGCATGTTCTACCACCGTTGTCTCCCTCCAGCTAAGGGACTGGTCCTTGGCATCTGGTTGTCTCAGAGCAGCATCTTGTGCAGCTTAAACTCCCTCAGGGCAAAGTCACGATAGGAACCGGGGAGGGAGGAGAGGAGCCAAGGCTCTGGCACAGCATCAGCCAGATCCAGCTTCACCAGCATTTCCATGGCCTCCCTTGACAGCCTGACCTGAGCAAGCCATGGAGCAGGGACCTGCTGGAATCTGCAGTGGGGACAGACACCACACAGGAGCGGGAAAGCAAGGCCGGCTGAGGGGTTGGGGGGGCTCAGACTTGCACAAGCCAGACTTCTCCCAAGAGGATCTTTAACTGAGAGCTGCATCATCCATAGGGAGCAGCCCCTTGGCTGCTGTCCCCACTCTGGACGGTGATGCTTTTGTCAGCCATCAGACAGCACTTGACCCCAGGGAGCCACAGCAAACAGACATTTTGAAACGTTCATTCTGAAACAACTGCTAATTGTTCCCAATTAGGGCCAGGTCTTGAATACTCATCAGCACATGGCACCAGCCCTAATGTGTTTCACAGGATGGCGAGGAATGGTGGCTGTGGAGCAGGGGGAAGGTGTCCCACCACCACCACCTGCCTTGCTGAGGGAGGGATTTGTATTTACGTTGCTTTCAGGGAAAAGGAAAATGTGCTCCGGGCTCCTCTGGGCTTTCATGGCAGCTCCTCGAGGGATGAAGCAGGGAACCGAGGGTCCCAAGGGACCTCAGCACCCCTCAGCAGCAGCACAAGTGCCAGCCCAGGAGTGCCTTCTGCCCTAGCTCAGCCAGTCACCCCCACGCTGTGACCAGCTGCCTTTGGGCAGCCCCAAAACCAGCAGCTCCTGAAGCCAGGGCTGTGGGGACAGCACAAGCCCAGGGGCAGCCTGACCCAGAGCGAGGACAACAGGGGCTGCATGGCTGCTCAGAGGCTGCAGCCATGCAAAACCCAAATACATCAAACAACCAAAAAGAGGGTTTGCCCAGGCTGTAAATGCTCCTCAGAGTGAAGCAGAGCTGTTTTCCCAGGAGCTGAGCCAGGCTGGACAGATGTGTGAGACTATCCCCAGAAGCAGCTCTCTGCTCCCGCAGCTCACAGGGTTTTTCCCAAAGCTGGAGACAAAACCTTATGGAATTTTGCAAAGCCCAGAAGAGCAATGGCACAGCAAGATGACAAGGTGAGGGTTTGGCTGCACCAATGCCCCCAAACCCACCCAACAGAGTACAAGCTCCCAAAACCTTGCAGACGCTGAAAACACCTTTGCTACTGGACGTTGGCAAGAGCCGAGCAGCCGGCACAGCGCAGGCTGGGCTCCCTGACTCTGCTGGTCAGGTTTGCCTCTGGAAACACCAGCCCAGGTTGCTAGGAGCCCTGTGGGAGCCTCTGCTCTGCCACGGGGGGAAACCCCCTTGGTGACCACACTACAAGGAAGGCGAGCGTACCCCCAGTTACCCTTTCAGTAATGGATGCCTCCTCCACCACCCGCAGCTGCTCAGCTGGGCACTGCCGGGCCGCCGGCACGCTGGGGAAGAAAGGAATTTCTGTGTAAATCCCATTTACCGTAGGGTTTCTCACTTCCCCTCCGGCAGACAATCCCTGCCCTCAGCCCAGTGCTGCATGAAGGGGCTGTTTAATATATTTTTGGAAGAGGGGAAAAAAACCCAACCCTCTCTGAAAAGAGCCTCTTTCAGCTAATAATGAAGTGAATATTATATTAAGAGTGAAAACATATTCAGGGTAACTTACAGAGGGAGACAGAAAACCTTTTCATAACACCCTAGCCACAAACACAACTGCCAATTAAACTGGCTTCGTTTGCCGGCCTGTGCCAACACAAACGAGGGGCCAGGGGAGCCGAGCACACCCGAGCCAGCGCGTTTGTGCCCAGTTGGGCTCAGCCAGGGCTGACGGCACTGAGGGGTTTCCGCTCTGCTGACTTTCAGAGCCAGCCATCAAAACAAAAAGGCACAAGTCCCCTGCCCTGGCCCAGGCTCGGCGGCCCCATGCATCCTATGGAGGTTGGGGGAAGAGGAAGCTGCATCTCCCACCCCAACAGCCCATGCTGGGGGAGGAGACCCACAGCCAGTCCTCAGGGCTGAGATCAGATGGTAACCAGAGGTGCCAGAAGTTGGAGCACCTTCCAGCATCCCTATCCACACTGTGGGGTTCCCATGTGCCCTGGACATCTTGTCCCATCTTTAGCTCTACCATTCCACATTTTGGTTACCTGCCAGCGACGTCAGCCTGCCCTCCCCCCCAGGAGTACAGCCCACAACATGGTGGGGGCATCAGCACTCATCAATGCTCTCCAGGGTTCTTGCATCAGCTGCTGCTGGAGGGGACAGCCATCCAACAGGGTTCTCCTGTGCCATGTCCCTTGGGGGCTCACCAGGATGGAGGAGAGATGCAAGGGGGGCAACAAGCTGGGAGACCTGATCCACAGGTGACACATGGGATTATGATTCACACAGGATTTATCTTTGTCCTGCAGCCCAAGGAGTTGAAGGGATGGGTTGAGGATACATAACATCTCAGGTTCTTGCTTAAACACTGATGCCAGGAAAACATCACATGATAGCAGATAATACTTTAATTGAGCAAACGCTCAGAAAGCTCAGGAGCTGCAAGTTGACATTTGATAAACCCAAACTGGAAATACAAGACCACATTTGAGTTGTAACCAACCTTCGGAACAGTTTCTCCAGGGAACACGCTGAAGATGTTTGTCAAACTATTTAATGGAGGGGGAGGTGGACGAAGAAGTAGCATATTGGCCAAAAATAAAAATTCCAGTAGCATACTTCTCAAAGGTTCACATTTTTCTGATTAACAATCAGAAAGTGAAGTTCCCTGTAGAGTTTTTTGTCTGTTTTGCTCAAGGACTTGTATTTCTCTTTTAATGCCAAGTCAAGGTCCAAACACATCTTTGATTTTACCCAGAGGCTGAAAGTTTGTATTTCATTCTTAAATTTAAAAAGAAAAAAAAAAAAAATCAGGAAAGTAATTTTTCACCATTATCTGGTAAAGAAAAATTGAAAAATGCACATGAGCAAAGTCTAGTTAACCACAGGAAGTCTCTCACACAGCAGTAAACTGGCTGTCAACCTGGAGACAGCCTCTAGGTCAAATACAAGTCACTGGCTGGGGCTGGGCGAGAGCTGAGGGGAGGGCAGTTGCCATTCTGCAGCCTGTGCCACTGCCAGCAGAAGCAGACCTTCCAGAGGCTCACAAAGCTCCTTACCCTGCCACAGCGAGCCACCCCACCAACGTGCATTTCTACGTTTCAGATTTAGCCTTCCACAAGGAGTTTCATCCCTACAGCTTGGAAAGCCTCTGCAAGGTCATTGACAGACAGGGATGCGCCAAGTTTCCATTTGCAGACCCAGCTGCCTGCGCTGGCTCAACCAAGTGCCCAAAGGCTGCCAGAGAAATGCCAGCTCGCCCCACATCAGAGCAGAGCCTCCACGACAGGCACAGCTGCCTCCTGCTGGAAAAACTCTGCCACATTTATGTCTTCAGACCTATCTTATCCCAACAGTCAGGATTCTGCTGAGAAGTTCTCCGCTTCTTGTAGGGAAGAGGTACCAGCTTCTGATTACAGCAAGTTATTGTAACTATTTGTGCAGAAAAAGACCCATAGCCAGATTTAAAGCCCATCAGAAACAAACCCCTGATCCACTTGCCTTCAGCAAAGCACTATGAGGGAGGTATTGCCATCTAGTGTTAGCCCAGGAAACAGGACCCGACAGACACCCACCTCCCCTTGCTGCCAGCCTCGCCGGGGCTGCTGGGGGGACAGTTTTAACACCCTCCTGGAAGACAGCAGCGTTGAGCAGACAGGACAAGGCCACCTGGGCCAGGAGGACAGCTGGGAAGCCCTAGCAGTGATGGCTGTGAGAGTCCAAGCCCAAGCAGCCCAGGCTTGGGATCTTTAAATCAGAGCCAGCGATTTGAGTTTCTGGCCCAGTCCAGGTAAAAGTCTCACCAACAACTTTCCACGCAACAAGTACATTTCAAGTGTGTATTATCACTGCATGCATCAGAATAAAGCCTCACAGTGTATGATTAAGAGATTTAGTAGGATATAACTCCATTTCTTCCTTTCTGATCATCAAGAAGTCTTGTGGAATCTTCTGGAAAAAAAAAAGCAGATCTCAGAAAAACCTAGTCACTGGATTATTCTTAGGGGACAGACGACAAAACCCAAACCCTGCGTGCCCTTTAGGTCTCTTTTCTTCAAACCAAGCAGCACAGCAGGATTTAACCTCCCCTTGGGGACCAAGCCATACTTTCTCCAACAGCACAGAGGCCCAGAACAAGCAGCGGGTTCCAGAAGTGTGCTTGCAAGGTGCTGCCAACCCAAAACTTTCCTAACCTCCCCCCACCCTCCTCTTTGGGGCATCCCACCAAGAGGGCATTTTACTTTAAGACGCTGTCAGAGCGTGGTGGTAAGGAATCCAAAAGCCATAAAGACAGTGGTAGAACAAGAACGCTTCAGACATTTCTCTCCTGGCAAGGGGCTGCCTTGGATCACACAGTGACCACAGGCAACCCTCCCTGCCCAGCAAGTCAACAACAAGGCACTGAATCATGTTGAGAAGACATTATCCATCCTAGTCAAACAGGGGCAGGACAAATACCATGAAAACATCGTTTCATGTTACCAGGTTCCTCCTCGTCCATGGCTTCTTGCTAGTTTTGTATCTACCTGCCACCATCTCACTTAGAAGCACTTGATTGTGCATTTAATAAATCCCAGCCACAGCAGGAAGGCGCATGTTCAGAGAGACAAGGGCAGTGCACAATGGATTTTGCTCCAACAGGAAACCAACTTGATCGAAGCTAGAGGAGTCAGCAATATTTGTAGGGGATAAAGCTGCTATTCTTAATTTGAAATTGAGTATCAACACTCACAGGAATGTTCAGCCAAAGCAAAGAGCACAACATGCTGTTGCCCAAGAAGGGAGCTAGCTACAGAGCAACAAACCAGACCCGATTTCTAAATTCCAGCTCTGTACGCTGAAAGGACTCTTGCACAATAAATTGGCACAAGTCTTGCCAGTGCTAGTTCTCAGGTTGGTTTATTTTCTCAGAACAAAAATATCAAGCATAACTTTTTTAAAGAACAACCTGTATAAACAATACAAAACTTCACGGTGTCCTGCTGCCACTTACAGATTCCCTAAAAGCAGCCCAGAATCTGCAAGAGGAAGGGTGTCAGGAAAGGTTTTTTTTCAAAGTGTGTGCAGGGGAAAAAGAGTGGGGAATACCTTCCTCTCCTACAGCAGGATTTGGTTCTTCTGGAAACAGCCTCACAAAATGGCAAACAAAACCAACTTCAAGAAAATCAGGTTGTGTATAACCACAGAACTTCCACTTCACGCTCTCAAAACCAGACAGTGCTCTTGCCCCTTTTCCCAAAACATGCCGAGATCCCCGTGTGCCCAGAGGTGGGTCTCCCTCCTGTCCAAGATCCGCTCTTTGTCAGCTGGCAAGGTCCTAGGATAACAAAATACCACAGTCAGTGTCCCACAGATATCACCTGTACATTTTATCCCATTTTAGCATTAAATAGGCAATCATTACTGGCATACATCTACAGTGGCCCTGAAAGAAACACCCAGAATCCTGTGGACCTGCACAAGTGGAACAGGCGCAGTGAAATCCCCATAAATTCATTCAACTTCCTCACACAGGACTTGGAGGAAACCGAGTGACGAGTGGTGTTCCTCAGGGGTCGGTAGTGGGACCAGTGCTGTTTAACATCTTTGTCAGTGACATGGACAGAGGGATTGAGGGCACCCTCAGAAAGTTTGCCCGTGACACAAAGCTGTGTGGAACGGTCGACAAGCTGGAGGGAAGGGACACCATCCAGAGGGACCTGGACAGGATGGCAACCTCATGAAGTTCAACCAGGCCAAGTACAATGTTCTGCATGTGCGTTGGGGCAACTCCAAGCATAAATGGATGGAGAGCAGCCCTGAGGAGAAGGGCTAAGGGGTGTTGGTGGATGAGAAGCTCAACACAACCTGGCAACGTGCACTCGCAGCCCAGAAAGTCCCCCACATCCTGGGCTGCATCCCCAGCAGCGTGGCAGAGGAATTCTGCCCCTCTGCTCTGCTCTGGGGAGACCCCCCCTGCAGTGCTGCCTCCAGCTCTGGGGCCACCAACATCAGAAGGACATGGACCTGTTGGAGCGGTGCCAGAGGAGGCCATGGAGATGCTGCAAGGGCTGGAGCCCCTCTGCTGTCAGAGTTGGGGGGGGGGAGAGTTCAGCCTAGAGAAGGCTCCGGGGAGACCTTAGAGCAGGTTCCAGTCCCTGAAGGGGCTCCAGAAAAGCTAGGGAGGGACTTTCGATCAGGGAGGGGAGCCATAGTATGAGGGGGAACAGTTTTAAACTGAAAGAGAGGAGATTTAGATGAGATATGAGGAAGAACTTCTTTGCTGTGAGGGTGGTGAGAGCCTGGCCCAGGTTGCCCAGAGAAACTGTGGCTGCCCCATCCCTGGAGGGGTTCAAGGCCAGGCTGGAGGGGGCTTTGAGCAACCTGGTCTGGTGGGAGGTGTCCCTGCCCAGGACAGGGGGGTTGGACTAGGTGATTTTTAAAGTCCCTTCCAATTCTAGCCATTCTGAAATTCTAAGAACCCAAAACTAGGAAGTTCACCCTAGAAACCAGAGAAACCCTGAGAATGCCCTTCAGGCAACCTTCCTTCCTGTCGGTACAGGGTGACCCATGCTACCCATCACTTGTGCTTTTCCAACCCTGTCTTGGATCACCTGCCTCACCTTCTACATGGCTACACTGACCTCGCTGCCAAAACCTCACCTGCTCCTTTGGTGCCTCTCCCAGTCATGCCTTCCCTCTGCCCCTCCACCTGCAGACAGAACCAGCACCTTCTCCTCCCTGGCCCTCGCAAGCTGTTTGAGCTGGTTTTCAAGTGCTGGCCAAACACTGCGAGACTTGTGGTGGAGATGTGGTACATGCGAGTGCAACGTGGACCTCTCTCTTGTCCCCAAAGCCTTTAAGCACCCGGGATAAAAGACACTCAGCACACATTCACACTGCTTTCTAATGTGCCTGCTCACAACATTGCTGCAACTGGCACCTGAGAAACTCCTGGAGAAATACTGATACAGAGGGAATTTCCCTGACTTGTCAGAGTGCAGATGGTACCAAAACACTGCTGAAGAGTCAGCCTCCTCCCTCCGTCATCCATAGGATGAACAGCAGAAGGAAAAAAAATAAGAATCAGATAAATCCTTGGAAACCTTTCCACAAGATAACTCATTATCTGTGTCCTACAGAAGTTCTGAGGATCAAACGAGGTACGTTCAAAAGATCTGTCTCCTCTCAGCTCAAGAATACCAGGAGCCCAAACCAATTTTTGATAGTCCTTCAGCAGCTGAGGCCACTACAGTTTGGTCAGCAGGCTCGGCTACAGGGGCAATCTCTGCAAACGCAAGTCAAATTACCAGCAGCAAAACAGGGAAGCCTGCTCCTTAGAGGATATCCATTTACAGACTGCTAACCAGAAAGCAAAAAAAAAAAGAGTGGTAGTTGTGAGGAAAACAGACGCTTTACTGACTAGAGGATGGGGAGATGAAGCATCACATGATGCTCAAAATCCACACCTCATTCATTTTGTATCCTTGAATGGCACCACAGGATCACAGGATAATTAGGCCTGCAAGGAACATCAGTAGGTCTCTAGTCCTACCTCCTGCTCAGAGCAGGGTCAGCTATGGGGTCAACCACATTACTCGTCCTCCCCCAATGACCCTGAAGCACCGGGTTTTAGTCAGTCTGTGCTCAGAGCCACAAAAAAAAACGGTGACTTAACTGCCACCCTGCCAGAAAACCGAGTCTGAATTGGGACAATGTGCCTTTCTCAAGGGCTGCCCCCAATTTAAAGTGTGGGATAATAAAAGCACAAAACGGTCAAACAACTTTAAAGATTGCCAGAAACACGCAAGTAAAGACTTCTCTAGCCTAGCACAAACCAGGATTCACAGCAGCAAGTCATTGTAGAGTCACTGTCCTGGTTCACCCAGACTCACAAAATCCCATGTTACACTCGTTTAACAGGCCACCAAACCTTCCAAACCTGGGGGTTAACAAGGTTCATTGCAATACAAGATATTCCAATCAGCTTCAGGCTAGCAGCACCTTCTGATACCTACCCTGACCAGGAGAAAGGGGAGAGGAAGCTTCTAAAGAAGGAAAACTACTGGAGGACACTTCAGCTGATCTCTTCTCTTCAAAAATTAATCAGAGGTAGAAATACTTAAATCATTTCTCCAGTTCACAGCATAAAGTTCTAGCAACTAGAACGAGGAAAGAAAGGCTTCTACAGTAGAAAAAAAGATTAATTACGCTTGATGCACTGTAGCATTCTGCACATTATTAGAGAAAAGCATCTTTGCTCCTGTTAAAATGCAACTGACTTCTACTCTGGTTCTTGTCAGTCTGATATTATCCTCACACAGCACTTCCTTTAATGTATCCCTGATGGGCATACTTAAAAGATAATCACTTGATGCTTCCAGTGGCTGTTAGTTGTGGTTTGAGGTGTCTAGCTGGGTATAAAACCTACAGCTACTGAGACTTCTTGTGCACCATAAAAACAAAGGATCAAACTGTGAGTCTTCTGGTTTCATGGCTGTTATTTGAAGTAATAAAGTCTTTACATGGAGCTAATTAAAAAAATATTCAAACTGAAACCCTAAAGCCATTTCAAGGAGTGTTTGATCAGTTCATCTCTTTCATTTCCACCTAATGGCTACACAATCAAAGGAGAAGCGAAGGGAAAACACACGGCCCTGAAGATGCAGAGAGCTGGATCGCGTTCAAAGCATTTGCTGCTCCTGCAGGTAGGAGAACAGCGTGCTCCAACCAGGACTCCACTCCAATATTTGTTTCCTTCCCTTAACAGCAGGTTGGCAGCAACTCAGCCACAAAACCCAGCAAGGCACACGCTCGCTTTGAAGTTCAGAGAGAAGTCTGTTGGTACCCACTGTATTAATTCATGCTTCAGAAAGACAAGGCGGACAATCATCAATTTACAGTAAGCAACACACCAGGTCACAGGTCATCTATAATCACAGTCACCTTTACTCTGCATTAAAGCCATAATTAACAGTTAATGTTTAACTGTGGCTTTAAAATTTGTTCAGGCTGCTTTCTTGCATAAAGAATGGTTGCTGAGTCTTTCCCAGCTTCCCTTTTCCCGCCTCCATCTCCTGCAGGGAAGTGCCATGTAGGCACCAAACACAGCAGGTAAGGCTTTTGCCAGAGCTCGGGAAAGCTGGCAAGTAAGAAGTATGCACTAAAAGCACAGCTCCTGCCAGTTCAGCCTTCATTAAACCCACCCTCTGACTCAGTGCTGAGATAACCCCCAGTGAGATGAACACTCAAGAGAAGCATTCCAGTCATCAGCTCTGTGGAGGGCAGCCTGGAAGGCTCGGCCTGGCCTTTACATCCCAGAGAAGTGCCTTTGAAGTATGGTCAGGGAAATGTAGCCTCCACACAACTCTTACAGGAGACAGAATGCCTTTTCAACACTTCTGTTCAAATCTAAATAGGATTCTCACTGACCATGGAGAAGAACGAAAGGAAAATCTTGACTTGCTAGTCAGAAGGATATAGTCCATCTCACAACACAGCTCCACATCAGCACGCTGGAAAAGGAGACGTTACATGGAGATACTTGGAGCACAGATCAGCAAAGGAGCTAAAACCTTCTTGAATGGCAATTGCCCAAGAAGCGCTCTTCACTCAAACCCCAACAAGTCCAAAAGAAACTGCCACTCTGAAATGACAGCTTGGAGAAAAACCACTGCTACTGAGAGGTGAATGAGCTCTTTCTGAAATGCACCACATGAATGACATGAGAGGTTACTGAGAGGCTCCAACTCTCTCAAATAGCCAGAAGAAAGCCCAGCAACAGCTTGAGGGCTATCAGCGAGCCGATAATGAGATGTGCTGGGCAACCCACCCTGATACCAGGAGAAGAAACAGCTATTTACAACGCCAGGCTGCCAGTTTTATCTGGACAACAACTAGAGGGAACACGACGTCTCGCCATTCCAGGGAGCCCATCTCTGAGCATGTGACGAGCCTTCAGAAAATTGCCTGATTAGGTACCACTTATCTGCTCTCTATGGAGGTAATTCTGCAGTAATACCCTCATTTCTCTCTCTGCCGTGTTTTTTGGGGATGGCCAGCTGTTAGTGCTTCAAGCAGACTCACTTTTATAGCCAAGATGGCTGTGAAGCCTTTCCTCAGAGTGTGGCAGCACACAAGCATGCAGACTCGCAGAGATACCCTGTGTCTGAAAGCTGGAGCAGGCTCTGACCTGACATCACCAGTGCACCAGGCATCCAAATTCAGATGAAGGTGCAAGGAACAGAAGCACTACTCCTCATTTATATAACCAAGCTATAAGAACGTCCATAGCCATCTGAATATCTGCACTTACATGCTTTTTTTTCAGGTTTTTTTTTTGCAAGTCAATTTGTCATGATTCTCAGCTGTGCAAAGGATCCACAGAGAGTTTCAAGCACTGCCTGCACGCTAGACAGACAGCTCAGCGGCAGAATGAATTCTCCAGAGATCTTTAACAAGTCTTGACTCCAAAGACCCTGAATGCTGATGACATGCACTACCATCCTGAACCTGAGGTGATGGAAGAAGGATCTGTCAAGTCTCCTCAGATCTCTGATAGGACAAGGATACCTAAAGCAAAAAGGAAAAACAGAAAGCAGAGCTTTTTGCCAAGCATTTCTAAAGAAAGTCCCATAGAACAGCACCCAGACAAAGCAACAAAACAACTTGTTCAGAGAGCAGGAGGTCTCAGAAGAAGGACAATTATGGGAAGGTGAAAGAAAGGATCAACTCTTCAGCACACACTTCTGACTCAGAAAGGACTTCACCCAGCAAGTCTGGGATGAAACTGATCCTTACAGCAGCTCCCAGTCCTTCAAGAGCTCAGATAACTTTCATGTCAATAATATTCAGCATTCTGTCAAATCAACAGGTCCCCAGTAAAGCTGGGTGAGTAGTGGGAGAGGCACGTGAAGGTCACGTCTACCCTCACTAGAAATAACTGCAGCCCTGCAAAGCAGCTCTCAGCAGTGCCGACACACTCCTCACATCTCAAACAAAAAGCCTTTGGGAAAGTAGCATTCCCCAAATCTGAAGCCCTCGTTAGTATCTCCTGCCTCCTGGTGCTGACAACCAAAACCACTGTCTTTTTGCAAAGTGCTGCTGCCACCATGTCAGACACAGCATTCAATGCCCTGGTGCTGCTCCAGCCATGATGTAGCCCCTGGTCCCCTCAGCTGCTCTGTGTCACTGCTGATGAAAAGGACACCCCATTATAGGGCTGCACTTGTTCAACAACGCTGGGTACCTCACAAGCAGCACAGACGAGTATTTCCCAAAACCACAATGAACACTTTGAGAGCACTTAGGAATCTTTTTGGTAACCTCAGCTGTCTCTGTATCATCACAGCTACCGCAATGTCCAGCCAGAGCATTTTAAACCACAGCTGGCCCAAGTCCACACACAGTGATTTCAATCACTGAGCGTGTCTGCTCAGGATAAGATATCTCTGAAGTCAGGCAGTGAAAAACATCCTTCACTCTTTGGAGGTGGCAATGTCCTCCAAGACCAAGAGGATATGCGAGTCTTCAAACAGACACAGTTAACAGTTCTCCAAACTCAACATACCTCTGAGAAGAACAAGCACACAACAGCAAAGTATGGAAAAGAGCCCTTTGCTTTGCTGTGTAAGGCATGAGCTTTTAAAATCCCCTGATTTAAGACTAAGATTTAAGACAGGATAAAGACATTTTCTTCTGCTGGTTCAGCGAGAAAGTCTGGAGAACCCCAGCCCAGCAGGACTGGTGGCCAGACATGCCAGTTCTGCCTGGCTTGGCAGGAGAGCTGCTTACCACCAACTGTGATGCCACAAGGACGAAAAGCGGCACCAGGGACTTGCGTGCCTCAGCTCCCTGCACAAGTATGCTGGGAACCTGAGGCACATGAGTCACAAGCACCTGCCGCAGGCTCCCACCCAAAATCGGTTTGGTCACAACCTACTTGGGTCAAGGTAACAAAACATTTTTACTTACACTTCATACAGCTTATCACAACTGAAACATAAGGGGTGAAAAAAGGAGACTTTAAAAACGATACTTCAGAGCAAACCTTAAAATAACCACGCACCTCCTTGCTGCTGGAAGTGACGGCCAGTAACTCTGAATGCTGTGCAAAACTCTTCTTATTCACATCTTACACAGCCCATTCTTTTCAAACTCCACCTGCATGCTAAGCCAAGTACTATTACGAGAATGAAAAGAGCCCAGCATCTTTTTTGCCCCCTGCTTATTTGTAACAGCTGCATAGTTTACCTTTCTGCTGCTGCCAGAAGCTCTGAAAAATAAAAGCATGCACGAGGGTATCAACCGGGGGGCTCAGCCTGTCCTTTCCAGAGCAAGTGTGCTGGGTGGCCTCAGGAGGGCAGGCAGAAGCTCAAGGAGAAACACAGCCAGGAATCTGCTCCTACCTGATCTGGGAGCTTCATGTTTGAGCATACAAAGGGGAACCCCAAGCTTTAGCCACTTGCTAAGTCCTAGAGAGGGTGGCCCTGGGCTGGGCCCCACAGCCATGCTCTGATGAGGCTGGAAAACCCTCACCTCACCAATGCCTTGGAGGATGGGAGGGTAGGGCACAGAGGTATTGTATGGGTCTCCCTCCTTTCCATTTCACATCTTTTTACGTTTAAGCCCAGGCTGGCCCTCTTGGTCTGGGCAAAGCCACCCCTTGTGCATTCAAATGAGGGACGTGTGTCCTATACACCTGGCCAGGAAGCATGTGGCAGGACATCCCTCAGCAGAGGTGGTGCTGTCATTTCTCCAGTGACAGTGTCTACAAGAGCCCAGAACCTACCAAACTTCCAGAGAGGTACTACAGGTACTACCACAGGCATGAACTGCAAAAAAAAAAAAAAAAAAAGAAGATGCTAGGAGAGGATAGGAGAGGAGAGTGCTTGAGGGAAAACAAACAAAAAAACCCCACAGAACTAAACTTTATTAAAGCTTTTCTCCTTCCTCTGCTTAACAAGGAGAATGCTTAATTAAGTCATCCTTCAAGGCTTCCTGCTCGTTCCAGCAATGCTCAGCATAAAACAGATACTTAACAATTTCCTTTGCAGCACAGGACATCTCGGTGGTACGATAATTTGCATACTCTAAAGGAAAAAGTGAAATTGCCGGTTCTCTGTTGTTGGGCTTCACGCAGTGGGTAGGGACAGTATCAGCAGTAGGCACATTTTAGATTTGCTCAGTAGTAAGGAAGAGCAGGAGGGGAAAGAGCAAGTTGCTGTTGAATCAAAGTCTGGAGCCTTCCCAAGGCAGGAGTTTTGACGGTTATGCACATATTTCTCAGTTTATTTGCAAGTCTCTTTCAGCTTATTAGGTCAGTTTAACTGGCAACTGCTGCTGATTTTAAGCCCAATTATAGTCACTTCTACCTGGTGACACAGCCACAGTTCTGTAGCCAATTCTCACCAAATAATGGCTTCAGAATTGCTAGACCCTGCTATTCATAGCAATCTCAAGTTTGACCTCAGAGTCATAGTTTCCTGCTGGAATTTCAGCATTGTCTGTTTTCACTGGAAAACGTCTGTGTGCTCTTGACTACCGAGACCACTTCTGTCTATTGAGCTGATATACATCTGAGAGGCAAGCTTTCAACTTTGGCCCATCTTTAATAAAAAACACTCAGAGAGTCATCTTTCTGGGATGAAACTATCACCAAGAACCCTCAACTAGAATCCAGGCATTTCTAGGGAATTTGTCCCCAACTCCTGATTAAGTCCTCATGGTCATGAGGGACCATAGCAATACAACAACGGTAAAATTCCTTTTTTTTTTTTAAATTTATTTATTTCTGCCAGGTCTTTCAAACAAGAAAGAACAAAAAGCTCCAATAAGCCAGTGGTCCTCAGCACATCCATCCTGCACTTTAGGGGACACTGAGGAGGACTTTCAGCTGTGCACATCCCAGGTAACCTGGCTTGACATGTCCACACTGCACAAAGCGTACAGAGGCAGACCAAAAACCCAAACCCGAAGAGGGGTAAACACGAGACCCAAGCCACTGAGTTTGCAAGGAACTGGAGCACATGGATTTAAAAAAGTGTTTGCACTTCTATTTCCTACCTCTGAGTATCTCTGAATTCCCCCAGGAAGCATCACAAGTGGCCTTGCATTTCATCAAAGAGATGATTTACTGTGACCTGGAACTCTGTTAAAAAGGAAGTCAGTTTGTTCTGAGCAAGATACTGCTTGTGGCAATTAGAGGAATTGGACTCTACAGCGAGAGGGATACAGAAGTGCCAGGCAGAATGAAGACACTCAGGCGTGTCTGGGTTTGAGTGTCATTGTGCAGAACATACAACACAGCTCTGGATTATTCAGTACACAGAAAGGAAGCATTTGTCCCTGTAACTGAGCAACTACTGCAGAACTCACCAAAAGGTACAGCAAACCCGCCTGGGAAGGAGCTCTGAAGCAGGGGGATGGATGTAGCAGTGCTAGGAGGGAGAAAATGCCTGTACTACAGTTCCCAGTCACTTTGCTGGTTAAGCTGAACAACGGGTCAGGTCAATGCTTAAAAATCACCTGCCAGCTGGTATATAGGAAAGTTTTCCATAACTGCTGTGATTCCACTGGATCATTAAACATGAGCTACAGGCAGCATTCACAGGCCATATACTCACTGAACACTTAAGACAGAAAGGATGAAGCAGGGCTGCCAGACTGACCCAGTACAGCTTGTGCCCTGAACTGAACTTGTACAAAGTTGTCAGAAAACACTAAAGAATGCTCAGTCAGGCAGCCTCAAGGCTGACTGAATTAGCAGTGCCTTTGATAGAGAGCAGGAGCCCCAGTTGGAACTGCTTTGCTCCTCTCAGAATATGTAATGAAGTTTTTAAGCAAGACACAGTAGCAAACCAACCTCCAGCTAGCACAAGGCTCTGCCCTGTGAGAGCCTCCTCCAGCAAGGGTTTTTTCTTGCAATGAATTAACAGTAGATTCTTGTGTAGGTCTTAGTGATTTATGTTTGTCTGGAACACTTATTTTAATACTATAACTAAAATCACCTTCAAAGAAGGTTAAAAATCTTTCTGACTGACAGCTGTCCATCTGCTCTGTAAGGCAGGAGAACTCCAGGAAAGCATTGGACGTGTGCATCGGCAGGAGTCAGCGGAGAAACTCTGGCTGATGAAGAGTTCAGCCCAACCGTTAAGTTTGCCTCCAGTAGAGGTTTCTGGTTTTCCCTGCCCCTTCACACTTCTCAGTCTCTACTAACTGAAGACACTGTTTTACTTACAACAGCAGCTATGTACCATCACACCAATGGTGTGGAAATCAGCAACTTTGCAAGTTGCTTTTTGGGAAAGAGGCCACACTACCTACAGTGGAGGACCTGCCTGGTGAACCAGCAGACCACCACATTCATTCAGACTTCCCACCACAAAGCTGGGCCAGCTGATGCCCAGATCAACACAAGATGCATCCCAGGTGAGGCACTGCTACATATGACTGTCAGACATAAGAGCCAAGTCGAAACCACAAGTCTCTGAAATTCAGCAAGTGGAGAATTGGAGCCTCCTTGCCAAGTCTGGAGCCATGGACTTCCTGCCCACGCTGGCAGGCTCACACATCAGTCTGAAACCCCTTTGCACAGCTACTTGCCTGGGGGTAGGTGCCTGCTAACAGACATGATCAGCCTCATCCTGAATCCAGGGCAGAATAATTTCTGCTCCAGGCAGTTCAGCACCGGGCTGGGCTCAGAGCAGGCAGAGGGGGAAAGGCTCCAGCCAGGAGAGGGGTGCATTGCTTTAGGAAGCAGCTGTTCAATCAAACCTCCTCCTCAAATACCACCTGAGCTTCCCCACAAGCACAGACCAAAGAGCCGACCTTAAAATACCACACCTGCACTGCTGTTGACGGAAAGGCTGCCAGTACTCATCTTCTACAGGCAGAAGAGGTTCTGCTTGCATTGCATGAGAGAAAACTCTGATGGCCCCGAGCCAGTGATGCTTTCTGACAGAAGGCTGCTGTCATTTTCTGCAACTCTTTCCCTAGGGTTTACCCTGAGGCAAGAGACCTGCAAAGATTTCCACTCCCCCTTACACCCCTCAAAGATTTTGACAAAAAAAAAAAAAATGATCAAAGAGCCTTTGTGCATTTATAAACCCGTCAATTTTGCTAGAAGATTTAAGGCTTTAAAGAGTCCAAAACATCTATTTGAAATTTTCTATACAAACAGGTTTCTTAATATTTCAAAAAACCCAGAAATTAAATATTTAGATTTTTCTGAAGTGAGGCATTCCAACAGCTCCAGACAGGAGCACTGGAGGGGAGGAGGAAATCCAATTCTCAAGTCTGACAGGAACAATTTCTTTTGTTTCTTTTAATTGGCAGAGAAACAAGACTACACAGCTATTTCTCCCCCTGGCTCTGACAAGGAATAGCTGGGATGAGCAGCACAGGAAACAACAAAACCAAACTTACTCAAGTGCTGCCAGTTTCAGGTTCCTATCCCATGCCAGCTCGCCTCCCAGGAAAGATTCCCCAGGCCAACGGCGCAGCAGTGTTTCATCCCACCTCTTCCCCTCCACCCACTCCCATTACCTTACATTTTGCCTCCAAAACCCTCTCATGCAGAAGAGGAGGTTCCCCACCTGAAAACACAGCTCAGACAGGCCGAGGTTTCTAAAAACCTCTGTTTTCTCACGATTTGTTTACCTTTATTTCTGGTTAGCCGGAAGAAGACTTGAGACAGGCAAACATTCGGCAACACATTTCTTTCTCCTTTTGCATGTAGTCCCTGTAGCCGCTGCAAATTAAAGCACAGCATGGCATCATGGGCTGTGGACTTCCCACCCAACCATCACTGCCACAAACAGAAAACAAATTATTTTTTCTATATAACTACGTTAGCCTAATGTAAGAGCACACTGGTAGCGAAGAGGCAGCTCCTCCAAGTCCTTCTTTCTGCCCTGTCAGGGAAGGAGAGCTGGAAACATCAGGCCTCATCCCCCAGACCACCAGACTCCACTGGTGACTATTAGCTAAGTAGATCATTTGACTTTTGGCAGCCACACACTTTCTACACCAGTTTTACAAGCATGTGGCAATGCAGAGGAACCCCCACCTGTATCCTGTGGTCTAGTTTAGTCTCATTTGTGGCAGTCCTCGTGTGAGCTCCTTCAGCATCTAGCAAGAAACATTGTCCAAGTGCCCTACTCCAGGGTATCTATCACTGACACCAGGTCTGGGCAGAGGATGGGTAGGAGACAGCAGGGATTTTTGTCCAGATACATGGCAAACAGTTTCTCCATTCTTACTTCCCAGCGTCACAGGGCAAGCAGCTTCCCAGACCGCTCCCTTTGAATCGCTGCTTCTCCAAGCACAATGTCCTCTGTGCCCTGTGCTCTCACCTCACTGGCACCAAGGTCCCACTGGTGAGGAATCCCTGAGCCAGAGGGTGACTCAGTCTGGGCACCGTCTGCATGGTTGGCTTTCCTGCATCTGCTACCATATAAGGGAAAACCTAAAGGTTTTTGTTGCAACACACCAGAATCAGCACAAGTGTGACACTGGCTAATGCTCTCTCAGCCCTCTGCCATCAGCACCCCGGGTCCAGAACCTCAAAGGATGAAATTTTGCGTTTCATAAATATTTCACTGTTCAGTGGAATTCCAGCCAGCAAGTCTCTTAAGTCTCAGACAGATGTTGCCACAACTGTCCACACAGCAGATGAGGGATGCCCACCCAGACAGATGGCACACTCACACACCTACCACAGAGGAAATCCAAGAGCCAATGATTGTAAGCACAAATTCATGCCAGATGTTGGAACAACCCTATTTTGTTCTGGATTTGATGCAATGCAAGCCTTCAAATAAAAATGCCAAATGCAGCAGCAGAATTTGCACCAACAGCCGGTACAGACACATGTTCCACAAAATCCTCACCCTGGGTTCTGCCTGTTCTCCAGTGAACTGAATTTTGCCACAACCCCGGTTCAGCTGTTAAAGAGATGCTTTTCAAAGTTTTGTTTTAGATAGCAGGAGGTAGCTGTTGATTAACACAAAACAGTCCTTTTTGCAAAGTATAAATATACCCAGTAAGGAAGTGAAAAGCCTCTAAGAACAAGATTTTGATTCATATTCTGTTTCTGAAGCATTTGCCAGATCACATTATGAGTTTTCTCAGGCAAGGCAGTTTGGCAACATCACAGCATCTAGGCCAAGATATTGAACAATTAACACCACCTGATAACATTGCCTTTTTCTATTTTATATTTGTTCCACTCTTTGTCATAGTAAAAGCAAAAAATACACCAATTTTAACTGGCACTGAAGCAAAAACTCCACAACAACAGTGGTTTAACATACACTCAACTCACTGACACAGGCATTAGCTGTACCAGCCGCTGTCTCCAGAGAGCTGACAAACCTGCCTGCCGGAGGCACAATGCCTCAGTGCTTCCTGGCAGCACAACCTCAACATTATTAGCAAGATTCCTCTTTTACCTGCCAACGTATTTCAAATGAGTCTAAGAGAACATATGAGGCTTTTAGAATCAGGAGTTCTAAGCACTGTGCCAGGGCTCTCTGACACTACCCACACACCACACCTCCGAGAGCAGCCAGAGATATTTCAGAACTACTTGCGCTCACCGAGCAATTTGGTAGCTACGGACTGAGGGGCAGATCAGGATGAATAGAAGTGGTTTACTGCAGACTTTCAGACCAGCAGCTAATACAAAGCCTTCAAGTGCTTTGTGCTTCAGAAGTAACAGAACAAGTCTGAAGCCTTGGTATTATCACAGACTACTAAAGACAATGTGGATATGGAGGACATGGATGTGCAAGGACAAGCCTGTACCAGACCACTACCTGGTGAAAGCACTCAGCTCACCAGACCGACTCCTCCAGCTGCACCAATTCCTATAGTAAGAGATGTTACTACTGCCTACAAACCTTTTTGCAAATGCCTAGCAGCAACACACACACAAGAAAGGGTTCATATTCAAAGGCTGCTTTGTGATGTCTGAAGCTGGGGATGGCATCACCTTCTGTCTGTGAACGGTGCCAGAAGGCAGCACACACTTTGGGAAGCCAGCTGGTGCTTTTCCCAGTTTCAAAGGGACAAGCAGAAAGAGGGCAGAGACTGGTGTTAGTCATGTTTTGGTGGGGACAGGGCATGACTAACGCTGGCAGGATTGTGCTGTACTCAGCCTATGGGCACATGGAAGATTTGCCTCCAGGATTGCTCACTTGTTACCTCCAAGACAACACGAAATTCACTTTTAACAAACAGTAGTATTTGTAGCATTGTACGCTGAAACACTTGCAACACAAAAATGCTGCTGTAATTAACCAACACATCTTAAAGGGAATTAAAGTCATTAATCCAGAACATGACCAGCTCGAGCACCAACCTACAACATTTCATTGGGTTTGAGGCATGTCAGCAGCCCCTGCTCTCCCTGTCATCACCCTGAGCTATACCCTCACAAGGGGCAGAACACACACATCCCCCAAGAGAAACTGTATGGGAAGAGTGGGTGCTCTCAGCTTTTCACCTATCACCTGTAACCACTGCGTCTGCAAAATGTTTGAACCAGCTGTGTCCACACCAAGAGAAACCTTCTGTATTTTCTCAAGTCGCTTACTAACCCAAAAGTTTTTTTGTTTTTTTTGTTTTTTTTTTTTTTTTTTTTCATTTTAAGTATTTTTTTGAGTGGGTGTTCCAGGCACACTCTCTTCCACAGGGATGGAAAGGAGTTCTCTTACCTTGCCAACTTTTTCAGCTCATTGTTAATATCATGGTTAAACGGCTGTAAGTGCTGAGCTCTGACCAGGAAATCCCGTGCTTTTTCATATTCTGTCATGCAGAGACAAGCCTGCCATTGAAAGAAGACAGATGCGTCACAAGATAAATATAGACTCACTGCCATCCTTCAGGACTGAAACATGTGCAGCCACAAACATTTCCGAGACAGATCCAGGTAGCTCAGGAATCCCCCATGAAAAGATCTGTGTGACAGATTTACAGAGAGACAGATTTTCCAAAAGGTCAGATGCAGACACACTGCCTTGACTGCTGCAGCAGCTCAGGAGGCCTGGCCCAGAATTTGGTTGTTCTCCTTAGTTCATTTGAGGCTCTCTCCACAGCCACAGTCAGACCAGGGTGTTCCTTGATGTGGCTTTTAGAGGAATTTATTTTCACCCACCTGGCCACACCTGAACAGTGCTTTGGCATTTCTCTGGTCAATCTCCAAGGCCTTCTCCCCATACACCAAAGCTCGGGCAGGACGTTCCATTTTCAGGTAAGTGAGCGAGAGATTGAGGAGCACCAGCAACTTGGAAGCATCGATCTGACACCGCTCCTCCTCACTGGAAGGGCTGCGACTGAGGATGGAGAACGCCTGAGCAGACAGGAAAAAAGAACTAGCGCACAACAAATCTGTTATGGAGAGTGATAAATCCATCTCATTAGCCAGCTACACCTATGTTCCTGTTTACCTAAGTCAGTTAAAAATAGTAATAACCAAAAATCTAAGTGTACTTAGGCACTATCAGCACAACTAGCCAGTTCAGCCTACAGGTTTAGGATCCTATCAAGGAAAACAGCAGAATAAAAATACTACACCCAGATTTTTAGGCCAAAGACAGAGAAGAAATCCTACAGAAAAGAAGGGCAATTTACATTATTTTTGTTACAAAGAAACACCAAGAAAAAAGCAACCCTAAATGGAGGGAAGAAAAAATCTCACAAAACCTCACTAGTTTTGAAATGAAGGCAGATGCTTTCCAGTTTGGGAATACCCAAGTATTTTCCTGCCTAGAGAGGCTGTGGAATCTCTGTCCTTGGAGATGCTCAAAACCTGAACAGAGTCCTGGGAAGCCTCCTGCTGCAGCCGACCTTCCTTCAGCGGGGGCCTGGTCAGCCTCAAGTACTGTGTGACTCCTAAATGCAAGGCTAAAAGTACATTGCCCAGGATGCCAGCGGTATTTCCATTTCCAGATCGTGGGGATTCTAGACTACTTCTCAAAGCATTAACCAGCACGCTGCTGCGGTACAAGGCCATGCTGTATTATTACACCTCCCAGCAGAAAATGACCAGAAATGCTCCAGTTCAGCACTTGGCCGCACAAACCACTCGGGGCTCTCACAGCTGCCGAGATGTACCCTTCTGTCTCCGCTGGAGCCCACAGAGAGCAAGCCTGAAAGAAAAGGGTTCTGCCTATTTTGGCTAACATTTCTCCTCCTTCATTTACCATTGTCACTCACATAAAAGCAGGTGTTTAAGTTCTGTTCTTAAATAACAAACTATGCCTGGAAAATGTAATGAAGTTATTTGATCTCTAAATTGTACCTGTTATGGTAAGCTACAACTTAATAATCACTGCTTGCACAGCTTTTCACAACAGAAAACACATTTGTTCTGGTATCATACCCTTTTGTATCTGTCTTTGGCACTCTCGAAGTGCTGCTTACGGTAGAGGTAGTTGCCAAACTCTCTCTCCGTGTCTGCCACTTTCAACACCTTTTGTAGTGGAAATGTGTCCTGTTGCTCCTATACAAAGAAATACCTGAACTTCAGCCCAAACAAAAGCAAACAAGAAGAGAGCTCCAACAGGGGAGTCCTGCACAGTCCCCTTCTGTTCACAGAGGAGGAGCCAGGCTGTGTCCAAGGCCCCTGCAGTGTCCAGCCAGGCAACCACCCTGTAGCATTTCCCTTCACCAGGCTGAAACATGCCACTGTTCTTGTACTGATAACTCCTGCTGAAGAGTGCTACCAGGTCAGGAAGCTCACCAGGACCAAAGGGACTCCAGGGTGGAAGGAAAAAAAGCAGAAATTAATCCTTAATCCTGCCCAACTCTCTCATCTGCTCAGCACAGAGCAGTTTGTACAAATGCTATTGCTAGTACAAAAGGTGAAGCTGATTCAAAGGCTCTGTTGCTCTAATGGCTCAGCATCACCCAGGGTGGCTGCCTCAGGCCAGCTCTGGGACCATCCTGACACCCGCACAGGGCATCAACCCAGCAAAACAAACAAAAACCCCACCAATAATAAAAAAAAGATAAAAATCCATAGAGAGTTTTTCCTCCTGGGTTTCCAAGTTTGAACCAGCTCACAGAGAGAGGTCAGTTAGCCAGAGAGGGCGGGCAACTGGCAAGAAGAGGACTAAGCTCTCTTGCAACAAGTGTGGTTTGCTCACATGGCTACGTGCAGACAAAGCGGTCTGTGCAGCAGCAGGAGGGAATGCAGAGGCCTCCCCCACAAGCACTGCTGCCTGTGCCCCACTCACTGACCCACAACCACAGCCCAAAGCCCTTTACATGAAAAGGGGGAATTAACAATAACACCGTAACTCACCAGGGAGGAAAGTGAACAAGGAAGGAGCCCTTGGGAGAGCAGCCAAGAAGCAAAGACAAAGGCTCGGGGGGTGAGGAGGACGGAACTTGAACGCTGTGTACTAAACAGCATTTTTTTTTTTATTTTTTTTTTTTTTTTTTTTTTACAGACAGCTCATTACTGTTCCTTCAGAGAAATTCCTGGAGGCTTGTGCCCTCTAGTGAAGCCATGGGGTTTCTTGTGAAGCTAAAAATAAACGGAAGTCATTCCACAGACTCCAGCACAAGGGAGCAAACAAAGGCAGCACCCAACTTCTCCGTCTGCACAGGAGAAGGGCAAACGGAGGACGAAGCGCAGGGGCAGCGTCAGAGGGCACACATTTGTATCAGCAGGGAGCTGGTAGCCCAGGGTCTGCATAATTGCACCTGCATTTAAGCTAAACATATGTAACACATGAGCAACAGCAACTGCAAGAAAGACAATAAAGGTCTGGCCTCCAGATTTAGGTCTCAAACCTTACTAAGGAAACTCACAGGAGTCAACTCAAAGAATGCATCAGATTCTTCTGAGTCTAGGAAGTCCAGCACCTCCACTTCAAACATCACTGTAGCATTTGGTGGGATGAGCGGAGGACAGCCCTGCCGCCCATAGGCGTAATCTGGTGTGAAGACAAATCTTGCCACCTCTCCCTTCTTCATTGTCAGCAGGGCAATTTCCAGGCCCAGCAGCGTGATGTCTGTCACAAGAAGAAATGGAAGGTCCTGAGAATCACAAACCTGGAGACCCCCTCAGACTCCAAAGAACAAAAGTTGTTGGAGTTTTTTTCTGCAAAAACAAAAAAGTTTTTCTGCAAAAGCCTGGAGGAAAAGAGTCAACAGCCCCGTTACGGCTTATCAAGGCAGTCCGCTGTTGGGACCAAGCACACTGTAAACAGTGACATCTCCTCTCATGTGATTTAAAAAACACCAAGACAAGCATCTGCCTCCAGGCAGGCAGCAAGTACCCCCCACTGTGCCACCAACAGCATGGGCACCGTTGCCTGCTCCCACAGTCAAGGGGGGCAGAGGGCAATCAGTTCCAGATTCACCATCACCTGTGTGAAGCAGGAGGCTTTTGGACTCCATTAACAAGTTTTAAAGGTTTCAACTAACCTAAAAATACTAAAAAGCCCTTAAATTAACATGCATTAATGGACTGGCCTTTGTAACCCTCAGTCCCAGGACAAACTTTTTGGCTGAAACCTACCTTTTCCAAGTTTCATCAGCCTAGGAGACTTGCTGTAGCAGTTGGTGCAGAAGGGCTCATCGCAGTGTTCCAGGTACCCGGAGTACTTCACTGCAGCCCAACATAAGGAGCGGGGAGGAGAGAAAAGCAAGAGCATGATTTCACATCCAGTAACAGTACCATTGGAAGCACACCAGGAGTTGGTTTTGCAACAGCAACATCACCCTTTTATCCTGCTTTTCTTCCTTCCTTCTGCTGTAGAACAGCACAAACTACCTTGTATCTGTACCAAAAACCTGGTCACATCCAAGTAGCCAAGTGGCGTTTGCTGTGTTTTAATATCAACACCAAATAAAACAGCTGCTTCACAGCCTTGATGCCTCTCTAATCAAGAGATGTGATTTGGTGTTTCTAAGAATTGGAATGGAAACTTCAGCTGTTGAAATTAAAACACCCCAATTATCTGCAGAAATACATAATCAAGCCTTTTCCAGCCTAAGCCGGAGCCCTAGAAAGAAAAACAAAGGGAAAATGTACACCTCCAAGCCTGCCCACTTGCCGGAGAGCTGTATGGGTAACTCCAGTGCTCACTCAGTTAGAAAACCACTGTAATGGGCTTCCCTGGACATGACATGAGGTCCCTGCAATTCAGGAACCACTTTCAGCTTCAAACTCTGAACACAGGTGGGACCTGGAAATCCTGCTTTTCTCAAGGTCAGGATGCCCTTTCATTTAATCTATCAGCCACAAGAAGTTAAACAGAGTATCCCAAGTGCTAAAACACTGATAAGGGAGAGCAGTCTCTGAAAGAGAAATACATGCTACTGTATAATATAAGCACCTTTAAGTTCTTGTTCTGATCTCACACTGAAGCCCAATGCACTCAGATTTGTCAGCCACCAGCACCTCGACATTAGAGGTCCAGGGGATCTTTTACAACAGATTCTGTGCTCTCCATTTCCCCCAGCTCACACTTCAGGTCCAGCCACACAGATCAAAGCAAGGACCTTGCACAGAGACATAAATGATATAGAGCAGCACGAGACCCAGAGTCCAGATTAAATTTAACAACTGCCACTTATAACAAAAGCTGCTCAGGAAATGGTGAGTGGAGCCCGCAGGCACGCCCCAACAAAGCAGGGCATGATGTTACTGCCGAGTGTGCCCAAAGCCCTGGGGAGCAATACTGTGAGCTCACGCAGCACCTCCTGCGGGGTACCCGGCTAGCAGCAGGGCATGGTGGGCACAGGGCCCTAGGCAAGGTGTGAAAGCCAGGCTGGGCCCTGTCACCGGGTGTGTGTGTGTGTGTGTGTGTGTGTGTGTCCAGTACTACCACCCGGTCTCCTGCAGCCCACGCAGGGAGCAGCAGACCCTGAGTCTGCACAGAACTGTAGGCCCTGCAGCCCCAGCAGTACCTGCCACGGAGGCGGCCAGGGGTACAGCCTGCCCGCTGCCAGGGCGCAGCTCCTCCTTGTGCACCCCACCGTCGCCACTCAGGTCGCGGGCCCGCGCCAGCCACAGCCTCCCCTCATGCCTGGCTCGGGCCTCGCCCGCCATGTTTCTCCTCCTCCTGCTGCCGCCGCCGCCGTCTCCCATCGCCCACCGCCCCGCGCCCTCTTCACCAATCACTGCTCAGCCCACACTGCGCCTTCAGCCAATCACGCTCCGAGGAGCGATCACCTCCCAACACGATGCTGAAGAGCCACGCGCCGGCGCCGCTCGGGGAGGACACGCCTCCGCGCAGCCACCGGCCAATGGGCGCCTCACGGGGCTGCGCAGTGCATCCTGGGGGATGTAGTCCGCGCCGCCCCGGCCTGTCCCGTGCCGCCCCGCCGTTCCACCGGGCCCGCGGGGCTGAGCACCTTCCTGCGGGCATTGTTTGCCTCAGGGACACCCGAGGGTCCTGCTGGGCATGACTGCTCGCAGGCCGGGGCCGGGTTTCCGCCGCGGACCGCCGGCAGCAGCCCCAGCACCCAACCCGCAAGCCTGGGCCCGCTCCCCCGAGCCGGGCCTGTGGGGGGGCCCTGGGCTCTGGCGCTCCCGCCGCAGCAGGAAAGGCTCCTTCGAGAGAGGGACGTCCCCGTCCGTCCCCAGCCGCCCCCCAGGGTAGCGTGTGCTGCACCCCCGCTTTACAGCGCCCGCAAAGCCAGCGCCCGCAGCCTGAGACCAGAGGGGAGTGGGCTCAGGGCCAGTCTCTTTGCCCCCGGCTCCCCCACCCCGCAGCCTCCCCCGGGACTGTCTGAGAAGCCTTCCTCGGGCCCAGCTCCCCCGGGCGGTGCTGAGACGGAAGCTGTGGACTGGCCCCACGTCGGGAAACGAGTAATTACAGGAGAAACCATGTTGTGCAGAGTGCAACAAAAGCCTGTGTGTGCCCTGCCACACACAGGAGGTGCGATGAGTTTGGGTTTCCTTCTGGACTTTTCCAAAAGAATGAAAGGTTTTCTCCAAACAGCAAAAAAACCCCCACTGTTCCAACCACAAAAAAAGAGCTTTAGTTGATAAGAAAGTGTTTTCAGACAAACATAAAATGGTTTAGGTTGGAAGCGACCTTGAAGATTGCCTATTCCACCCCCCTGCCCTGGGCAGGGACACCTCCCACCAGACCAGGTTGCTCCAAGCCCCCTCCAACCTGGCCTTGAACCCCTCCAGGGATGGGGCAGCCACAGCTTCTCTGGGCAACCTGGGCCAGGGTCTCACCACCCTCATGGTGAAAAGTTTATTCCTGAGATCTCATCTCAATCTCCCCTCTTCCAGCTTGAAGCCATTACCCCTCATCCTATCACTACAAGCCCTTGTATAAAGTCCCTCCCCAACTTTCCTGTAGGCCCCCTTCAGACACTGAAAGGCTGCTGCAGCAGAATGTCTCCCCAGCACCTTCTCTTCTCCTGGCTGAACCCCCCCAACTCTCTCAGCCTGTCCTCACATCAGAGGCCCTCCAGCCCTCGGAGCATCTTCATGGCCTCCTCTGGCCCCACTCCAACAGGTCCATGTCCTTCTGCTGTTGGTGGCCCCAGAGCTGGAGGCAGCACTGCAGGGGGGGTCTCCCCAGAGCAGAGCAGAGGGGCAGAATCTGACCCCTCATCCTGCTGGCCACGCTGCTGGGGATGCAGCCCAGGGTGCAGGGTCTTTCTGGGCTGCAAGTGCACATTGCCAGGTTGTGTTGAGCTTCTCATCCACCAACACTCCCAAGTCCTTCTTAGGGCTGCTCTCCAGCCATTCTCTGCCCAGCCTGGATTTGTGCTTTTTCTGAGAATGTTTCTGCTGACCCAAGCAGAGTGGATGGGTGAAACCCCAGCGGGACTCAGGGAGATGGCCATTCAGGGAGGCAAACACCACCAGCTCTTATCAGGGCTCCAGTCATATGATGTGTGTGCCCGTACCCATGCGGCAGGGCAGTGGGCAGCCCTTCACGGGGGTGTGTCACCCTTCTCAGAGGGGGACAAGAGGCTGCTTGGACTCCTCCTGGCGGGCAGGGACAACCCCAGCAGGGCTGAAGCTGCAGGAGGGGAGCAGCTTGGTTCCCCATCCGGTTAAGGGGCCACCAGTCCCACCACCTGCCTCATCCACCCCTCCGACAGGTTGGAAATCTTCAGCTGGATCAGGAGAAGCCGTGACATCTGTCAGACTTGGTGCAGTGGGACGAGCAGAACCCAAGCTGGGTCCAGGAGGAAGCAGTGCAGGACACGTGAGTGGTGTGGCAAGCGGGAGGCTGTCATTTGGGTCTCCAGGAGGTGTTTCTGTGAGAGCAGGGAGAGCAGCCTAAGCTGGTTCCCCCGTAGAGGGTCCTATAGCGTCTGCTGGGTCACAGGCTGACGTTCAACCTTTCCTTGATTCACCAAGCTCCTGTAGCAATGTATGATAAATGTTGAGCTCAGGTCTCAGCCTCCCCTTTCCTCAGGGAAATTACTACATCTCTGACTGAAGGTATATTTTCTTCAACTTCAGGTCATGTCTTTGACTTTCCCAGGATCTTGGTAGTTGTATCCCACAGTGCCAGGGGTGCACGGACCTTATAGGCTGGCCATGTGCATACCCAGGATCGGGGGGGATTTGGGCTTGTGTCTCTTGGGAGTGCTGGCCGGGAATGTGGAGGACCAGAGATCACAGTGTGTTTCAAGGGGGTGAGATGCAGTCGCAGCCCTGCTCGCTGTGCCTCAGCTTCCCAAGCCTCGTATTGGTGGAATCCAGCCTCATGGGTGTGTTACTGCATGGTGGTTGTCTGTCTCCTAGATAAATGTGCTCTTTATTAATTTCCTTCTGCTTTTGCTTAGATGCATTGAGCTAATGCCAGTCCTTCTGAGGATGTCTGTGACTGAGACAATGAGCCCAAAGAGATGTGTAGGAATTCATACAGGCCATACTATTGGAAGTTTTCAGCAGAAAATCTCTCTCAGCTCTGTCTCCAGCCCTGACACACAGGCAGGTCTGCACTGAGGTGGGCTGCAGTCTGATGCCCCTGCCAGGGAAAGGCCCAAGGTGGGGCTGGATTGGTGTTGTGGATCCAACAGGCATGGACCACACCAACAGGTGTGGTCTCATGTCTCCATCATGGAGTAAAACAAACATCTCAGACTTTGCCTGGAGCCTAATGATGAGTTTGCAACTGTCTGCACTGCTGCTGTGGGGTGGAGGTGTCTCTCCATTTCACTTTCTCTCTGTCTTCACTCATCTCTGCTTATCTTGCTCTTGGAACAGAACTAATTTTCCACCCACATTTCCCAGGTCAAGTCTGTGCTGTTGCGCGGGAAGGGGCAGGATGGCTCGGAGGATGAGCATCAATGAGCTGGAGGACCAGCTCCTCTGTCCCATCTGCTTGGAGGTCTTCAAGGAGCCCCTGATGCTGCAGTGTGGGCATTCGTATTGCAAGTCCTGCGTAGTGTCACTCTCTGGAGAACTGGATGGGCAGTTCCTATGCCCTGTGTGCCGCCAAACCGTGGACTGCAGTGCCTCGCCACCCAATGTCACGCTGGCCCGCGTCATTGAGGCGCTGCAGAGCCGGGGTGAGGCAGAGCCCACCCCGGAGTCCTGCCCGATGCATCAAAACCCCCTCAGCCTCTTCTGCGAAGCCGACCAAGAGGTGATCTGCGGGCTGTGCGGCACCATTGGCAACCACCGTCAGCACCGGATCACCCCCATCTCTACCACGTACTGCCGGATGAAGGTTGGCAGGCAGACCTGGCTGGGGCCCTGGGGGTGGGGGTGAGGGCACCTGCAATGCTTGCTGGACAAACGTCCCCTCTCCTTCAAGGGACAGGCTGGAAACGATGCTAGTGTGGGGAGCATGGTCCCATGGCATAGCCAGATGTGGGGCAGGGTCCCTGGGCTGGTGGGCAGCTGTTTCTCAGGCTGAGCACATCCCTGCTGAGTGGGCTCATGGTTTTGGTGGGTGAACTGCAGTGGAGAGAGCCGGGGGTCAGGGAGTGCCGGCGGGGTCTTTCAAGACTGTTTCCAAATACCATCAAAGAGAGTCTGGAGATAAGGGCTGAGGCAATGTGCCGCAGGAGAGCAGGGAGGCAGGGAAGCAGGAGCCCCAGCCAGGCAAACAGCCAGTGTCCCCTGCCCAGCACCACATGAAAGCCCCAGGAATGGAAAAGCACAGGGCCACGTGTCCCCTCCGCTCCTGACACCAGGGAGATAAGAGCCGGAGGCACCAGAAATGCTCCTGCCCCAGCCAGGCTCCCAGCACTGGGAGGGTGCTGTCGGCCTGGTGCTGCCTCGTGGCTGCTTGCCTGGTGCCAAACTGCCATGGGGTGTGAGGCATGAAGGGCTGGGAATGGGAGTGGAGACACGGTGCTCCTGGCAAGAGTACTCGGTGCTCTATGGGGCCATGCTCTGAGCAGTCTCCTGCCTCTGGCAACTCCAAGTCCTCTAGATCAAGAGAGTAAAGATCAGCAGGATGAGCAGGGCCCCAGAAAGCTTAGAGAAAGCTTAGGAGAAAATGACTTCTGAGGGCCATGTGCTCCTCGAGGGGGTGACAAGCACTGCTTGCAATAGAGGAGGCTGCCACAGAGATCTCTCCTACAGAGGTGCTGTCTTTTCAGGAGGAGCTGTCTGTGCTGCTGACCGACATCCACCAGTACAAGAAAAACCTGGATGAACACTTCAGCAAGCTCATCAACAACAAAAGCCGCATTGCAGTGAGTGTCACGTCCGAAGGGAGCCTGTGCCTCTGAGTCCTCTGTGTCCTACACAGCCCCTGGAGCAACCTCTGCTCCTGGGTCTTCCCAGCTTAATCCTCTACTCTTCTCCTTGTCTTCCCCCTTCCTGGGGATAGCAGACAGGGCTTATCTTCCACCCTGTTCCCTGAGGTTTGTATTCTCCACGAAACTCAGGGATTAAACATAGACCTGTTTTTGGGAACAGTGACATAGCCCTCTCTGGTGACACAGCCCTGTTTTCGGAAGGGTGATGTAACCCTCCCCAAGCGCCCTAGCAGGAGCAGCACTTGGAGCTGGTTTGACCGAATGTCCTTGGAGGTGGGGAGATAACAGGTGGGAAGGGCCCCACTCGGAGCAGGCTTCCCATCAGAGCAACGCCAGTGGTTTCACACTGAGTTTATGCCTGGTTTAGCTGTGCGTCCATTTCCCAGGCAGTAGACGTCTCCAAGGGACCTTGTGGCATCCCTTCCGAGGCTAAAGCTTCCCAGTGGGGCTCCTCAGAAGGGCTCAACCCAAATGCAATTGGAGCTGTACTCTCTCCCCCTCAGCCCAGGACACAGGTTGTTCCCTGGGAGCAGAGGGATCCAAGAGCTCTTTCAAAGCCCTGACGAAGCTGCTTGGGACATCAGGAAATCAAAGTCTCAGGGAGGAGAGGTGTAAGGCAGGGGTGCCGTGGTGCTGAGCTGCTGAAGACATCAGGATGAAACAACATCTAGCCTGATATACAGAGCTGCTCTTTATTTGGAAAGCCAGTGGAGGGTGGCTTGGTGGGACACATTGACATTACTGGTGTCATCTCTGAAACTAAAGACCAGGTGAAGGGGATAGAGTAAGGCAGTCCTGCAAAGCCGCTTGTTGTCTCCTGGCAGAACGAGGCAGATGTCTTTAAGTGGGTGATCCGGAAGGAGTTCCAGGAGCTGCACAGGTACATCGATGAGGAGAAGGCCACCTTCTTGGAGAGCATTGAGGGGAAGGCAGCCCAGCTCATCACCTCCATTGAGTTCCAGGTCAAGCAGACATCAGACGCCCTGCAGAGGCTTAAGGAGATGCAGAGCTCTCTGGAGGCCCTTGGCAACGAAAGCCAGCTTGATTTTATCCGGGTGAGTGCACTTGCTAGTGAAGGCAGCGACGGTCAGCCAGGCTCTCCAGCCCTGAGGCTGCTGCTCACAGCCCTGAGCCCTGCCCTGGGCAGCGGGTACTCTCACCAAGCACAGCTGGGACACCACGAGAAGTGGTGATGTAGGTGGCCTCTATCCTGCTAGAGCTTCCCCTGGTGGGAGACACCTGGCATCCACGAGAGGCAGTGCCTGCAGCTCTCCCAGGAGAGCCCTGGCCTCTCCAGCTCAGGGCATGGATGTGTGGAGCTGTGACCACACAGAGGAGCTGCTGTTCTGTCAGTCTCCCACCCACTGACTCTCTCTTTCTCTTATGTTTTCCAGAAATATGGCTCCTCCCAGTTCAGGTGAGTGGTGGGACCCAGCAGCAATGGATGGCAAAGCCTCTGCACCAGGGCTAGAATTTCCAGGCCAGTGGGCAGCTCGGCATTGCTGGGGCAGCCTCACATGGAAACTGCTGTTGTGATGGTTTGCCACAGCCAGGGCCATGTACTCAGTCCCAGAAGAGGGCAAGCACAGCTGGTGAGACACCAGTGGCTCTATCATACACAGCAGCCAGGTGAGAGCAGGTCACACACTATCCCCATCACCTGTGTCACAGCTGCCCGTGTCTTTCCAGGACAGAGCTTCTCAACCTGCACCCAGGCGATGGCCTCTTTAGCCCCGTGTCCTTCAAACCATGTTTCCACCAAGATGACATCAAGATGACTGTGTGGAAGCGTCTGCACCGCCGTGTCCTGCCAGGTACCAAGTGCGGGGTCCTGCGTTTCGGTCACAACAACCCCAGGCAATGCTACAGGCTTGGGGAAGAGTGGCTGGAAAGCTGCCCAGCAGAAAAGGACCTGGGGGTGTTGGTGGACAGCTGACTGAACATGAGCCAGCAGTGTGCCCAGGTGGCCAAGAAGGCCAACAGCATCCTAGCCTGTATCAGGAATAGCGTGGCCAGCAGGAGTAGGGCAGTGATGGTGCCTCTGTCCTGGGCACTGGTGAGGCCTCACCTCAAGTGCTGTCTTCAGTTCTGGGCCCCTCACTACAGGAAGGACATTGAGCTGCTGGAGCGTGTCCAGAGGAGAGCCACCAAGCTGGTGAGGGGTCTGGAGAACAAGTCATATGAGAGGCTGAGGGAACTGGGCATGTTTAGTTTGGAGAAGAGGAGGCTGAGGGGAGACCTCATTGCCCTCTACAGCTCCCTGAAAGGAGAGGGCATGCTCTAGTGGCTGAGACTGTGGGGGTCTTTTGTGTGTGTATGGTTGGACTCTGTGATCTCAGAGGTCCTTTCCAACCATGAAGATTCTGTGATTCTGTACTGACCTGCCCCACTGGCAGTGCGCCAGGTGCCCTAGCTGGGTGTGTAGGACAGGCTGCCCAGCCAGTGTTGTGCTGCCCTGGCCTCTGCCTTGCTCTCTGCTTGTGTGCTCCTTGCCCCCAGGAGAGCTGCAGGAGCAGTGGCTGGCCATGTCTTGTGCTGGTAGCAGCCTGCTCTGGCATAACACTCCAGCTGCATAAAGCTCAGCAGTGCCAGCTTGTCTGGCTGTGCCAGCCCCCAGGGTCGCCCAGAGCCGGAGCCCTGCTTGCTACGGTGCCTGGAGCCTTCCTGCTTTCCTTTTAGCTCCAGAGATGCTGAAACTGGACCCGGTGACAGCGCATCCTCTCCTGGAGCTCTTCAAGGGTGACACAGTGGTGCAGTGCGGGCTCTACCAGCGCCGGGACAGCAACCCAAAGCGTTTCAACTCCAGCAACTGCATCCTCACCTGCAAGGGTTTCTCCTGCGGCCAGCACTACTGGGAGGTGATTGTGGGCACCAGGAACCACTGGCGTGTTGGCATCATCAAGGGCACAGTCAGCCGCAAAGGGAAGCTCAGCAAGTCTCCTGAGAACGGCGTGTGGCTTATCGGCCTGAAGGAAGGGAAGGTCTATGAGGCCTTCAGCACCCCACGGGCCACCCTGCCGCTGACCGCCCGGCCCCAGCGCATTGGCATCTACCTGCACTACGAGAAGGGTGAGCTAACCTTCTACAATGCTGACAACCCTGATGAACTCACCCCCATCTACACATTCCAGGCGGAGTTCCAGGGCCAGCTCTACCCCATTGTGGACCTGTGCTGGCCGGAGAGAGGGCCTTACTCCCTCCCCATCATTCTACCTGCACCCACTGTGAGCCAGCACCCCCGGGCACTGTACAACCATCCTGCCTCAGAGGAACCCATGAAGCCATAGCCTGGCTGGCATGATGAGGCTCTGGCCGGGGAGGGCTGTGGCTAAGTCCTGAGGGCCCGCAGCAGAGGAGAGTCAGGCTTTGTGCAGTATTGTTCTCTGGTGGAAGCTGTGGTACTGCCGAGTCAGCTTCAGCAGCACAGGAGGGTCCTTCCCCTCTCTTTCAAGAGCATAAAATATCAGCCTTGACCTGTGAATCCCCATCCCCAATCTGGCAGGCTGACCCAAAAGCCTAAATGACAGCTGGCCTGCGAAGATCTCCCTATGGAAAGGAGCACCTGCCTGAAAAGCACGAGCCGTGAGCATCCAGGGGTCTTTGTTCACATGTCTGTCTTCTGAATAAATTGAGTTTGTGTTAGGTGAGCTGGTTGCTGGCTAACATGGGTACTGCCTCTGAGGAACCCACTGCAGCCGGAGCTGAGCGGGCAGGCACAGTGCTCTGCGGAGGGGCTGCTGGGAGGGGAAAATGGGAGCCAAAAAAGCAGCGGCAGAGTGTGGTTTGCCTCCTCGGCCTCCAGAAGGAGAACACTGCCTGCCCGGGGCAGTGCCTCTTCCAGCGGCTCAGGGATGTGAGGTGGTGCAGGGAACCATGCACACAGCCTGGACGTTGCACCTGGGGACAGCGTGAGGGGCTGAGGCAGTGTGAGGGGAGCAGGGCCGGGTGGCTGCAGACTGTGGGGAGCACGGCCCAACTGGCTCAGCCACCCCACACACTGCCCCTCGGCACATCGGCATTCCCACTAACCGCAGAGTCACTAGGGGGTTTGTCACCAAAAGTCACAACTGAGCCGTGCCAACCAAGGAGAAGCTAGGACACAAAACATACCATGACTATTCCTGCACAGGAGGCATTAACCACCAAATCAGGGCACCTGAATGTGGTTTTACAACGGGGTTCTTACACCCTTTGGGTACAGCAAAATTGGATCATCCGTAACACCTGCACCACTCATTATTAATCACAGTAAAACTTTGCAAATCAATGGTACTTCACAGACTCACAGACTCCCAAGTTGGAAGGGACCTCAGGGATAATCTGGTCAAACCTTTCTTGGCAAAAGCACAGTCTAGACAAGATGGCCTAGCACCCTGTCCAGCTGAATTGTAGAAGTGTCCAATGTTGGGGAATCCACCCTTTCCCTGGGGAGATTATTCCAGTGGCTGATTGTGAAATTTTTTTCTTCTACTGTCCCATCAGAATCTCCCCTGGAATAACTTGTACCCGTCACCCTATGTGACTCCTTGTAAAAAGAGAGTCTCCATCTTCTTTGTAGCCACCCTTTAAATACTGGAATGTGGTGATCAGGTGTCCCCTAAGCTTTCTTTTGTCAAGGCTGAAAACACCCAGTTCCCTCAGCCTTTCCTCACATGCAGGCTTCCCAGTCCTTGGATCATCCGGTGGCCCTTCTCTGGATGCTCTCCAGCCTGTCCACCGCTTTTTTGGATAGTGGGGCCCAAAACTGGACACTGTATTCCAGGTGTGGCCTCACAAGCACTGAGTGGAGCGGGATAATGACTTCTTTACTTCTGCTGGTGATGCCCTTGTTGATGCAGCCCAGCATCTTGTTGGCTTTCTTTGCTGCAGCAGCACACTCTGCACTCGTATTGAGCTTGTTGTCCACCAGGTCCCTTCCACAGAGCTGGTCTCCAGCTGGGCAGATCCCAGCCTGTGCTGCAAGCCCGGACTGTTTTCCCAGGCACGAGATGTTACCCTTGTCCTTGTTGAACTTCATACGGTTCTTGTTAGCCCCCTCTTCCAGCCTATCCAGGTCTTCCTGCAAAGGTGGCTCTCCCTGCCCAAGTGTCCAATTCCCCGCTCCATTTGACATCCAGAGTGAACTTCCTCAGCGAGCAGCGTGCTCTCTGCAGCGCTCCTGCTGCTGCTTGCTCATCCCCTGCATCCCTGGAGTCGCTCTGGCTGGAGCCACCCATCTGGGACACCAGAGGATGCCGGGAGGGTTTCCAAGACGTTATCAGAGGCCCGGGAGGCAGGCCCAGACACCGGTGGTACCTCTGGGGACCCAGGTATACATTACCCCTCATGGCAGCTTGGAGCTTCCCCAAAGTCCTTTTCACCAGGCCTGAGCCACCCTTTGCCTTGCTTTACCTCGGCATGAACAACACCAGAGCCCCCAGTGAAGCCCCACCACACTGTGTCACCAGCACATGTTAATTAATGCTAATAGCCGCTCTGCGCTGCTGTAACAAGTTGGAACATAAGAGGTTCCACTCAAATATGAGAAAAAACTTCTCCACAGTGAGGGTGCCAGAGCCCTCGAACAGGCTGCCCAGGGAGGTCGTGGAGTCCCCTTCTTTGGAGATTTTCAAGGCCCGCCTGGATGCCGTCCTGAGTAACATGCTCTAACATGCCCTAGGCAATCCTGCTTCAGCGGGGGAGTTGGACTGGATGATCTCTATGGTCCCTTCCAACTCTAAAAAAATTCAGTGAAATTCAGTAACCCCGACCTTCCCTCAGGCCCGCGCGCCCCCTGCCGGCGGGAGGCGGCACGACCGGAAGTGGCGGCCGCGCACGAGGGAAGATGGCGCTGTACAGCGCGGCCGCCGCCGTCCTGGAGGGGCTGGAGCGCGGCGATGGCGGCGTCAAGAGCCTGGTGTACAACAGCCGCTTCCCGGTGCGGGGGCGCGGGGCCGGGGAGGGGAAGGGCGGCGGCCCGGGGGGTGGTTAGGCTCAAAGCGGGGAGACCCGAGGGCGGGTAGGCCCGAGGAAGGGTGGGCCCGAAGAGGTGTAGGCCCGACGTGGGGAGGGCCCGGGGGAGCCGGCAGTGGGCCCTGTTGCTGTCCCTGGCAGCCCCTGACCGCCCCACAGCATGTCCGGCAGCTGTACGCCCTGGTGTCCGAGACCCTCCGCTACTCCCCGGTGCTGGAGAAGCTGCTGACTGGCGCCGCGCTGCTGCAGGCCGAGAAGAAGCTGCCCCCGCAGCTGGCGAAGGTAAGAGGAGTCTGGGGGTGGCTGTGGGACGGCGGGGCCGGGCTCACTTATGTCCCCACAGGTGTTGGTGTATGACCTGCTCTTCGGCAAGGGCCTGAAGTGCGGGGGCCGCTGGAAGGCTCTGGCCCGGCGGCACCAGGCCCGGCTGAAGGCCGAGCTGGCCCGCCTGAAGGTGCAGCGGAAAGTGAGCTGCAACGAGGACCTCCTGGCCCCGGCACAGGCAGCGAGCCCTGGAGGTGAGTGGGGCTCAGGGCCAGGTGCTCGCCCAGTGCTGATAGCAGTGAGAGGTTGTGTCTGACTTGACCAGATTCTCCAGGCTCCCAGGTACCACGCTACGTGCGAGTCAACACCCTGAAGACTTGTGTGGATGATGTGATTGACTTCTTCAAGCGCCAGGGCTACTCCTACCTGGGCAAGGCAGCCAGGTAAGTGGTTCCTTGTGCCATCCCACCTTATCTGGGATGTCAGCGAGCAGCAAGGGCTTGGGACAAGGTCCTGTGGGTAGAAGGGTTCTTGGTCTTGGTGCTAGTGGAGGGCAAGGTTGGGGTCTCTGTCACTCTCCGTTCTTACTTTCCAACTCTTTGGGTGCTGCTGGTGCCAAAGTGGAGAGGAGGCCTGGGACAAAAAGGGTTCTCTGCCTGGGTGCTGTTGTGGGCACAGTGAAGCAGGACTGTGTGTTTTGGGCAGTGTGGAGGAACTGAGGGCCCTCTCCGGAAAGAAATTCTTGTCAGATCTTCATCTCCCGGAGCTGCTGGTTTTTCCTCCGCAGACTGACTTCCACGACAACCTACTGTACACTTCAGGACACATAATTCTGCAGGACAAGGTGGGGGTGCTGGGGACCAGGAGTCTGCAGGGGTGGGAAAACCACTGACATGGGTGGAGGGTTGGCCCCTTCCTAGTTGCTGAGGCCTGGGCTTGGGCTCGAAGCAGAAATTGTGAACGCAGCCTGCAGCTGTGGGGTTCCCTTGTGGCTTTGCTTCCATAGCCTATAGGTACGTGATGAATTGCTTTGAACAGGGTTGTAAAAATGCCCTGTAGGAGCTGGGGACCTGCCGCTGGGATTGTCACAGGGCTGTGGGCCGGGCACAGGCTTCCAGTGATGGATGGTGGTGGTGGTGGTGATGGACTTGTCTCCATATTAAGGTGGGGCCTGGAGTGCTTGCTGCCTGCTCCTATCACGGGGCTTTGCATTCTTGCAGGCCAGCTGCCTCCCTGCGTTCCTCCTTGGCCCGACTGCTGGCTCCCACGTCATCGATGCCTGCGCTGCCCCGGGGAACAAGACCAGCCACCTGGCTGCCATCCTGAAGAACAAGGGGTGAGGGCAGGTTTGTGTACTGGGGGGAGGGAAGGGGTGCAGGCGGTCCTGGTCCCCCTGAGCCCCCAGAGAGCACAAGGAGAAGGTGGCAGGAAGGAGCCTGTCACCCTGCCCTGCTAACTCCGGTTGATGCCCGCTTCTCCCTAGGTGGGTTGGGGGCTCTGATAGTGCTGGGCCATTGGAAGGGTCTGAGGGGACGTGAGGTCATGCTGGGATTCTCTTCCCAGCCCCTGTCCCCACTCTCTGCCTGAGGCTGACTCCTGCCTGGGGGAGCAGCTCCCAAGCTCTGCCTGACTGGCAGACAGCCAGCGTTTGGGGCTGCTGGGGCAGCCTGGGGCTGCCAGCATGGTTCCTGGGGCCGGGTGGGATGTTTATGCCTCTCTTGGGTGCTGGGCTCTGCCTTCAGCCAGATCTTTGCCTTTGACGTGGACACCAAGCGCTTAGCCACCATGAACACCATGCTGATGCGAGCTGGGGTCACCGGCTTCCAGCTGGCCCAGCAAGACTTCCTGACGGTGGATCCCGGAGACCCCAAGTACAACAAGGTGACCCATATCCTCCTCGACCCATCCTGCAGCGGCTCAGGTAACGCATGGGGCTCCGGCCACTCCCCCTGGAGCTGTCTCTGGATGCGGGGACCCTGGGTAACAGCTGCTGTCCCCGCAGGGATGGTGAACCGGCTGCCGAGGGAGGAGGCTGCCCCAAGCGCTGAGCGGCTGCAGGCGCTGGCCGGCTTCCAGCGCAAGGCCTTGAGCCATGCCCTGTGCTTCCCAGCTCTCCAGCGCCTGGTCTACTCCACCTGCTCGCTGCATCGGGAGGAGAACGAGGATGTGGTGCGGGCCGTGCTGCAGGAGCGGGGCTCAGCCTTCAGGTGCGCCATCCCGGGGGGCATGGGGGCGAAGCGCTGCGGGGCTTGGCACTGACCCTTGTCTCATGTCACAGGCTGGTGAATGCCTTCCCTTCCTGGCCCTGCCGAGGACTCGCTGCCTTCCCTGGGGCCGAGTGCTGCCTCCGTGCCTCTCCTGCAGAGACACTCACCCACGGCTTCTTTGTGGCTGTCCTGGAGGCGTGTGGGGAAGGGGCTGCTGCCCCCAGGTGAGAGCAGGGCCTGAGGGGCTCTGCCCGTTCCCAGCAGCTTCCAGGTGGGGCCATGGCCAGGCTCAGGGCTGCCAGGGGGAGGTGGAGGGGTCTGGCTGTAGTGGGTGTGGGCAGAGGCCAGGAGCTGCAGTATTGCAGTGAGCGGGACCTTGGGTGTGTGGCTCAGGCTGGTGGCTCTTGTCCACAGCTCTTTGCCTGTGGCAGCTGAGGAAAACCCACAGCACAGCAAGGGAACGGCGCCAGGAGCAGCTCCCAAGAAGAGGAAGAGGAAAAAGCAGCGGGTGAAGGAGTGAAAAAAAATGCTTTTAGGACTGCAGCACCCAGCTGGGGCTGGCGGGGAACACTCCTCCAGTGCCACTGCTTGCCCCAAGGACAGTGGGGCCTTTTACACAAATAAAGCTTTTGTGCCAGCTGCAGCAACATTCTGTGACACCCTGCTCCCCTGAGACTGCGCGCCAACTCCTGGGGCTACTGCCCAGGAGGGGGAACCCCTACCCAGGGCTGCCCCTCGCAGCCAGACCCAGGCTGGGGCAGCCTCAGGCAGCCTGCAGACAGCACCAGCGTTCAGCACAGCCCCCATTTCTGCACCCTGCAGTGCTCTAGGTGGATTAAGGCTGTTATTTCAGTTTTCCCCTCCCTAAAGATCCTTACCCTGAGCTATGTGGGGTTTCAGAAGAGCCTTTGATTATAGGGATGAAACAGATTAAATTTTCTCTGTCTTCACTGTTGCTTCCAGCATGTTTGTGCAGTCTTACCCTGAAATTGCCACTGCTCACAGCTGAGGCAAAGGCAGGGGGGAAGTCAAGTAATAATGATCTTACCCATGCCACTGGCTTTGAATGGGGGGAGAACACACAAGCCGGAGGGTGTTGGAAAGGGCGGTCCTGTACTGCACCCGCAGTACGGGCCCGGGAATCAAACACTGGCACAGCAGACATGAACACAGTCTTTTTATTTTAAACCAGGGACATAAGAAGCAAGGAAAAAAAAATGCACATTCACACTAAAATCCTTATCAGCCACACCAGGAACAATCCAAGTCTTCACTCTGAGTTAAAACCCAGCCTCCCCCAGCCACACGCAGCAGCCCAGGCCCAGGGTGCTCTCCCGGGGAGGCTGTTGGGCAGGGATGGGGCCCAGCCTGGGGCCTCACTGGCCTGGGCAGCTGGCACTGAAATGGGGCAGCACCAAAAGCCGTTGCTCCCCAGGGGCCCCTCTGCTCATCCCCAGCACCCTCTGCCAGACTGGTCTTGCTGGAGCTGACCTGGCCTAACCTCAGCCCTGGCTCCGGCACCCCCAGAGCCACTGTCCTGCCTTGTGTCACTGCCACCCTTTTCAGCTGCTTTCTCAAACCCCAGGGATACGTTTTCCCAGGGTGGCTCCTCCTGCTCTAACCACCTGCTGGGAGGGGAAGGCTAGAAACCCCCTGCCAGCAGAGACATCTTCCTGGAAAACCGCTTGTCACTAATGCGCAAGAGCTCCTGCTCCTCATCCTCAGAGAAAAAAATTAAAAAAAAAAATAATAAAGTTTTAGTCACATCCACATACATCACATTTTAAAACGAAGGAACTGATGTGGCAGCCGGGGGGGGAGTGCGCAGCGGCAGAGCCCGTGGGACAGAGCTGCCTTTCCCCAGCACAGCAGGGTCCCGCGGGCAGAGCCGGGGCACGGCTCAGCTCTACCAACAGCACTGCGGGGGCGGGCAACCTCACTGAACCAAGCTTGAAGGAATTCAAAGGCAATTTAGCTTAAATATAAAAATAAATTTTTATTTTGATAAAAAACGTTTAAATATTTGTTTGTGATTATTTTTTTTTTTTTTTTTTTTTTTTTTTTTAAATTTAGACTTCAGCAGACACACACACTCACACGGCTCGGAGAGTAAAAAACCCGGCAGCAAAACACTCCTGGAAGTGGTGGGGAGCCTGCAGGCAGAAGTGCCCGTCCCTCGCCTGGGGCAGGGTGGGGGGCAGCTCTTGGGTGACCCCTGGGCTCTGGTAGTCTCTTCCCATAGGAGCTCCCAGGCAGGGAAGAGCCCCGCTCCTGGCTGGATGGGGAGAGGGGAGGCAGCACTGTAGCTCCTGGGAGCTGGTAAAACCCAAAAAGAATGGGGATGAGCTAAAAATGAAAAAAATATTAAAAAATTAAAAAAAAAAATTGGATTGGGGGCGGGGAAGGAAACCCATCTGCTCTGGACTCCTTTAGTGACTCCAGAGCCCCCTGAGGTGGGGAAGGGGCACCAGGAGAAGGCGGGAAGGGAGGGGAGAGACTGCCAGGGCAGGAACACCCAGCACCTGGGGGTCCAGGCCCCGTCGCCCCCCACCCAGCTGCCTGCCTTTCAGTCATGATGGCGACGAAAGGAACTCCCCCAGCGCGAGTAGCCACGCAGTGATGCTACTGTCAACACCCAATTAGCCAGGGCGCGTCCCCCGCCAAGGGACTGGCGCCCCCTGAAAAAAGAAACTCCAAACAGCAAATCCGGCATAACCAACATGCCGCCACGCACACGGTTCAGTTCTTCCTCCAAACTCGATTCAATGAGCGCATCAAAATGGCAGCACAAATAAAGCAAAAGACGGGGCTTCACATGAGCAGGGTGGGGGGAGCCCGCAGCCAGTGGCCAGGAGAGGACTGGAGGAACCCCCAATCCCACCCCGCGCCTCCAGCTGAGGTCCCAGGCTACGGCACATCCTCGGCTGGAGGTCTGATGGGAGATTAAGTCACAGTGCGGGTGTCAGCACCCAGCTGCAGAAGCCAGGTTGGTCACTGTGGCACTGAGCCACCCACGCCAGGCTGGAACTAACCCTGGCCATGTTCTGCAGAGACGGCAACAAAGCAGAGCCCTCTGGAGGGTGCGTGTTCACCAGGCCACAGGATGAAACATTGGGGAAAGAGGTCAGGACCTGGTGAAGACTGCACCACTCAGCCGTCTGGGACCGGTGGCCGAGCTCCAAGCAGGAGCGTGTGACTCTGCTGGCTGCCGTGCCGCGGGGGCAGGGGGCTGAGCATCGGAGGACTGAGGGGGAGCGCACAGGAACAGCTAGAAGAAGCAAATGGGGAAAAATTTACACGTTATGAAACATGACAAAATAAAGTGGGGGAGGAAACACTGTGGATATGTACAGAGGTCCATCCAGCCTTGGCTGTGGAACTGTTCAAGTAAGAAAAGTTTGGTTTATTCCGTCCCACCTTGGTCGCTGCCACCCAGCACGGTTCTCTGGCTGGCATCACACGGGGCTCTGGCCCCGTCACCGCTGGTTCCACCACGGGGACTGCTCTGGCCCGGAGCCCCCGAGGCGCAGGCAGGGGCTCCCTGCACAGGCCAGCGGTGTGGGCCTGCACCACCGGAGGTTACTTTTTGCGGATATGCTGCCTCCGCGCCTGCAGCCGCTGGCGAGCACCCATCTTGGATCCTGCCCCGATGGAAAAGGCGGGGGTGGAGGAACCTGGAAGCAGAAAGGTTGCTCGGGTCTCTGCAGCCTCACTCAGAGCTGACGTGGGGGGGAGCGTAATCCCCACCCCTGGGGAAATGGAAGGTTTCACATCCCCCAAAGCCCAGCAGGTACCACTTGAGCCAGGTCCCAGAGCACAGCCTGGCCCCTCTGCCAGCCCCAGCCCAAGGGGACAACACGACCCATCAGCTCCCCAAGGCCACAGCACCAACTCCTTCCTTACCGAAGGAAGTCCCGACTCCTCCAAAGCCCGAGGCAGGAGTGTTGGGCGTCCCAAAGGACAGGCTACTGCTTCCACTCCCCACTGCTCCCGGGATGGGCGTGCTTTGCCCGAAAGTGGGCGTGGGAGTTCCTGAAAAGCAATATGCCATGATGAGCTGGGGTCTGCAAAGGAGGAAGAGCCTGGCCTTCAGGAGCCGGTGGCACCCGTACGAGGCACAAATCTCCCTCCAGGGGCTGAAGCACCACAGTCTCCCTCAACCAGCCTCTTCACCCAAGAAATCCTTTAAATGCAAAAAGTTGTGATCTCATGGTAATCCCTGCACCCTCCTGCCAGGGCAGCAGGAAAGGATTTGGAGGCCAGGGAGGAACAAAGGTCTCTGTCTTTCTAGATTAAGTAGTTGTGGGTTTCAGCTCTGTGGGAGGCGAGTTGGCCCAGCAAGGGTGCAAAGTGGTAGGGAAAACCTCAGAGAGCAAGCAAGAAGCGATTGCAATTGTTCACTGGCAGCATTTCTACTCGCCAAAAAGCTCCAGATTGCTTTTAAGCACTGGCAAGCCCTTGGCTTCTATGGGGCACCTGGCTGGGCTCAGCACTCGCATGGCGCCAGGGAGTTGGTGCATTCAGAGGGGCCAAGGAGCAGAATTTAGGGATTCCCCTCCACCACCAAGGGCTAAGGACCTGGACAGTGAGTGATGGAAGCACCTTCACACGGCAAGGCTCTGCACAGCATGAGTGCCAGCCCCTCTCAGGCTGCTGGGCCCAGGGAGTTCAACAAGGTCTGGCAGGAAAGCTGCTGCCTAAATCTCCCCCTGCTCTTCACCCCCTGAGAAGGTCTGTCCTCCCCAACTCACCTCCGAACACAGGCTTGTTGTTGGGTGTGCTGGGCACGGTGAAGGCGAAGGGTGTGCTCTGGCTCTGCGCACCCAGCGCGTTCTGTGTCAGGGAAGAGCCGAATGGCGTCGCTGCCGGGGCTGCCCCGCTCTGCCCAGCCCCAAAGTTGAAGGCCACAGTGGGAGAGCCGGTGCTCAGGGCTGACGCACCGATCCCGAAGGCGCTGGCAGAGGGGCCTGGCTGGGCGCTCACCCCAAAGGTGAAAGGAGATGGGGTGGTGCCGAAGACGGCAGGGACGGTACTGCTGCTTGTGGTCTGGGTGGTGGAACCAAAGCTGGTGGTGGTGGAGGTGGCTGTCCCAAAAGAGAAGACCGATGTGGTGGTCCTGAAGGCCGCCTGGGTGCTGCCGGTGCCGAAGGAGCCCTGGGTGCTGGTTGTACCAAAGGCCGGCTGAGCACTGCTGCCGAACGCTGGCTGAGCTGCAGACTGGGCCGCGGGGGCTCCAAAGCTGAACGGGGGGGCAAAGCTGACGGGGCCGGCAGTAGGTTTGCTGGCAGGCGGCTGGCTCTCTGCGGCAGCGGCGCTGAAGGCGGGCTGACTTGCTGCGCTGGGGTACGGCGGCGGTGGCTTTGCACTTGTGCTGAAGGAACTGCCAAAAGCTGAAACGGAGCCAAATGTCAACGTCGCTTGACCCGTGGTGGCTGGGGTAGAAGAGGTCAGTGTGGTGCTCCCAAATATACTAAAGCCCACAGTGGTGACAGGAGCTGTCGAATTTGAAGGTGCTTGGCCAAAGGCAGGGCCTCCTGGGACACTGGTGGTAGCAGTGACCGTGGCTGGAGGTGGCTTTCCAAACTGGAACATGGGCCCTGGGGTGGCAAAGCTGGTTTCTGTGCTGGGAGCTGAGCTGGCTGGGCCCCCGAACAGGAAGGGCTGCGAGGTGCTGGAGGACGTGGCAGTGGTGACAGTCAGGCTGGCAGCGGGGCCGGTGGAGGTGGGTGGGTTGAGTCCAAAGCTGAAGACAGGTTTAATGGTGGCATCTGTGGAGGAACTCTGTGTGGTGGCAGTTGTAGCTGCAGTGGTGAAGATGACATTAGGGAGACCTGTGAATCCTGCCAGAGTAGTCGTGGAGGCTGCTGGCAGATCTGTGCCCGAGGCTGGCTGCGATGTAGGTTTGAAGGCAAAAGGAGAGGCCTTCCCTGGAGATGAAGCTGTGGTGACGGTGCCAAAGATAGGCTTGAACATAGTGGTGGTAGAGGACGTCGAGGAAGGGCCTGAGCTTGCAGACACGGTGACTGTGGTGGTGCCGACAACTGTAGAGGGTGCTGTGCTCTCACTTTTCGGCAAAGCGCCAAAAATGGGTTTGAAGACCGGGGTGGTGCTGGGCACAGCAGGGGTTGTAGTGGGCTCAGCAGTGGCTGTGGTCGTTGCACACTGGCTGGCTGGAGGGGTGTTCAGCATCCCAAAGAGGATGCTTGGCTTCGGGAAGGAGGGAGGTTTGCTGGGGGTTGGGCCCAGCTCTGTGAATGCAGGAGATGCCAGGCTGCTGGGGGCCTGCACCCCCAAGTCAGAGGGGGCAGCGGGGGCAGGCGTGCTCAACACAGGCACAGGCTTGGTGTCAGCAGAGGTGGCAGGCAGAGAACTTGACTCCAGCGATACAGCAGGAGCGAGCGACTGTGCGGCTGATGAAGGCGGCTGGGACGTTACCACAGCTCCAGTGGAATCTGGAAAGGGGCAGAGAACTTATTTAGGGGGTCACCTACAGCCAGCCCTTCTGCCAGGCAGCCACCCTGCTGCTGCAAAGGCTCCCGGAGTAGCACCCATCTGTACCAGACAGACCCAGCCCTCCAAGCTTACTGCAGGTCCCAACAGGGCTCAGTGTCCCCAAACTTACCCCCATCCCCCCCTCAAGACCTGCCTGCCAGTTCTGCTGCCAACAGAGCATTTGAACAAGGAGTTTTGCCACCCGCCTCTCACAGAGGCAACACAGAGCTGTGCCTGCCTTGCTCTGCCAAAGGCCAGCTCTGCCAAAGGCCAGCTCTGCCGACCCTCCTCCTCCTCACCTGCCGGTGTGGGTGCAGCCTGGCTGCTCTGCATCTTCTTCAGGCTGTCCAGGAGCGAGCTGTTGCTGGCTGGGTCAGGAGCTGTCAAGGCAGGTGTAGGCCCCGGGGTGGTGACAGCGAACGCCAGGGGCCTGGACATGGGCGTAGTCTCTGCAGTGGTGCTGTGGACTGCGTCTACTAGGAAGGAGAAAGAATTCAGGCCCCGCAGCTCACTCTGGGGGAAAATGCCTTAGCAGAGCCTCCCCAGTGGGTACAGAAACTGCACGAACGCCTCCGCCCTGGGGAACCTCACCCATCACGCTGCAGACCCCAGTACACAAGCTCTCCTGAATCTGAAGGTACTAAGAGCATCCCCAGATGTGAGGATAAGGCAGGACTGGCTCCAGACCTTCCCCAGCTTGCACTATAGACACCCCACTGCCCTGCCAGCCCTGGCCCTGGGTTCCTACTCCTTGCTGTCCCCTCCATGTTTCCCATCCATCCTTACCAGCCTTATCCTCCAAGACTTTGTTGAACCACTGCAATGCTGCCTTCTTCTCTGCATCCAGGTCCTCCGACGTGATGGAGTAGCCCAGCTGAGGCGGAGGGGGCTGCCAAGAGAGAGCAGCAGCTTAGCTCCTTCTCAGGGAAGCCAGCAGAGCCTCTCTGAACGTGTGGTGAAGGCTGGCCGTCGCAAGACCGTGAAGCAGGTGGTTCTGCCACAGCACGCTACCGCGGAGCTCCGATTCCCATTCATTTTGGCCCCCGGCTTGGCGCTGAGGGCACGGCAGGCCTTCCCCAGGCCATTACCTGGTCCGGCAGCAGGCAGCACAATCACGCACAGCCCACCAGACACTGGGGCTGGGGATAGCGTCACTTCCCACTCGGCCAAGGACGGGGCCTCCTTCCTGAGGGCAGGCAGGTCAGTCTCCCCCCAGCCCTGCAGAAATTGCAGTGAGCACATTCTATCGCCAGAGGAGGGCAAAAGGGGCCGTGAGACAGCGACGTACCAGCGCCAGCTGGTCCCCCGGGCGAGACGACAGCAACAGGATCTTCCGCTTGCGCTTCCCGCTGCTCCCAGATGCGGACAGTGGGCTCAGAGAATTCTGCTTCTTCCGCACCGGTGTCTCCATCACTACAGGAGGAGACAAGTCAGGACCAGCTCTGGGCAGAGGAGGCATTTGGCCTGTACCAAGGGCTGGATTGTCCCTTCTGACCCCTCTCAATGACCCATCTCAGAGGGCAGAGTCAGGGGCATGGCTTTAAGCTGAGGACAAGGCTGTGACACCCTGGAAGAGCAGTTGGCCGCAACACATCCCAGGGCAGTCTGTTGTCACAAGAGCCTGCTGGGGCTCCGGAGGCCAGGGGTCCCTTCCCACCTCCATGGATGGTCCTTGCACACTGCCTACCTGAACCACAAGCCACACAAACTGCGTGAGCTACATCTAGCACTGTGCCACAGGACCCTACCTGCGATGAGCACTCCTCTCCATTTTAGCTAAGAAAGCCTTGGAATAAGCTCAGCCTGGAATTTGATCAGGGTGCTATTGTATCATAGCAGATCTTGCCCCAAGGCTGACATCTGGACCCACGATGGGCTGGGGGCTGGTGTTCCCCCTTGCAAGCCAGCTCCCAGACATCTGCTAGCACCCCACCACTGCCAGCACCCCTTGCTTATCACCTGGAAATGCCTTTAGGGCAGTCACTGAGGCCAGCAGAAATGCCACTGCCTTGCGACCAGCCCGTTCCTAGTTTCCAGGTGATACTCAAGCCAAACCCACCTGCAGACCCCAGCTACCACTGCTTGCTCGCACCGGCGGCCCATCCAACCCGGGCACAGAGCTGGGGCCCACCTATACTCACCTTTCTCTGTCTGCAGCTCCTTGTCCGATTTCACTGGAGTGGAAGTGTTGGAGCGATGCAACTCCTCTTCCCTGTGCAGGTGGGGGAGAGTCAGTTAGGGTCAACTCCAGGCTTGGCCCCATCCCCAGGGAGCAGGATGAGGCCAAACACACCAAGCACCTCCACCAGCATCCCTGGTGGGTTTCTCTGCCTCCACCAAACAACAGACCTCAGAACAACAGCCTTGCCCTCACAGCACCAGCCTGAATACAGCTCCAGGCAGCGGAGCTGCTCCCCTCCCCGAAACCCTAGCTCAGCCAGGCCACTGATCCTGCCTCAGGGTGGCAGCCAGGGGTCCTGGACAGGAGCTGCTGCCCCTCACAAGTCCCTAGCTTGGACCCACCCTATTACCAGAGAGGGTGGTCATGTCGGTTTTAGTACTGACATGAGCTCAGGTCCTTCTCTGAGCCCAGAGAGGAGAACAAGGACCTGTGCTCCGAGGCAGGTGCTAAAATACAGCCCTACTGTAGCTCCCGTGAATTGATTTTGAGGACATGGCAAAAAAAATCAGAGCCTGTCTCTTCCCAACATTTCAGCACCCAGCAACCCAGGCCACACAGCAATGTCACCTCTGCAGCAATCTGAGCCCTCTCTAACCAGACCTAGGAGCAGGGCAGGGACAGTGCAGCTCAGCACTGCTGCCAGGACTGCGGTGTAAGCAGGCAGCAAGGACACCAATCAACACAAGGGGGTTTCCACAGCAGTGGGGACCCAGCAGCCATGTCTCAGAAAGGGGTCTGGGCTGTCCCAGCTCCGGTGGAGAGCAGGACTGAAGCACTGGGATGGCTGGGAAAGCAACTACTCTCTTCCTGGCTGGCACTGATGAGAGGGCGCTCTCTGGGTGAGCAGATAATTACCTGGCTTTCTTGAGAGGCCACTCTGGTGTCTGGGGGCGGGAGGACGCTGGGCTGGACAGCGGGGACACACTCACACCACTTTTCTTCCACAGCTGGAACGCAGAGAGAGACCAGCAGTAACTCAGTATGGGGGCTGGCAGGGAGCACAGCCTCCCATCCTCCTGCTGGACTGCAGGTTAAATCCCATCTCCCAGGGCAGTGGCTAATGAGTTCAGAGTCTCTCTGGCTTCAGCGTTGCTTAGCTCCCCTCCACATTCCCCGGAGCGCAAAGTCTGGCCACCCCAAAATGAATCCGCTCTGGGAGTGAGCGGCTTCCAGGCTCGTTACAGCCTGGCTGCAGCAGGGGAGGGAGGATGCTGCTGGCTCTCGCCATCAAGCAGCACAGGCCATGGCTGCCCGGCTGCCTCAGATGCCCTCGCATGCGTGGGGCTGCTCTGGCAGGAGCAGGCCACCTCCTCACCAGGAGCACAGAGAAGACGGATCCCACCTCAAGGATTTTAGACTCGCCCCAGCCAGAGTAAACCTTTCCCTACCAGCATATTCCAGAGAAAACCTTTCCTCACACAGACCACAGAGCTCCATTAGTCATGGCTACGTCCCACCATCACATCTGCAAGCCTGACCCAGGATGTGAGCAGGGTTTCATTACAGCTCAGCTGCTGAGGGAACCTGGGTCAAAGCAGGTGTGCACAGCTCCAATACTTGCTGACTCAAGTTGAAAAGGTGGCAGTGCAGCAAAGTGATTTTTTTTTTCTCCTTTCACCTGGATCTATCCACCCTCACAGACTGGCCAAGGGGGAGTAGGGAAGGGAAAATGGCTGCCTTCTTGCTTTGGTGTAAAACAAGTACTGCAGCAGGACAGCTCAGCCTGGGGACTGCCCCAGCAGCACCCACCAAACGACAAGGAACGTTGCTGCCTGCCCAGCCACCCGCCTGACCCACGGGGAGATGGAACTGCCCAGCAGAGCTGCACTGGGGCTCCCCGCAGCGCTCACTGCAGGCACCCAGTGACACCGCTCTCTCCTTCCAAGCCCAGGGTTTGGGTTACACGGGGTGACGCCAGCGCAGGGTCAAGCTGTGAGTGCTGGGCTCTGGTGCTGCCTTTGGCAGGGTGTTTCCTACCTGTGAGAGGCCCCGGCTGGAGCTGTAGGAGCTGGTGATGGCGTTGCGGATGGAGCTGGGGATCCCGCCAGCATACGTATTGTTAAGGGAGCTCATGGAAGAGGTGCGTGACCTCTTGTTTGAGCAGTCATCTGGGCAGTGCGAGACAAGGCTCCTCTTCAGAGACCCAGGCCTAGAGGAGATTAAAGAAGATTTTATGAGCTCCCCGTCACTCTGCCCACAGGTCTTTTAAATGCAGGGTGGGTAGAGCAAAGCAACCTTGCTCTTTCTCACAACACAGGGCTTGGAAAGAGACCTCAGCAGCAGCACAGCCCTTATGGCCCCCAGCCCGTGCTTAGGGTGACATCACAAAGGCATGGGCCTCTTTTGCTGTCCCCTGAAGCTGGGCTCCACAAGCAAAAGCCAAGCGCCTTTTACAGAGCCCGCAGCCTCTCAGAGCCCCCTCCCAGTTCACAGCAGTTGCTTTTGGCCTGATGGACACTTACTTGGGTATGAGAGAGGCAGGGGCACCGTTGGCTACCAGGGGCTCAAAGGCTGACTGCCCACTTCCACTGCTATCGTGGCGCCTGTGGGAGAGAGGGCAGAAGCCTGTGGTAGCGCAGAGGCAGCAGAGACAGGGGCTGCCCTCCCAGCCTCGGAAGCAGACCTCTTTCAGGTGGGCTCAGCCCTAAGAAAGCATAAACCTTCCTTTTTTCTTGTCATCCGATACCCAAGGACAGGTTTTCCTGCTGTGGATTTCCTCTCTACCTGGTCCTGTCTTCACTGACTCTCACCCCGAGCTGGGCAGAGTAGTTTTGATGTAATGAAATCATGGGTCAAAATCCATTATTCTAAGCCAAAACATTCCACAGTCTCAGCAGCTCACTTCTGAAACAGATCTGAGCTCCAAAACTCAGGTCTCCTACCTCTTCCCAGCCAGTGCTCTGGACTGTTTGAGTCAGAAACCGAATCCCCCTTCCCACAATGATTCATGGAGATCTGAAGTCTGAAAGTCTTAAAGCAAACCCTGTTGCGAAGCAGAGCCTAAAGCGTACGATCAGCCCTGTCACTTTGCCCAAACCTTCCCCTGAGCCCAAGCACGCTGACCCCATTGCACAGATGATCCAGTGCTCTCCAACTGATGCAGGCTCCTTTCTTCCCTCAAAGGTCGCAGGACTTCCTGCTTACAAGCATTCTTCGTGCTTGCCAGGCTTTAATGCCTTCAAAATTGGCTTTCGTGGCAGAGCTGGGTATTGGCATATTAAAAAAATAGAATAAAGAAAAAAACCAAGCTGATCCTGCCTGTGCACCTATACTGTTGTTGTCCTGCTTGGCTCTTGAGGGGCTCAGACTCACCAAGCAGAGGCAAAGACTGAGGGAAATCCAGCGATGGCAGAGGGGACAGCATGCCCTGCTGCAGCAGGAAGGCAGCCAGTGCCTCACTGCCAACTGCCGCTCACCCCACTGCGCTCTCCGGGCCACCTCAAGCAGCAGCCCCAGCGCAGCACGTGGGAAAAAAAGCGCCTGGGCAGTGCTCAAACTGCTCTTCTGTGGTCTCAGCTCCTGCTCAAGCCCAGGCAGGCAGCCCCGGCACGCGAGGGGCAGAGGAGAATGTGGTGAACGGCCTCCACGTAGGCAGGTGGGAAGAATGGGGAGACAGCACTGTGCCCAGACAGTTAAAAAGGCCTCGGCAGACCTCAGCACTCAGAATTTATGCCTTGTCCTTCCTAGAGCACTGGCAAAGACACTACACCCTCATTTCTTTGAGCTCAGAGCTGGAAATCACTGACCTTGACTAAAGAAAGCAGAAGATAGGCTCCCATGTTTACCCTTGTGCTTCACCTCCTTTTCTGAGAGTGCACCAAAGAAGTACACAGGTTTTTTTTTAAATGTGATGCTTCCACTGAGGCTGTAAGATTTTGGGGATCCTGTCTTCTCCTGGAAACCCAGGGCTGACTGAAGGACAGAGCTGGTGACCCTACAGCTGATACCAGCGTTTCCCACCATGCGTCCCCAGCCTGCAAACCCCCGTGATGAGAGAAGCCACTTCCCAGGCAGGGAGTCCTGCCAGGCTTTCCCAGCCCACAGCCCAGCCTCTCCCAGCCCCCACAACCCAGGGGAACATGCCTGACTTGAAGGTTGCCCAGACGAAAACCTAAGCCACATCCCTTTGATCTCAAGGACAAAACAAAGTCTCTGAGGACCTTCCGACACAGCCCAGAGGGCCGGGTGATGGGCTATGCTTCTTCTCTGTGGTTCACTTCCCACAGCACTTCTGGTCGCACCAGGCTTGGCACACTCTCTGGGGACACATCCCATTTGTCACCACCAATGCGCTAGCCCCATTTACGACGTTCCCAACACACTAGCAGCGACCTGGACTGCTGGCTTATTACCTCCTCTTGCTCTCCTGATCGTTCTCAAAAGCCTGGTCCTCCTCCTCCTCCTCCACAGCCCTCTTCCTGCTCTCCCTGATGGCATTCAGCACAGTCTCTTTCGCACAGGGGTCCGGGCTGCTGCTGGCCGGCAAGGCCACAGGCGAGATGAGCTGCTCCAGGCTGTGCGGCAAAGTGAAGCAGGATGTTAGACACGGTGAGATCCCCGGAGTGAGACCCCTCACCCAGTGTCCCTGCTGCCCCCACAGGAGTGGGGAGAGGGCTCTCTCGTGAAGGATCTAGATGCAGTGTTGGGGGATACAGTGTAGGGGAGAACTTTCTAGAGTAGGGTTAATGGTTGGACTCAATGATCCCAAGGTTCTTTTCCAACCTGAATGATTCTATGATGTCCAGGAGGTTCGGACCCCACACTCCTCCCTGTAAGGCTCGGGATGGGGACAGAGCCACCGCTGCCAGCCCGGGACCACTGTGCTCTTCCCGGGGAACCGTGTGGGGCAGCACGACCCGCTGAGGGCCAGGGAACCGGTTCCCCTCACCCTCCTCATTCAGCCCCATCCCGCCCGAGGCGAGGCCGAAGCGGGGCCCGGTCGCCACTCTGGTACTCACGCTGGGGAGCGGGCCAGGCCGGCGGCCGGTGGGGCGATCCTCACCGTGACAGGGCTGCGGAGCGGGGCGGCCCGGCGAGACCAGGGCGCGCTCCGCGGCGAGCAGCCCTCCCAGCGAGCAGCGGGCAGCCCGACCGGCCCCGCGCT
>VXAK01027090.1:25069-53141 GCA_013399435.1 Arenaria interpres | reverse complement strand
CCCCTCCCAGAATGCCATTTCCCCATCCCCACCCCAAAGCCAGTGTCCCCCTTGCCACCCCGATCCCCGTAGCCATCCTGTCACTGCAGCCCCTGGCACCCTCCCAGCCTCTGTGCTGCCCCCGTACCAGCCCCTACAGTCACCTCTGTGTCCCCCACCCTGACCCCATCCCCACCCATGTGTGACCCAAAGCTGCTGGCGACCATGGGCACTGTCGGGCACCCGCCTGCCCCCGGTCACCAGCATGGCCAGCCCCTGTCCCTCTGCCTGGGCTGAGGGCTGCCCAGCTGAGCAGGGCTGGGGAGAAGCCACCTTGTGCAGAGCTGGGGACCATGGAAAGACGACCCTGGCTGGCTGTGCCACTTTGTCCCCAGGGCACATGGAGACACAGGTTCTGCAGCCCTGCTATATCCTGCAGAGCAGGGGGCCACGGCAGAGATGATGACCCGGACTACGCTGTGGGGACAGACCATGGCAGCGGGGACAGGCTGCTACAGGACTTTCTGCACCCCAGGGGGACCAGGTGGCCCTGGCAAGGCTGGGGGAAGCTGGGTACTGCCCAGAGTGGGAGGGCACCCCACAAGGGTGACATCCTGGCTGCAGCATCATGCCTGGGAGGGGACACTGCCCTGAGCATCGCTCTGTCCATGGCCCCCACAGGCCACGCAGCGGCAGGACCTCCATGCCATCCCCCTGCCATGGTGACCTTGCAGCATGGCTGAGGAAGGCAGGGTGCTCTGCATGGCCCTCACACCATAGTGAAGAAGGGACTGGGGCAGCGGGAAGGCCAAAGCCACCCCTGCCCCTTGGAGCTGAGCAGTGACCAGGCCCTGGGCCACTCCCAAGGAACACCAGAGGTGACATGCAGGGCAGCCCCAGGGACAGAGCTGGGAGGGGGAAATCACCACAACGATATCACCCAGGTCACCTCGACAGCATCTCCCCAAGTCATTTTTCTGGGGGTACACAACTCCAGGGCAGAGTCCCAGGACCCTTGTGGTAACACATGTCCCCTGCCACCCACACCGGAGCCAGCAGGGCTGGGCTGAAGGCTTTATTGAAAAATCGAAAACACACGACATAGTAATTATTATTATACAATGAAAAAAAAATAATCAACCCAACCTGCAGTAGAGGGGCACCCCCGCCAGCCCTGTCAGCAGCCGCCAGTGCCAGGGACTGTGTGGGGGACATTTCTCCCTGCCAGCACCCGGCCAAGATACAAAAAGTAGTAGTGGCCAAGTGGTGCCGCCGCCATCCCCGAGCCCCTACTGCCACCCCAATCCCCTTTCCCCCCGCCAGCCCCAACCCAGCCTGGAGGCCTGAGGTAGTTGGGGGTACCCTGTGCAGGCAAGACCTTCCCCGCTCAAAAGAGTAGGGAGGGTTATGGGGCTCCCCATGTCCTGCAGGAAGGGGATGGTTGGTATTGCATCTGGAGGGGAGCCAGTGTGGGTCAGGGTACGGCCGCAGCGTGGGGAGACAGTGGGAGCCCCAGGGGGGCAGCCCCAAGGTCCCCGCAGCAGGCTGGGGGCACGGAGTGGGTGTGTTGGCAGCAGGGCTGGCTGGAGGATGTGGGGACACCAAGTCCCCCTGCATGGTGGACAGTTGCACCCGAGGTGGCAGCTGTGAGGCCACGGTGATGTGCCAGTGGGACAGGGGGATGCAGGCGGGTCCCACTGCTCCGAGTGCCAGGCAAGGGCAAACGGACGTCACTGGGAAAGCACGCGGTGACAGCCTAGCCTCTCTGGGCGATGCCACCACTTGCTAAAGGGAGAAAGGCCAAATCCTGCACCCCAGCACTGAGGGGGCTGGTCTGGCTGTCTCCCCCCTCAGGAAGCGGCAGCCTGAAGGCAGGGTGCAGGCAGTGACGCTGCCGGGCTGGGAAGGACACCCTGATCCTGCAAGGGGCACCAGCAGGACCATGGGGGTGGCTGCTGGGGACGGGGACATCACTGTGCGGTCTGACACCACTGTCCCCACTGCAGTAAGATGAGCCGGGGAGCCCAGAGCTGGCAGACACCCCCCTGCCCTCCGAGCCCCCTGCTCCAAGGCACAAAGGTTCCCTGGCCAGTGCCAGCCCCATGGCCACCCTTGCCCATGGCAATGCCAGCACCAATCCCCCGTGCACCAAAGAGGGTGGCGAGGACACATGGGTGACACCAGCCTGGAGTGAGCAGGCACAAGGAGCTGCTTGCTCTAGCTTTGGGGTGCTGTGGTTTTAGGGCACCCTGGCTGCCCCCCAAAACCCTCTGTGCTGCTGCCCTAGAGCCACCCCTGTCCCCAGGAGCTGGTGGCTTATGCGGTGGCACCACAATTGCCCAAACCCACACCCAGCACCTTGTGGAGGGTTTATTGCTGGCATGAACACAGTGATCTGTCGGGGCAGGGCAGCCCAGCTCCGGGGATGGGGGACATTTTGGGACCTGGAATGGGGGGCGGGAGCTCATGGCATCCCTCCCACCACCCGCCCCACTCCCTCCTCACTGCTGGCTGCTCCCAGTGCTACTGCTGGCACCCTGGTGTCACCGGCTGCATTGTCCCACAGGAACACTTCCCCCAACCCTGCAGCAGCCAAAGGCACTCGGTGCCCCTCCAGGAGGGGGGAGCATACCTAGCACCAAGCCCAGCAGCACCCCAAAAGCTGGCTCCCAACCCGGTGGCACCCCTGGGGGCCTCGGCACCGCGGCAGGCTCCTTCGCAGGGAGGGATGTTTGCGCCGAGCCAGGGACCGGGTTAAGGCTGAAGAAGCAGCGAGAGGCAAAAGAAACATGACCGTTCTCGCTCAGCCAAAGCCGGCTCAAAGAGTTCTGAAAATCTGTGCAAAAACAAAACTAAAGTGTTAAAGACCCCCCTCCCGGAGACCCCTCAACCCCAAGCAGCTCTAATAAATACACGTGCGGTTTGCAGCTGGTGTCAGGCCGGCAAGGCCTCGCTCCCAGCCCCAGGGTCTCGCCAGGTGGCTCTCAGTGCTGCGGCGCTGGAGGCAGCTCTTGGCGGGGGGGACATGGAGGACGTGTGCTTTGGAGTGGCTTTTGCACCGGTTTAATTTGGATCTTCCCAAAAGACTGCACCGAGCTGGGGTCCAGCCCGCCATGGGGGTGTACCCTGCGGGCTGCTTCTGCCACGGGCGTTACTCTGCAGCTGGAGGGGGGAGAGGGTCAGAGGGTGCAGAGAAATGCGGTACCCCCCAGCACCCCGCCACCCCATCCCCCTGGGACCCCAGGACTTTGCAGGGCAGCAGAGCCCCAGCAGCGCCCGTGCACCCTGCTCAGGAGCGATGTGGGTACCACAGGCACAGGTCAGGAGCCCCGTGGTTTTGCCCACATGTGCTGACTATTCCTGGGATCCACTTGTGCCAGCCGGAGTGAAACCTGTCCCCGTGCGCTGCCTGGACTGCAGGCAGGGCTTCCCCACCCCGCCCCACTCACTCCAGGTGCAGCTTCCTGGCTGGATTAGGACTGGGATGCACTCACCATCCTCCTCCCAGCCCTCCGCCACTCCTGCCAGCTCGTAGTGCTTCTTGCGCAGCTCCCCCAGCTTCTGCCGTTCTTTCTGCAGCTGGTTTTCCAACTCCAGCACCCGCACCTGAAGGACATCATGCATGCCATGGCCACCCTGCACCCCAGCACAGCACCCAGGTGCTGGCATGAAGCTGTACTGGGCCGGGCACCCCCCTCTCACACCTGTTATCTCCCTGACATTGAGCCCGGAGACCACCGAGGTACATCCCATGAGTGCTCTGATGGCCTCCGGAGGGGACTGAGCTCAGGTGGGCACCGCCTCTGCAGGCAGGTGAAGGCAGAGGGACCCATGTGGGCACCCAGGGCAGGGGAATGCCCTGGGCTGCCCCGTGCCAGGTGGAGGTGGGTGCTCTGGGGCATCCGGACAGGCACACAGGGGCAGGGGGGAGGTCATGGGCTGTTGCGCCATGATGGGGACAGCATCAGGGAAGGCTCTAGGAACAACTGCATGCTCCTGGGGAAATCCTTCAGTTATCTTCACACCTTGGGCTTTCCCCACCAGCTGGTGCCGCCTGGGGTGCCCCCACCCACATGCATGTTTCCCAAAACAAAGGGGAACTTCCTACCTGTGAGTCCATCTCCTGACGCTTGATCTGGGTGAGCGTCATGCTGGAGAAGTCCATGCTGTCTGTGGAGAAAGACACCACCAGCCCCCCTCAAACTCCATTCCCCAGCTTGGACCCCCAGCAACTCCCACGGAACCTGCAGGCAGCGAGGGGCAGCCACAGGCAGTGACCACCGGGGCAGAGCCAACTGAAGACAGTAAGCATGAAGAGCAGAGGTTTCAGGGTTCCTGCAGCCCCATGCTTACCTTTCTCCTCCACCTGCGACTTCCCGGCCTTGGTGGAGGCCACCACATTGGCCGTTGCCTGGTTGACTCCCCGGGAGGCTTGTTGGAGCTTGCAAAGGTTGGCGCTGTCTTTGTCGGCCTTCACCTGCCAGGGCAGTAGGAGGGCTGCACTTACACCCCGCAGCGCGAGCAGAAGACCAGCCCCATGCTTTGGGGTGACCACGCAGTGCCCCAGGGTCACCCCAAACCACAGCCAGGGGAGCAGTCTCTATGCTGTCTGCTTAGGGAGGGAGCCTCCCAGGGTGTCAGGCTCCTACCTTGGAGGCTGCCACCAGCTGGGCAGTGCTGGCTGCAATCTCCCGGGAACAGACCATCAGCTCCTCAAATGTCCCTTTGCCTTGCACCACCAGGTCGGCAGCATCACTGCAAGAGGGCAGAAAGGGGCTGGAGCATCCTCCCATCACCCCCAGTCCCCTCCCTGTGGAGACAGCAGGCATCCTCTCCCCCCTCTGGTGACGGTGGCACTTACACCATGACGGTGGCACCCCAGCCCACGGCCTTGGAGGCAGAGATGAGACCTTCAGTCCAGCGTGAATTCTTGGCGTAAAACTCCTTGGGGGACGCCGCACCCTGCCGGTGGGAAAGGCAGAGTCACACATTGGGGACGGGGGTGGCAAGGCCTGGGACCCCAAGCCCCTCCTCTCAGGGGAACAGAGTAAGTCAGGGTTTCATTTTGGATGTGCGTGGGAGCTGCGGACACTCAACCTGGGAGGTCATGGGGTCCCCTGTGTGGGAGATCAGGGACCTCTGTGACACCCCGGGGACCACAGCCAGGCTGAGATGCCAGGGTTCGAGCTCCTGCCATCTGGCATTGATGCCCCAACAGGCCAAGTCTCAGAGCAGCACGTCCCCCGCCAGCGCGCGGTGACCCCCGGCTGTCAGGCACCCGCTGCCCCATGCCCTGCCCGCACCCTGCCTGCAGCCCTGCCCCTGGCTCACCCGGCCGCTCTCCACGATCTCTCTCTGGAGGTCCTTAGAGGCCAAGACCAGGACATGGATGGCCTGCATGAGGCCTGTGCAGGAACCCAGGATCCTGGGAGACAAACCCCACTGAGCCCCACTTTTGGGGCAGGGAGACCCCAGAGGTGTGGGGCAGCCACTCTGTCTGTGCCACCGGGCTCCCTCCACCCCAGCTCGCTCCAGCCACCGCTCACCTCTCGTTCACTTCCAGTTTGACTCCAGTGTCACCAGCCCGTGCCTTGCTCAGCATCTCCTGGTAGAGGAGGAGAGAGGCTGTGCTGAGCCCCACATGCCGTCCTGGCCTCGTGGCGGTGGTCCCAGGAGGCACGACACCCACGGATGCCACATGGCACACAGCGACCCTCACCTCAATGCGGGCAGATGCTGTTTCGATGGCTGCCGCTGTTGCTGCCATCTCCTTGTCCACCAGGTCACCCAGCTCCTCCTGCTTGACGTCCAGCCCCCTGGGCCGCAGCTCCTGGAGAGGGGACAGGATGGCATGGACCATTCAGGGGTGGCACAGCCCCTTCAGTGGTGCCTGCCACAGGCCCAACCCTGTCCTGCCAGCCCTCCCGAGGCACCCACCTCCCCGATGGCGCTGATCCGGCCCAGGCAGGTCATCACCGGGTTGCAGTCAGCGCCTTCAATCATCCCTGGGTCTTGCAGGGCGCTGAGGTAGCTCAAGGCCTCGCTGCCGCACTGCTTGCACATCTCCAGCAGACCTGCAGGGCAGCACCCACGGCTGAGGGTGCCGCACATGGGGACAGAGACCCCAGCCCCTGCCTGCCCCAGCATCCTGCCTGCTACCACCACTGCCCAACCCCAGCCCCTGCCTGCCCCAGCATCCTGCCTGCCCTGACCCCTGCCCACTCCACCATCCTGCCCACCTTGACCCCAGCATTGTGCCTGTGCTGGCTCTTGCCCACCCCAAAATCCTGCCCACCAGAGTCTTGTCCCCTTAAAGTACATCACCAGTACCATCTGCCTCGGTTCCTGCCCAGCCCAGAACCCTGCCCACCTTGTCCCCTGTCTGCCCCAGCATCCTGCCTGCCCCACCACCCTGTCCATTCCAGCCGCTTGCCTGCCCCATGGGGCAGCACTCACGGTCGGCGGGCTCCATGGGGGCCACGTGGGAGGTAGCACTGCCCTGCAGGAGGGTGTCGCTGACGAGGTGGGCGAAGAGGGCCAGGCAGGGCAGCAGGGAGCCCACGGCTGTGGTGGAAGAGCAGGCACAAGCCTCAGTCCCAGTGGGCAATGCCCACCCAGCCCAGGGGTGCCCGAGCTGCCCCTTTCCCCCAGACCAGCCCCTGCCTGGGGCTGCTGGCTCCCACCTGAATGATTGGAAATGTATTTGCTGTGCGCGTCCCGCAGGCGCTCCATGCACTCAGAGGCTGCCAGCGTCCTGGAGAGGAGGCAATCTGCAGGCAGAGAGCAGGCAGGACTCAAACACAGCGGCAGAGCTGCTCTCCACCACCCATAGGACAGCAGGGAATGAGGCTCTGCACGGTGGTAGGCTGTGATAATGCTGGGTTTGGTGAGCACCAGGGAACTCACCTGCAGAGGTGGTGCAGCTGATGTGAGCGGGATCCTCCAGGCGACCGAGGGCATCCTGCACCATCCGCTCTGCCTCCCGCGCAGTGCCCTGCAGCAGGGCCAACTGCTCCTCGGCCAGGTGCTGCTGCAGCACCTGCTCCTCACTCTCCTGCCGAACCAGTGCAGGCGTCACAGCCCCCACCACACCAGCTGGCAACCACCCCCACACCCCGACACTGCTGCCCCCAGCTCTGCCGATCCTCCGCAGCTCAGGAGGGAGGGGGATGCCAAGATGGCCCCTGGGTACCTTCTCTCTCAGCTGGGTCTGCAGTGTCTCCAGCTCCATCTTGCTGCTCTCCTGCTCATGGCTGAGCGTGTCCCGCAGCTGCTGCAGCTCGGCCCGCAGGGCGGCCATCTCCTCCCCGTGCCGCTCTGCTGCCCGGCTCAGGCTGTCCCTCTCCTGCTCCAGGCCGGCGATCCGGGTGCTCTGCTCCACTCCCACCTGAGTGGGCATGAAAAAGCAGTCGGGGCTGTGCTGAAGGAGAACCCTTTGGTTTGGGGCTCACAGTCCAGCCTCACGCCACTCTGACTGTCCCCTGCATCACCCGCTGCCCAGCAGCACCCTTGCAGCACTGACACTCACCTGGGGCCAGTCAAGGCTCCCTGGGGAACCCTTTCACTTTTAGCAGCGAAAACTCACTTTTATTATCACTCTTTTTATCCTGATGGAGGAGCAGAAGAAAGGTGCTGGCTGCTGGCCCCAGAGATGGCTCTGCCCCATGCCCATCCTGCTGCACCGCATCTGCCCCCCCTAAGAACGGGCAGCTCCATTATTCCTGCCAGCTTCTGCCTTCATCAAGTCTGGAAATGTCTGCTGTCCTCTACAGCTTCACAAGCACCAGATACTCTCTGGTAGGGTAGCAAGTCCAAAGGCTTGTGACGTGATGGCATGCTCCCTGCCTGGGCTTCACAGTGGGCAGATGCCCACTGCCTGCCCGTGCAGGATTTTGTTCAATGACTCCTGCTGCTGGAGGCCATTGTTCCATATGCTCTTGCACCCAGGAGTGTTAAACTCCCTGGTATGATTGCTAAACCCATCTAGATGTGATGAGGAAGAAGACAGGGAGCTAGTCATCAGGCCATCGGTTGGTAACGGCTGGATGGGTCATGCCTTGCACATCCAGCAAGGCAGTGGGCAGACCTCCCCTTCACCCAGGCTGCCCGTCCCGGGGCAGTGGTGGGATTGGTGGGGGCCACTCATGGGCTCTCACCTGCGTGCTGGACTCCAGGGTGCCCTGCAGAACCTGCAGCTCCTGTCTGCTAGCTGCCAGCTCCCGCTTCAGTGTGTCCAGCACCTCTGCCTGCTCCTGAGACTGAGGGCAAGGAGACAGATTGATGGTGCCCTATGGGGGAGTCTCCCCCCGACAGCCTGGTGTGTTCCCCATGTCCCCACTCACCTTCCTCTGGGCCTGCTCGCTCACCCGCTGGAAGGAGTCCTCCAGCTCCTTCTTCTCCCGCTCCATATCCCCCTGAGCCTGCCTGGCCACTGTCACCTGCTTGGTCACCTCCGCATTCTGGGGATGGCAGAGAGGGAGCTCAGCAACCCCCAGTGTTGGGGGGCATGGCTGGGAAACGGGATCCTGGGAGGGTTTTTGGAGAGCCCACCTTCCGCAGCAGGTCAGCGTGGTTCTGCACCAGCTCACTGTACTTCTCCTTCAGCTTGTTGTACCGCTGCTCGTTGGCCTGTGCGCGCCCTACCATACATGCAGTGACACCGAGGTGAGCACCCGGGACGCTCACCCTAGGGCTTGCCCCCACCCCAAGCTGGGTGCCGGCTCTCCACGCTCACTTTCGATCTCCGTCAGGCTCCTCTGCGCCTTCTCGGTGTCCTCCCGCTGCTTCTTCAGCTCCTCCAGCTCTGTGCGCAGGAACTCGCTCTCATCCTGCGCCTGCTGCTTCAGGTGCCGCTGCTCGGCCAGCTCGGCCTCCAGCTCGCTGGCACGGCCACGCAGCTGCACTGTGCCCCGGGCACTCTGCAGGGACGGCAGGGCAGCTCCGGTGCCGTTTGGTGGCTGCCGGCACTGGACAATGCCCACCGGTACCGTCTGGTGGCCACCCCCGTGGGTAGCACCCCACAGAGCCCCCAGTGCAGCGGGACGCAGTAGTGAGGATGCTGGGCATCCTGGCAGGGACACACTCCCCTTGGCACTGTCAGTGACCCCCAATATGGTCTGTTCCAGGGCATAGAGCAGGACAGGCAGACAGACCACCCCACCAGCCCCATTCCTAGTGTGAGCTGCTGGGTTTCACCCTGCCCCTGGACTGCCACGTGGGTGCTCACTGCATGACACCACTGGATGGTTGTCACCTACCTCGGCCTTGAAGTTCTCCAGCTCCTCCTTTAGGGCTGCAATCTCCCCATAAAGCTGCTCAATTAACCGGTCCCTGGGAAGGAGACATGGAGTATTACCCTCAGTGCCACCAGCTGTGTTGGTGCAGTGGGGACACATCCTGGGCCAGGATGCATCCCCTGTGCCACCACGGCTGCTGTGCTGCGGCAGCCTGGCAGGTGGCCGTGGTACCAGGTTGTGGAGGGAGCCCCCAGTCGCCTCTGTGGCATCACTGGGTCTGCTCACTTGTCATCCTTGTTCATCCCGTTCTGGCTGTTGAAGTTGAAGGGGTCATTGCTGAAAGAGCTGCCAAAGATGTCGTCAAACTTATTGTCAAACAGGCTCTGCAGGGAAAGGAGCACGGACCTGGAGTGAAGCCACCACCACTTGGGAGCCCTCATCCTCTCCACGTCCCTGGCGAGCCAGCCCACATGCCAGCAGGACTCTGCCAGCTCATGCTGCCTGGACACCGGGGCTGGATCCTAACTCCTGACGTGGAGGGGAAGATCCCCAAAGCCATGCCACCACATGCCCTTTCCCCTTCCAAGATGCCCAGTGTCTAGGTACAACCCTTGGTGGAAAGGGGGAGTGAAGACCTAACACAAGCACACAGAGCTGAGGGGCGATGCTCAGAAGGCAAACATCTCCAGCCGACCATCACTGGAGGGCAGCAAACCACTAATAGAAGCACCGTGAGATGAAGTGATAGGACAAGGGGGAACAGTTTTAAACTGGAAGAGGGGAGATTTAGATGAGATCTCAGAAAGAAATTCTTTGCTGTCACACTGGCCCAGGTTGCCCAGAGAAGCTGTGGCTGCCCCATCCCTGAAGGAGTTCAAGGCCAGGTTGGACGGGGCTTGGAGCAACCTGGTAAAGTGGGAGGTGTCCCTGCCCAGGGCAGGGTGGTGGGAACAAGACGATCTTTAAGGTCTCTTCCAACCCAAACCATTCTATGATTCCTCTGGCTCAGACCTAGCAGCAACCACATGTGACACACAGCACCCACACCTTCCCCGCAGTGTCCAAGGCCATCCTCTTGTCTCATCCCCCACCATGGCATGGTTTTGGAGAAATAACCCTGGTCTTGGAGTTGAAAGTGCACCCATTGCCCTCACTGCAGCCCAAGGGGCACGGGCAGCGCTGCAGTGGCTCACCTGCGATGCCGTGTCCATCTCCACCAGGTCTGTGATGGGCTCGCTGTCGGGTGAGGATGCCTCAGCAGGGATGACCACCACAGGGCTGATGTGTTCTGACAGCGCTGAGGCGCGCAGGAAATTGGGAGGGTTCTGGGGAAGGAGGGAAGCATGGCTGACGGGGGGGAACTGGCACTGCTGCAGGGATCGGGCATGGTTTCTCAAAATCCTGCCCCAGTGTTTGCCCAGTGTTGTTCCTTCCGTAGGAAGGGAGCCAGGACCAACAGGGCTGGAGCCAGGACCCTGGCAAGGGCTGAGGGTTGGTGAGCAAGGGGATCCCAGCCCGGGCTGAAGGGGCAGCTCCATCCCACAGGATGCCACCCAGGGAGGGATGCAGGGATGAGCCTCAGGCTCACAAGCCCTGCATTGCTACTGGCACCTGGAAGCTGGGCAAGGTGGCCCGCAATTCTTTTTGGACACACATTTCCTACTGCCATCAACCACAGAGACAGCGAGTGTGCGGACCAGGGACTGTGGGCTCTCACCTCCGGCAGCTGTGGGATCTGAATCAGCCGCTTGAAGTACTGCAGGTTGCTGGAGCGGTAGAAGAGGTCCTTCAGCCTGCAAGGGGCAGGGAATGGTTAGGGACGGCTCTTGACCAAACCAGAAACCCCACCTCAAATGAGGGTATCTCCAACCGATTGCCTGGGTCCAGCAGGGTGTCACTGGGCCACTGTGCTGTGCTGGAGGGGATGCTGCTGTGTGCTGCCACTAAACCTGTGGCAGATCCTGAGAAGACTCCATTACCAGCCTGCCACCTCTGGCAAAAACTGCCTGCTGTAGGCTTTCTGCCATAAACCCAGGATCTGATGAGCAGAGAGAAGGAACCTTGAGGAATCCAATCTAGTGAAAGATGTCCCTGCCCATGGCAGAGGGGTTGGACTACATGGTAATCCAACCCAAACCACTCTGAGTCTATGAAACCATGAACCACAGCAGAATTACTGCACTGGGTCGCACCGAGGCAGAGCCACCTCTCTGTGCTGTCCTCACCACGGCCAAAGCTTGAAGGGACAGCTGAAAAACATCACCATTGCTCCCACTATGGTCCCGACCATGAGTGGGTTGGGGGCTTCCAGTCTGGAGGCCACATCTCCAGCATTTCTGCAGCATCTCTCAGCTCCACGCAGGAACATCTCCCCCAGGAGCAGGGCTACCCGTCTTCAGAATTTCCAGTTTTGGGGAAGAGCGGCAGCTCCTGCATGTGCCGCTCGCGGCTCCCCTCCCTTCCAGCCACCCGGCATCCCAATCAGTATCTCAGTGGCTGTCAATATCCACCCCAAGGTCCCTGCCCTGGGTGGTCAGAGCCCAGGGACATGTGCTGACGTCCCTGCCTAGTGTTTTTCCCACAGGCACTGGTTTGCAGTTTGTGACCTTGAATCGAGGTGTCCCTCAGTGCCGCGGCATCACCCCACTGCTCTCGATGGCCAGTTTTCATTGTGACTACCCTAAATAATCGTGTACCAGAGGCCAGAGCACTTCACTGCTCGCTCTTTTTTGATCTTATTTAAAATACAGCGAGAGGACTGGTTCCAGCACCGTCGCTGGGATCACCTCGAGACACTTGCTGGTATCTGTCTCCTCTCCTTTGTGCAGTTACTAATCCAGGGGAGACCTGCCCTCACATCTCATAGGGCCATGGACTCACAGAGTGGTTTGGGCTGAAAGGGACTTTCAGGGGTCAGGGACACCTCCCACCAGACCAGGTTGCTCCAAGCGCCATCCAACCTGGCCTTGAACCCCTCCAGGGATGGGGCACCCACAGCTTCTCTGGGCAACCTGGGCCAGGGTCTCACCACCCTCAGGGGACAATATTTCTTCCCCATGTCCAACCTAAGCCCACCCTCGTTCAGTGTACAACTGCTGCCCCTTGTCCTGTCACCACAGGCCCTGGTCAAAAGTCTCTCTCCCTCTTTCCTACAAGCCCCTTCAGGTACTGAGCGGCCACAGGAAGGTCTGCCTGGAGCCGTCTCCTCTCCCGGCTGCACAACCCCAACTCCCTCAGCCTTTGTCCACAGCAGAGGTGTCCCAGCCCTCGGACCATGTTGGTGGCCTCCTGTGGAGTGGCTCTAGCAGGTCCATGTCTGCCTTGTGCTGGGGACGCTGGAGCTGGAGGCAGTGCTCCAGGGGGTGTGAGGAGAGCATCCCCTCCGTTGTCCTGCTGGCCACTGCTGCTGGGGATAGAGCCCAGGAGATGCTTGGCTTTCTGGGATGCAAGTGCACATTGCCAGCTTGTGTCCCATTTGGCACCCACCAGTATGCCCCCATCTTCCACGGGGTGCTCTCCGCCTGTCTGTCCATCCATCCATCCCTTCAACCCTCCTTCCCTCCATCCGTCCCTCCCCCAGTCTGTGCTGGTACTGGGGATTGCCCTCACCCACATGCAGGACCTTGCACTTGGCCTGGCTGAACTTCATGAGGTTCATATGGACCCACTCCTCCAGCCTGTTCAGGTCCCTCTGGATGCCACCCTTTCCCTCCAGCGTGTTGACTGTCCCACTCAGCTTGGTGTCACTGATATTTTATGGATATTTCACAGGATAGTTGCATTTTTTCCCAGAGCTTTTGGAAATAAATGTCCTTGCTCCCCCTGAGTATCACCCTGCAGCAGCTCATGGCCTCCCATGAACCCAACACCCTTCCACACAGCAGCACCCACCCCATCCCACGCTATCTTTTTCATGAAGACCCTCTCCCACTCCCCACTTCCCTGCAGTGCCAGGTGCTGGGTAAGTCCCTCTGCTGCTTCCCTCCCCTCTCCCTGAAGTCCTTTTTATCAAGCAGCTCCACACCACTTCTCAGCCCTGGGCACTGGCAATACTCCAGCAGCATCACAGCCACCCTTGTGTCCAAGGTCACAGGTAACTGGGTGATCACGACTCATTTCTGGCTCTCTGCTCCTACACCTCATATCTTGCGTCTTTAAAATCTCATATTGGTATTTTAATTTGGGACAGACATGTTGATACTGGTGAAATGAACTCTACCATTTGTATCTTTCCTCACTCAAGGATGGCTTTTCCCACCCAAAAGCTACCTCTGCTCCACTGCACCACCCAGCAGCATCCCTGGCACTCAGGCTCTCTGCAAGGCTCTTTGCGGACCCCTCCTCAGCTTTGCAACACCCAAAGGTTTCATCCTTTGGCTACCCCTTTAAACAAGTCCCCTTGGGTTTGTGAAACACATTTTTTAAAAATTTCAACAGAATTGGGAGGAAAATCTCTTTTCCCTGTCTTATGCCCCCAGCACCATGACTGTGAGTCCCCCCCTGGGGCTTGTGTCTCCATATGCTGCTTGCACCCTCCTCCCCCATTGCTCCTACCAACGCATCCCTCTCCTGATGGAGCGACAGCCCCACTGCAAGCAGAAATCGCTGCTCAGGGTGCTGAGCACCCTGCTCACTTGACACCCAGCCCAGGGTGTCCCCAGGGTGTCCCTACCAGCAGCCCCACACTCGGCTTCTCAGCCGCTGCCCAAACTTTCAACTCAGCGGGTCAACTTGCAAATTGCATTTAAAAATCGCAATTAAAGGGTTTGAGGGTTTTAAATTGTCTAATGTGCTGTCAGCAACTGAATGCGTCGCTAGAATTAATAATGCCGTTATCTGGTAATTTAATAGCTGCGGATTAGTCAAGCAGAGCCGCTGCCCTGGAGGAAGCCCCAGGGAAAGCCAAGAGGTCAAAGCGGAATGGATTTTAGAGCCCCAAGCAAGACTGACTCCTGCCCTTCCTCCGTCTCCATGGCTTGGTGACTGAGTCCTGGCACAGGGGCTCCATGCGCCCTCTGCCCCAGGAGCCCCTGGAGCATCGCTGGCAGTGGGGAGAGCCAGAGCCTCGCGTCTGGGCACTTACTTTCTGAACTGCTCCAGGAAGCGATCCCGGTGGCCCTGCAGTGTGTCCGCCGGCAGACCTAGAAGAAGCAACAAGCAGAAATGTCACCAGGTGTCTCCATGCTAGGAACGCAGCACGGATCAGGGCATCCCAATTGGAATGGCCATATGGGGACAGGGTCTTTCCCAGAGATGGTCACCCTCCTCCCAGGTACGAATGCTCTGGGCTCAGGGTCCAGCTGCCGGAGGGGATCACGTCCCCCACCCAGGGCAGGCAAAGGCAGCGAGCTGGCCTTCAGCTTCCACAACTCAAGGTCCTGGGCGATGTAGGTTTTCCAACCAGCGCCTGTCCAAAGGCAGGGGAATTCCTGATGGGTACCATCTCCCCATGGCCAAGGGGCGTTCAGCAGGGCAGGCTTCCTGGGACAACTCGGTCTCCCAGTGCTTGCACCTCCTTGTCTCCTGCCCTGGTGACTCCCTCTGCTCCCCCCAAAAAGGCTGAGAAGGAGCTGGGGAGCAAATGGCCCAGCCCGAGCATGGTGGGGATCCCGATGTCCCCTTCTGTGTCCCCCCCCAAGCCCAAGTTGGCACTGGGGACACTCACAGGAGTGGAGCTTGAAGAGCAGCTTGACCGTGTAGTCATAGAGGTGGCTGCAGTCCAGAATCACCTGGATGAGGGGGGCCAGGCGGCACTGCCCCATTGCTGTCACCGACACCGAGCGTGACATGTCCAGGGAGCTGAACACTGTGGGGAACAAGCACGGGATCAGGCTCCGGCAGCACCACAGGGTGCCACGCCGTGTTGGTTGTGTCCGCAAACTTCACCCGCAACAAGAGCCCAGAGCAAGACACCCGCTGGCCCTTGGGGACCCAGCCCGCCATCCCATAGTCTGGCCCAGTGAGAGGCTAAATTCCCACCCAGGACCCCCACACAGGCCTGAAAACACTTCAGCCTGGCACTGTGGGCTAGAAGTCCCCGATGCCGAGCCTTTGCCAGGTCCCCAGGCAGAGCTCCGGCCCCTGAGGACAAGCAGCCCCTGTGCTGTGCCCGTCACTGCCATCCCACTGGCACTGGGGTGCACTGTGTGTGCCAGGGGAGAGATGCTCCAGAAAGGTCTGGGAGCAGTGGGAGCGCCTCACAGCCATGATCCTCCGTCCAGGTGACAGTGAACTGCATCTTGTGCTGGTGGTCCAGGATGTGCCCCACAACACCAGGGCATGAAGGCATTTCTGGCAGGGCTGGAGCAGCCTGCAGCATGGGATGCCAGGCTGCTGGAGATGTGTCCAGTGACCACTTCATGGTCCAGCCTTGCGGGTCTCCCACGAGCTGTGGGCCACCTGCCCTCAGCGCACGCTGGCAGGGTAGCCAGAGATGGCAGCTCTATCCAGCAACTCCCCTCCAACAGGCAGAGCAGTGAGAGCTCCCAGGTGAGCTCTGGGGATGGGGATGGGGCTGCAGCACAAGGACAAGTCTCTTGGCACAGCCCCGTCCTGCTGTGCCAGCACACAGCCCCGAGATGCAGCCCCAAGACAAGGGTGATGCTCAAGCTCCCTCCAAACAACCCTGTCCCACCAGCGCCCATGGCTTGCTGCAGATGAAGGCTCGCCCCAGAACTGCTGTGAGGTACCCCAACCCCAGTCCTGCTGGAGCCTGCAGAGGTGTGTAACAGCGCTGACCGTTGAGACCGGCTTCTTTTTACCCTCCCGCTTGCTTGCGCAGGAGGATGACGGGGTGCCCCATGTGTCCCCCAGCTCCAGCACCACCGCAAACACCCGCAGCAGCCTGAGCTCACTGCTCATTGAAGTCAAAACCTGTCCTGAGTCCACCAGTTAAGACCAGAAGAAATTCAGCCCAGGGAGGCTGTGGGAGCAGGAGAGCACAAAGCTGGTGCGGTGGAAGGGGTATCACAGAGGTGGGAGCGGGTGGTGCGGTGCAGCCAGCCCTGCAGCACTGCACAAGCACCACTCTGTGCACCACTCTGGCACACAAGGACTGCAACTAATAATAACGCAGGTGAAGTGCCCGGAAGATGGGATCAGGCACGATGACCTCCCGCAGCATCCCACCCGGAGCCGGCTCAGACCCCGTGGACCCCCACCCTGACTGCTGGCAGGGCAGCACAGGGGCTTACCTGTCTGGAAGAGGTTCAGCTCACACTCCAGGTAGTCAAACATCTCCACTGTCAGCTGGAAACTAGGAAAAGGGATGAGGATGGTTGGGGAGCATCCTTATGTCAGGTGTCACCCCAGAGGGACAAGCCTTGCCCAGGGGTCTGCCTGCACCCACTGCAGGGCTGGGGAAAAGGTGCAGGGTCCTGTCCCCGGCTCGGTCATGCTGCTGGTGAGGTTGGGTTATGCCGTGCCACCCTGCCTGCATCTGCCCCCCTCTCTCGCCTCCCGCCCCTGCCCCACACTCACAAATTATTGACATCATTCTCCCCGGCCTCGTCAAGCTGCCGGTCGGACATCTGGAGGTTGCCAGGGAAGCGGGGATTCTGTGTGGGGAAACGAGAGTTGGGAACGGGTTCCAGAGGATCTCCTGCTCTGGCCAGGGCACTGGGAGGACCCAGTTGCCCATCCGGCCGGTGGCTTCAGCACAAGAGACTAGGACAGCACTTTGGATGTGCCAAGGGAGTGATGAGGGGAGGAAAGGGGTCTAACACAAGCCCTGGGTGACCGCAGCATCCCCAATCCATGGTGCCTGCATTCTCCCCAGCAAGAAAAGTCAGTTCTCCCTGGGCTTAGAAACCTGCTGAGCAGGGAGGAGGCAGGACCACCAGCTTGTTCATGGCATCGCCGAGAGCTGTGGGGTGGGAAAGAGCCAGTATCTGCTCCGGGGGGCAAAGCCTCTTCATGCTGTTCAGGCGTTTCGGGGGAGGTCACGTCATGGGTCGAAACTAGACAGGGGTGACGGGTACAGCCTGCCTTCAGAAAACACCTCTTGCCAACTGAGCTCGGAAAGGAAGGAAACACCGCAGGGATCAAACCTGCTGCAGCGGTTACCACAAGGAAGAGGGTGCTTGAAGCTGTGCAGGGCTTCCAAACCCACCGTGACTTCCCATTCTCCGCTTGGCAGGAGATTCGATTCGATTCTAGTCTAGTCTAGTCTAGTCTATTCCATTCCATGCCATTCAGCAGCCGGCACAGCATGGAGCAGACCTGGAGCCGGGGCATCCTTTTGCCAGCCCAAAGAAGGAACTTGCCCAGCATTGCTGCTTGGGAGGCTGGAAACAAGCTCCTGATGGGGAAAAAACCCAATCTGGGATGGTGCCATGGGATTTCCCCAGGGCACTCTTGTGCCCAGGAGCATCCATGGCCCAAGAGCCCAAAGGGAGGAGATTAAAAATGGATTTCAATGATGAGCACTGATTACTTCAAGCTGGGGACAGCACAGGATGGGACACCATGCTGACTCCGTCCGGGACTGACCCTGCAGCATCCCATGCACAGTGAAGTTTACCAAGTCAGGCAGGTGATGGAGAGCAGAAGCCCTGGGAGCACTGAGGGCTGCTGGGGACCGAGAGGTTTGTTCTGTGCTACCTTGTCCTGATTTCCCTGGTAAATCTTAGGTGAGATTTATGGTCTGTGATAAACTGGGTGCTCATAAAGAAACCTTAAACCTGTGACTCTCTTAAAGTTCTGCTGAGAAGAATGAAGTTGTGCAGGGTCAGCAGTGCTCAGGTTAAGTTAATCATTATTTCCCCACCATTCCTGAATTTTGGGGCTGACTGGTCACTCCTACTCCACTTTTCCTGCCTTTATAAAAATCTATTTCAGAAAGCATTAGAATGCCTTACATCCAAACTTCAGTCTCAGTCAAAGCATGTTTCTATACACATCTATTTCATTTCTCCTTTGCTGACCATGACAAATAATCCTCCACACTTGCACGCTGTCCAGAGCGGGGGCTACCGCTCATCCTTCTCCATGTGCCAACGGGGACATTCCCCCAGCCCAAATCCCCAGCTTCCCTCCCTCAATTCATGGTGACACAGAAAAGCCAGGCTCTGCCACAGGGTTTTAGGGGTGATTTACACCTGCCCTGCCTGTGCTGCCTCCTATGGTGCGGCATGGCATGGCCCCCACAAGCCCTCCCCACTCCAGAACTCCATGGCCTCTTCCACCTCTGCCCTTTTAGGATACCTGGGAATGGATGCACACCCCAAAGCTGAGTGTCTCTTACTGCTTCTTGTAGCCCCCCAACTCCCAGCCCTGCCTGGGTGCCTCCAAGGAGCCCTGATCCACCGTGAAACTGTCCATCCCCAAGGCACTGATCCTTGGGCCACCTTTTATCCAGGCTAAGGACGGACCCTGGCAGCCTGGGACATACCGCATGAGGCGGCAGATTGGCCCTGACAGAGGAGAAGGCACTCAGGGGTGAGAGCTCTGGGAGGGCTCTGCCAGCCCCCATCCCGCACCGTAACACTGCCACCGCTTTTGCCCCAGTGCGCCATCACCCACCCCCTGCTGTGGTCACCGGGACAGGACAATGCTCACCTTGGTGTGAAACTCCATCTTGGTTCTCAGCAGTTTGAGGTAGATGCTGCAGAGCTGTCCGTAGCCCTCACTCAAGTGGCCCTGGGGACACCAAAAAGCTGTGGAGACCTGGGGCAGGCTGTAGAAAAGCCCCCTCCCCTTGCAGCATGAGTCAGCCCTCCTCATCTCCCCCAAAACCACAGCCAAAACTTTCCTTGCTGACGCAAGGGCTGCAGGCTGGCTTGCAGCAAATGTGCCAAAAGGATTTGGTCAAGACCTTCTCATCACCTTCTCTAAAGATTTCAATGCTGCATTTGACCACCAGAGCTGAGTTTTACTGAGTTTTGCTATAAAATAGGAAGGAGGCATTTGATTTTGATGCGATATCAAACACAACCAGCAAACCCAGCCCAGAGAGGTCCTGGTTGTCAGGGGTCAGCCATGGCTGACCATCTGCTCAGCCCTCAGAGCTTGGCTCCTCCTGGGCAAGACCACTGTCCAAGCCAGCACCCCCCTGGCCCAGCCGGGGCATTGGGTGCTGCCAAGGGACCCCCAGGGTGTCTCCACCACGGTGGCCGGTGGGATCAGTTGCTTACCCACATCCTGCTCATGTCGCTCAGCTCGTTCTTGTATCTCAATGAGTCTTTCAGCACCTGGAGGAACAACGATGAACATGAGCAGGCACCAGGGGCAGCAGGCAGAGCACCACAGCAAGGAGTGCCAAACTTGGCACTGGCAACTGGGGTCAGGAATGGGAGGCCTTGACGCATTCCCAACCCTGCAGCCTCCTGGTGGTGTCACTACTGCCAGCCCCAGTGTGCCTCAGTTTCCGCATCCACACACGGGGCAGGAGGCTCCTTGCTGATGGCTCCTGCACTGATGTTGATGCCCCGTGGTTTCCTCCGGCACTGGGGGCTGTAGTGCAGGGGGGCTGTGCGCAGAGCCGCACTGGGAAGGCTCCGGCAGAGAGAGCAGGGAGGGACCCCTGCACCCATCCCCACCCAGGAGGGCACCCATGCACCAGCATCTCCCACCACCCCGAGCAGCCCCACCACGGAAAGGAATCAGACCCGGGGCGGCTGCTGCGCCGAGCTGGTGGCACTCACGTTTGAGTGGCCGTCCCGCAGGAGTTTGTGGAAGACGTGGCAGAACTTCCAGCAGAGCACGGCGTTGCCTGACAGCGGCAGCCGGTTCACCACTGACCAGAAGGTCTGCGCCCCCTTCTCGTGATGCGTGCCCAGGATGCATGGTGGCGGCCGGTCAAGGAAACACTCCTCTCCCTCCTGGCGGTGATGGAGAGCGGCCACCCTGAAGCGGCTGGTACCCGCAGAGCCGAGAGGAGCCGGGCCACCGCAGGGAGCTGATAAACTGCCAAGCCTGGGTACACACTGTCCCTAAGGGTGGGAACACACCGTCCCCTCTCCTCCAGCCCCACATCATGCATCCAGGAGCACTGTGGCATGCTCAGGGCTGGGACTGTGCCTCCCCCAGGCCTTCCCGGCTACTCTGCTGGGATGCTGGGGATCTGCTTTCAGTGGCAGCATGCTCACAAGCACCTTTTGGGATTAAGCATCCTCACCCAGGCAGATAACCTGCTGTGGGCATCTGTCCCTCCCACCCTCCTATGGGATGGCAGTGCCGGGAGCACAAGGTTGGGCACTCACCGATGAGCAAATGCTGCTCCAGCTTGATGTGCTGGAAAAACCCCAACAATCATCGAGAGCTCCCCAGGGTTCCATCCAGCCACCCCCAGCACCCCAGCAGCCAGCATGCCATGCTGGCCCGGCAGTGCCAGCACCTCTCCCCATGCACCGCCTCGCCACTGCCCCTTTTCCGGGCAGCCCCGGCCCTGCTCCCACGCTCGCTTGTCCCACGGCCAACTTTGGGAAGGATATTTCTGGCATGTTTCTCCTTGACAGCCACTTCCTGCGCATTAATAGCCTTATTGATGCTGACAGTCTGCAAAAGAGAAGTGGTGGAGGGGGATGAGACGGGAAGGGTTTGGGCTCCCCTCTTTGTCCCCCATCACCCGCTGGGACCCCCCAACTCTGCCGGCACCTGTGGGTGGATAGGTCCCATCCAGGTCCCCAGCCCCTGCTCATGCCAGCTGGATGCTGCCTGTTGCCGGATGTCTTTCTGGGATGTGGTTAGCATCCGCCAAGTTCAGCTGCTGCCAGGACTCATTTACGCAGCATAACCACCGCAATTAAAGCAGTGACCACAAAGGACCCTCTCCTGCCCTTGGAGCCATGGGATGGGCAGAGGGAAGGCAAATCCCTCTGGATCATGGGCAGCAGCTGGTGACTCCTGCTCTGCTTTGAGGGGGAACTGAGCAGAGAGGGCATTCTGGGGGGCACAGGGAATCTGGTAGGAGGACGGTGAGAGCACTGTGTGCTGCAGAGGACAGAGTAGAGCTCTGGCAATGAAGGACATGGCCCCAGCCACGGTGGGGGAAGGAGATGGACCTGCTGCTCACAGTGCAGGCAGCTGCCCTGGCTGGCACCTGCTGCCACCCCACTGCCACCAGGCACATCAGCCATGGCACCACCGCTCCCCACCACCCGCAGCTCCCCACAACCCTCCCGAGGGGCTGGCAGCCTCTCGCTGACACAACCCTGCCCACAAGGTGCGCTTTTGCTCCCAGCCAGAACAGGCAAGACCCATGAAGCAGATATCGGGGACCAGGGGAAGCCCACACCGAGGAGCCCGGGCAGAGCCAGTGCTCCATTCAGCCTCCCGAGAGGCAGCAGCAGCCCATGGAAGTATTTGCTGGGCACGATTTTTAACCCTACGCCATTCCTGCCCCTCGGGGAGCTGTGCCGGCAGTGGGAAAACACTGTGGCTGCTCCTACTTGGCCGTGGTTTGGGGGGAGCAAAGAAACCAGCTGGCTCAGCACTGCTGGAAGTAGCTAATTACTGATATAAACCAATTAAAGCAGCAGGATTAATCCCAGTGCCTTCCTCACTGCAATCCTTCATGCACCCCTGCTTGCTCACCCTCTCCGAGTCTGCCCCACTATGGCTTCAGCCCGGCCGACCCCGATGACTCTGTGCTAAGCGGGGCTGGGGGCCACGGGCACCAGCCACAGGCACCCCACATGCGGCTGGGCATGGCCCAGACCCCCCAGCATTGAGCCCAACCCGGCTCCCGAGAATGTCCCTCTGCCAGCTGGAGAGAGGACAACGTGCTGAAGGGCTGAGACAGCTTTTGATCTCATCCTCTGCTGCCAATGGCAGCCCCACCCCCTTGACTGAAACATGGGATGTCCCAGTATGAACCAGTTCTGCTGCAGGGACGCTGCTGTGCTGGCTGCTCTTGAGCAGGGCTGGTGTATGTGGCCCCATGGCGTTTGCAGCCCCAGGTCTCCAGCCGTGCCGAGCTGCTCACCACACTCACCACCAGGTCCCTGCATACTGGTGACCATGGAGGTAACCAGTAAGGACCATGGAGGTGATAAGTAAGATGCAAGAGGCTCATTTCAGGGTAGCAGGGGACCCAGATCACCAGTTGCAAGGCATGAGCATTGCAGTCCAACGGTGCGCTGGACACAGATCAGAACCTGCATCTTAACTTGGTTTTAAGAAGAGCTGAAAAAAACACTGGCGGTGGAGAAACCTGACCCCATCAGATGTCCCTTCTTGAGGGCGTGAATAGAGACAAGCAGGTTCCTAACACAGAAGGACCATGGGTGGGAGCCACCTCTGCAGCTCTGCCCAGCCCTGTGGCCATGGCTCCTTTATGAAACCATAAAATAAAATTCAGCATTTTCCTCTTTAAAAATCCCAACAAAATCCTCAGGAAGGTGCCTCTTGCCCAGTGGCGGCAGCCTGGAGATTAATGCCCACGCCCCAACAGCCACTGGTGACACGTGCCATGGATCCAGCTCCAGGTGCAGCTTGTCCACTTCCAAAATCCCAGTCTGCAGCCACAGACAGGCAAGATGGTCACAACAAGCCACCCAGCAAGGCGAGGAGCATAAGGATCGGTGTTTAAACACACGTCTTGCCTTGAAATGGGAGCCCTGGACAACAAGTAACAAGCCAAGTGCAAAGCTGGAGCTGGCAAGTGGAAGCTCGGAGCCAGAGGCAGGATGGGGCCACCACTCTCCCGAAGCTGGTGGCTTCACCACGGCACATGTCCGCTCCCACTGTCCTTCAAAGACCAGACAGGGGAGGTATCCGGAGGGAAGCAGTGCCAGGGGCTGCTGCATCCCTGGGAAAGCTGGAAACAGAGCTCCCAGTTTAAGTGCTGTTTCCTGCTGGCTTTTCCTGGTAAAGCAAGGACATGTTTTTCCAACCAAAGAGTCCCCCAGTGACCCCCCAGAGTGGGGAGACGCGGTGGGAGGGTGATGGGTGGTGGCCTCCAGGAGCCTCTATCCCCAAGCTCCGTTTGAAGCACAGGCGATGTCCATGTGAACAGCAAAAAGGTTTTCCAAGGAAAAGCCAGATCCCACGTTTCTGTCCTTGCAGGTGCCACGGGAACAACTCCCCCTCCCTGCTGCACCCCCGGGGAGGGCACGGCAGGGCAGGGTCCCCCCCTGGAGCCGGTCAGGGCAGGCACTGGGGCTCAGGAGATGCCCAAACCATCGCTCCACTGGTCGGTGGCCCCAGCAGCGCCCGCACAAGCGAACTGGAGGAGAGCAGAGCAGCAGCGAGGGACCAAGGCTCCAAGTGTCACCTCCAAGGGACAAGTGGGGTCACGGAGGGCGACAGCAGCCTACGCTGCCATCCATGAGTTTTGGCTGCAAAATTTGGGGCTCCCTTGAAAGAAAGCTCAACCCTCTTTGCCACAGAGAGAGCCTTTCAACCCGACCTTTCACAGGCGCTGCTTCCCAACACTATCCGGCTGATGGGATTTTAATTTTAATTTACTTACGAGCTTGTACACCACAAGGGCTGTTTCTAACGTGCCAGCCCACCAGCGCATCCTTGGCTGTGCCCCAGCCTGGCTCCGGTTTCTTGCCAATGGAGGGCCAAAGGCCTCCTCTCCTGCTGCCGCCCCAGCGCTGGGAGTGGGGCAGGGGACCTGGGTGGGTGCACGGAGCCTCCGTGGGGCAGCCAGGCCCTTCCTCCAGCCCCACAGCCCTGACACTGCCGCTGGGAAGGGAAACCCTGGGGCTTCCTCTTGTGCAATGCTGCAGCAGCAGGGCCGGGACGGAAGGGAGAGGAGAGGTCAGGGGGACCCTCTCTGAGAAGGAGAGCTGCAAGAGGGTTATAGACCGCCATGTCGGCCTCCCCTGGCAGGGCCGTGGGGCTGGGGGCAGAACTCAGCGGGGCAGCAGTGGGGTAGCGCTGAGAATGGGTGCTCGACCCAGGCTGGGCAAGCAGCACCGGGAACACTGCAGGCACCGGGAACGCTGAGAGCATCATTAGTGTTTCAAGCGTCTCCCAAGCGGTGCGAGGACATGCCACTGCCACGAGCAGGGAAAGACTCAGGCCATTCAGAGGACGAGCAGCGTCAGGTAATGCAGACCAGGGACTATCCAACTGGATATCTCTGCCCCGGAGCAGTGGGACCTGCCCAAGCGGTGGCTTCTTCTCCTGTAGCTGGATAAGCCACCACAGCCCTCTCCTGTGTGGATTTCAGGTTGTTCCTGTGGGACTCCAGGAATCCTGCTGGCAAGGAGCGAGCTGGACCACATCCTGCAGGACGCCCCCGATTGCTCACTCTCACAGGGAGATGCAACACCAGAGCGGAGCCGCCAACAGCTCCGCACCAGGCTGAACCCCCCAACTTAAACACCTCCCTGGGCACATGAATGCCCAAAGGTGCCCAAAACTGCACGGAGGGACGCGAGACAGAGTGACAGAGTCTTTCTGAGCACCCAGAAACACTCCTCTCTCGCACATGTAAACATGCACCCCCTCACCCCCCCGCCAGGTCTCCCCAGATTACACTCTCAGGCTCCTCTGAACTGCAAATCTCCCGTCTGGCAGCGAAGAGCCCGTCTCCGCTCAGGACCTGCACAGCACCTTCCCGCTTATTTCCAAAAGGAAATGAGTGTTGATTAAAGAATCCAGAGCTATTGCAAATTATTTGGAGAAACTGAGTAAGTCGCAGTGCAAATCCTCTTAGTAATGCTCCCTCATTTCTCCTTAATTCCTTTCTATAAATGGAGAGCTGGGATGAACCATACCTCCGGAAAACCACTCGCAACTGAGCCCTGCAGACACAGGGGCTCCGGGGAAAGCGAGCAGCAGGGAGCCCTGACTAAAACAAGCCTGGAAAAAAATATCCGTGAGCTTAATTAAAATGCAAATCCCAGCGTAGGAAGTCTTCACTCCGGCCCTGGAGGTGTGCAGGACACAGGGGTGTGGGTGAGATTTTCAGAGGGCATAAACATTGCTCACCAACAGCAGCTAAGAGCAAATCACAGCCTCGCCAGGACTCAGAAAAAGGTTTTTCTCCGGCAAAATGCCAAAGTGAAGCCAGCTGGATCACGCCTATTCGGCTGCATCTGCTGCTCCATGAGTTTAGAAAGTGCTCCTTGCCCACCAAGCTACACACCCAGACAAAGCACCTGCATCAAGGGTATGTGAGCACCTGAACGTGCTGCTGCCCTTCTCACCACCTGCTCCCAACCAGATGAGAAATAATCCCCAAAATGACACAAATCTCAGATTTCCCTTCGCTTGGGCCATAAATCCCCCAAATGACACAAATCTCACATCTCCCTTCGCTTGGGCCATAAAAAAAAATCACATTTTCCCCAAAGTAATATTGGCCTCCAACGTTAAAAACTTCAAAATCTCACTGCGTCCACCAGGGTTTGATCCCAGTGGTGGTGGCTTGAGAGGTACCTCTCAAGGAGATGCTAATGACACCAGTTTGGATGCGAGAAGGAGGATCAAGGTGTACCAGAGACAGCCCTGAATGCCAAGGGACACCAGCATGGGGGGATGTTTGGGGACACCTTGCCCCACATCCTGCCCTGCTGGACCCCCACCACACTATTGCACATGGGACATCCCAAACTGGAGTCACCAGGAAGAGACCCACGGCATCTGTGAGCAACGTTGGAAGCCAACGCCATCGCCACCAGGCTCTTCTTGGCAGAGACCTGCCCTTGCATTGGTGTCTCCGGGTCTGCTCGCCTGAGGTTGATGACTTCAGGGAGGACGATGACTTCAGGCTAACAGCGTGCTTGGTCTAACCACCGTCAGCGCTCTCTGGCACATGGTGAAGTCTGATGTGAGCGTTACGGAGAAGCTCTTCCAGCACACATGGTGCTTCCAAGGGAGAAACCCCCTGGGCCAGGCCAGGGAGGGGTGATATGATGTTCAGAGGTCTCTACCCCACAAGAAGACACAAAAGGATGACAGCTGCCATCCAGCTCCCACCAAGGCCTTTGCCTTGTGAGCTGCAGTACCATTACCACGGTAGGAAAATGAAAATAAGTTGAAGGATACACATTTAGAGTGTACATGAACAGAGCACCCCACCAGTTCCCAGCTCCTTATGAGGGCAGCAGGGTGGCATCAAAGCAGAGGTGGAGATCCACAGGGTGATGGGCCTATGAGCTGCATGTGCATGGACTTAACCCACTGCTTCTCCTGGCCTTTCATCACAAGAGCTGGAGCAGGATGAGACAGCGCCAACACCATCGCTCCTCCAACTTCGAAGCAGACAAAGAACGAAGACAATCAGCCAATTGACTTCTGGTGGGCCCCAAGGAGTCCAGTGAGATGAGGACCTGGGCTGGTCACCAGCGGTTGGAAGGATTTGGTTCCACGAGTGCCAGAGATGAGAGGTTGCTACATTGAACACATCACTGCCCACCATCAGGGGACCAGCACTCAAAGTGTTGGGCCACTGGATTTCTCCAGTGCCATAAACGATTGATACAGATTAATTACTCGGACATGTGTTTTTTAAATCCAGTCTAAGGAATATGGACTTCTCCAATACACAGATATACCTTATGGAAAAAAAAAAGAACAGCAAGAAAACTGATTTTGGGGAGAACTGGGCAAAAAGAGAGGCTACAGAAGAAGCCAAACCTCACCAATGACCACTGGGGAAGCTGAAAACATAAAAGTCGGATCCCTTTGAAGCCTCCAGCTGAAATAACAATCATACGAGCAGTCACCTGAGGCTGCAGAAGAGCTTGGGGAGTGCTTTGGCCACCTCCAGCACCATGAAGGGCCAGCATGGGCCCCAGCTCTTGCTGCTGGACGCTACTAACCTGCCGCAACCCAAGACCCCCTGCACAGGCAGCCCCCGGCACAGGTGGCTGGAGCCAAGGAGAGGCAGAAAACCAGAAGGCTCCTCAGGACCCCCGCACCCCTCCGCGCCTGCGCCCTACGAAAAACACTTGTTACTCTTCTTGTTTAACAATTGCTACGGGCGCTCCATCGCTCCCGCCCCACGTTGCCCAGCTGGATCGGCCACAGCTGGAGCCTTTCCCCCAGGCTGCCCCGTTAGCCAGGCTTTTAATTTTAAGTGGGGATTTTATGCAAAGATAATCTCTTCCAGCAGCGGTGATTCCTGTCTGGGGGGGCAGGATGCTGTGTTTTCCCGGGTCAGTGTTTCAGGAAGGTCCTGATAACGTTCCAATTGGTCCTGACTGCAGTCTTCTGCTTCCCAGCAAATGCAAATATTCGGGCATTTTTTGGAACAGGACGAAATAAAGGAGCGAGGCCGGAGGATGTGGGAAGCAGGCCCCGGGAGCTCATCTCCAGACACACGTTTGGGTGACCAGCTGCCATCCTGGGACCAAAGTGTCACCCTGGCAGGGTAGCACACTAGCGGGATGCTCCCGAATTTTGCAGAGCAGGGATGCCCCAGGGATGCGGAGCCAAGGTAGCTTTGGTGGAAATCCTTTCATGCAACGCCTCTGCTGCGAGGCAGCTCCCACCAGCAGGTTAGGGGGCCCCTCACCCCTTTTCCCTCCGGGATGCCTGGATCCTGCAATGGAGCTGAGGAGAGGCAGGACCCCACACTGCACTCCTGGGATCCTCCCCATCCCCAACCCGGCTCTGCCGGAGCTCTGCGAGCAGCAAAATCCCTCGGCCAGGTGAGCAGCGCGGGGGATGAACTGCAGGAATGGACCCTAAAAACCCCACTTTTCACCCCAAGCTTGTTTCCATCCCTATTATCCAGCTGAGGGGTTCCCCCACGTGCGGACACCGGCATGCGGGGACACGGGTCCCCGTGGCACCACCTGAGCCCCGCCGAGTCAAAGACCGGGAGAAAGCAAGTGAAACGGGAGGGGTGGGAGCGAACCCCGGCCCCGGCTGCAGCAGCACCGGGGGGGATCGGCGGTAACCGGGAGGATGAGTCCCCCGGTAACGGAAGGAGGGGGCTCCCGGCTCCCGCC
>VXAK01027090.1:0-24256 GCA_013399435.1 Arenaria interpres | reverse complement strand
GCCACCGTCGGGCAGGCTTGGCACCCCGACCGCTCGCGCTGCCCGCAGGGACTGCTGCCCCGCTGGGGAACAGGCAAACACCCAGGCAGGAGTTTGGGTTTTCCCAGCTCTACCAGTGCTCAAGAAGCACTTTCGCATCTTCTGACGAAGGCACGAAAGAAACCCAAACAATTCTTCTGGTTTTCTGGGATGCCCAGAAAGCAGCCCCAAAGCAGGGAGGAGGAGAAGCATCGCAGCTGCCCCTCAGCTGAAGGTGGAGGAGAAGCTTCACGGACCTAAGAAAAAAATGCTGCTGTGGTGCTGGCTTTGGCCGAACGCGCTAATCCCCCAGGATTACTGTAGTCGAGTCATGGCTCCAGCCACTTACTCTGGGATGGTGACTTGGCCGCTCTTAATAAGATAACGGGATCCCACATCCCTGGGGGACAGAGCACTGCCACCACCATGCCCTGCCAGCAGCAGCTCTGCACCCACCCACCACTGAATCCCAGCCCGGGCGCGGGGGGGGGGCAGCTTTTAGGGCCAAGACCCAGGTCATGTTTCCCTCGGGTGGCTGTGGTTCCCGGGACAGACGGCCGGCCACACTGCTCAGCAGCTCTGCAGGCACAAGGCGAGTGGCAGCGCTCCAGGGACAGGTACCTGTCCCCATTGCGGGTACCTGCCCCTGTCATGGCTTGGCAGCCCCTATCGCAACAGGCGTGACAGGAACAGGGGGCACGGCACCATCACCAGCATCCCTGGGGACAGGGTGTCCAGATCCCGAAGCTGAGGGGACAAAACCCAGAATCCAGCACCCAGAAGGGGCAATGGGGTTTGTGCCCTCCCCACACGGTGAGCGGTTCCCAGCTGGGCTCCTGGCATGGAAAGTAGGAGCTCGGACCCTCGCTGCACAACCCAGCCCCAGCCTGGTGTTCCCCCCAGCTTAATGGGATAGTAGGATTAATTAATTCACCCTTAGCATTCACCCTTAGCAATTCACCCTTAGTTCAGCATTGCTCTAAACCTGATGCCGCAACCACTGCTGCCTTGCTGTCCTGGGATGTCCCGCGGATGTGGTCCATGCTTCCCAGAGCATCATCTCCAGAGGCTGCAGCCCTGCCATTAGTGCTCGGCCATCAGGTTTTAATGCCTCATTTGCATGAAGAGACCTTAAGGCAAGTACTGCAAAGAGTACAGGCACATCGGGAGACAAAGAGCATCCTCTGGAGCAAAACCCAATCCCCCCAGCATGCATGGTAGGGATCTGACCTTTCCTACGATGCCACCTGCATGGCAAATAGAGAGTTTGGGAAATAAAACGCAGGGTCCGTCCTGTAGCTGTATTTACCGGTGACACCCTGTAATACCATCGAAACCTGTATGCAGCTATGCCAAGCTGCCCACCACCCACCCACAGTCTTTGTGCTCCCAAAGTCCCTCCATAATCCGACAAATTAAGTCATCAGCTTGTCATCATTAACATTTTTTCCAAATCAAGTTTCACACAAGCTCAGCCCCGACCCAAACATCTCAGATGGTGCTAAAGCCAGGTGAGAGAGAAGATGGTTATTGCTGGTATCGCTGGTCTCCTGGGGATGCTGCAGAGCCAGGACATGCAAGCATCTGGCTGGTGCAGCACGGCCATGGCCACTGCCCAGTTCCTCGTGGCTGAACCACCCCGGGCTGGCAAAGCCCAGATTTTGTGGGCCAGCGGGAAGCGCTTGGGGACGGGCAGAGAACTCCAGGTGCACCCAGCTTCACAGCAAGGGGAGTGGTCTGCAGTGAGAGGGCAAAAATAGGAGCCAAGGCAGCTCTAGAAGAAAACCTGAAAATTAATTGAAAGGCAATTTTGTGAGGGTCCCCAGGGCCAAGCAAAGCCCACATTCCCCAGGGCCAAGCCAAGCTGCACTCCCCAAGCTGAAAGCACCAAGCGGGGATGGCTCAGGAGGGACCAGTGTGACCCATGGGGACAAATCCCACCATTTCAGGGGTGCATGGTGCTGAAAGGAATTTCCTTCTTGCTTTACCAAGCCCACGGGAGTTCCCTGCTGGGGTTCACCACATGGCTGTGGAGAAACACTGGTGCCAGCACAGGAGAGAGAGCTGCTCCTGCGCTGCACGGTGCCCCCAGGTTATTCCCAGGGGCTTCCATAAAGGCTCTGACCTGCTGCTCTTTGCAGCCGCAGGAGCATCACGTCTGCTTTCAGGTTGGTTTCCTTCAACTGCTGTAGATACATACATATATGTATATATATATAATATTTAACTTGCTCATACAAATCCATTAAAGGCTGCACAATAAGCGAACTTGCTCTAAAGCTCCGTGCTGCTGCAGGAGGAGTGGGGTGGGACCCACAGAGCATCCCCGGGGGGGGGTGCAACCCCACATGCTTCATTCCAGGCTCCTGCATCCCTTCCCAGCCATTTGGGATGAGTTTGTGGAGCGCCAGCCCCTCCGGATGGAGATGCTGGATGCAGCCCAGTTGGGATGGAGGAAATTGCCTTGTGAATGGGGGGAGGTGGGATGCTGATGTGGCTGCTGCAAAACCCCAGGGCATCAAAGATGCTGCCTCCGCCAGCCCTTGCGGTGCAGAGGGTAGGAAGGGACTCTTCCCAGCAGAGAATAGGGAAGGCAAAGCATGGGCTTCCCTGAAGGACCAGGGGGAAGATAGCCCTTGCTTCACCCTGTCCCCTGAGTGCCTTCATCATCCTCCCAGCTGATCCAGGGAGGCAGAGAGCCCCCTCCTCTCCCCTGGCTGTATTTAACCTCCTCCAGTGCCCCTGCTCTGGGACCCTGTAGACCACCCTGGAAACACTCTCCATCCTCCCGCAGCTCCATTAGTCTCCTGTGAGCTGCTGGGACGGTACGTGTGGTCCGGACCATGATGGATGAAGAAGGAAGAGACGTTCAGCATCTTCCCTGAGTCTGCTGGAGGCTCCGTGAGTAGCTTTTAAACTCTATTTCGACAACTGACTCCTGCTAAAATGAAGGGAATTAGGGCTAAAATATTTTGGCAAATGTGGTCTTTTGTCATTACAGCCAGCTTGATGAGGTTCACTGGGTAATGATCTCGAAGGCATTTTCCTTTATTGGTTTTACAACCCCTACTTCTATTTGAGCAAACCTCTGTTAGAGCTGACGCTTGGGGCAGGACGGAGCAGAAAGCCCGGACCAGTCTGCTCTGTGAAGCATTTACATCTCTCTCAAAGGACTCTTTGCCTCTTTTCCCTCCCGCTACTGTTCATTTTACCAGGTCTAAAAATACTCTGAAGCCTTTTAAACCCTCTTCCCTGCAGCCGCCTCCCTCCTGGATGACTAATAATATCTGTTGCTCCCTCTTGATCTCTCTCTATTTCCCAAGTCTTCCCCGAGGGAAGGAACCAAACAGGCGCCGCGTTCTCAAACCACCCCTTGGTTTCACAGTCTCTTAAATTTATTTTGCTTGGGGAACAGCATTTTTTTTTCCAGCTGGTCCAGTGTAGGAGCAGTTTAAACCCACCTCCCCGAGCAGCTCTCTAGCTCACAATAAACGAGTCCTGCTCAATGGGTTAACCATGCAAGATGCTGCTGGAGCATCCTTCTGATACAGGATCTCCAGGATCCCAAAGCTTTCAGAGCTCTAAGTATAAAGCAGAATAGCGGGTTCATTTGGAAAACCACCGGGCACTTAGAAACCTATTTATTTTCTATTTTATGGCTTTCAGCTCTTTCCAGTGTCTCTCCCAATCCGCAGCACTCACTTGGGGGATGCGCCTTTGAGGTCGTGTTAGGCTGGGTTTCATTTCTGGTCCATGGAGCTGGGTGAGCATTGCTGGCTGTGTGAAGTTTTGTTTTTTAGAAAGAGAGAGCAAATACTGGCCACTGGATTGTATTTGCAATAGTGGGATTTAGAAGAAAAACCCACCTTGCCATCACCATTTGTGGCAATGGCTTTTTTTCCCCCACTGAGCTGAGAGGTTACAGGACCATTAACACAGAGCAGCTTTCCAGACTGATCTCCTGCCCTGCTCCACGTCCTGCTGAAACAGAGCCCATACCTGCCCTGGGCATCCTTCCCATGGCCAGCATCACATCACAGGTTATTTGGGATACAGGGATGGTGCAGCCACATCAGCAGAAGCTGAGGTGTGATGAGTTTCTCTGGACTCAGACGCTGCAACACAGCCAAACCCCGCCAGGCTGATCCCACACCACTGCAATTTTCAGAAAGGAAACACCAACCTTCAGAAAACCCTTACACTAACACTGGTGATGTGAAAAAAAAAATCCCCCAAATCATCACAGTCTTGGTGAACCAGGTGCTTTTCATTATCCAATCAGCACTTGCACGGGAGGCAGATTTAAAGGATGTTTGGGGGCCCCGATACTTCTGGAAATCCCCCTGGCCGACTAATGCCCAAATGCTTTTGCAAATCTTGATTTAGGCAAAATATCCGCTCCCGAGCGGTGCTTAAAAAGCTCAAGGCCTTTTTCAAATCCTTGTAATGAGGCAGTTTCCTGGGCATGTGAAAGCGAGAGGAAAAAGCAGATCAGGCTGAAGCGGGCACAGGTCCAGGGCTGGCGGCCGCACTTGTGCCGGCATGGAGCAGGCAGGGCAGGCAGGAGCCCAGAGCAGGCAGCAGCAGGGAGCAGGCAGGGTGGGCAAGGGGTTATTTCAGTGGGTGCCGCGGGCTGGACTGGCACGGGAGGGTCAGGGAACAGTGCTGCCCTTCCCATCGCCCCAAGCAGAAGGGAAATGAAGGGCTCCCAGGGCGCAGAACCCTGAGGTGCAGGGAGCCCGGCTCCATTATCCCTCCTGCCTTCACAGGAAGCCGCTTTGTTGTGTTGTCAATATACAGATTTTCTTAAAAAAAAAAAAGGAAAAAACCAACCAAACAAAAAAACCTGAGTTCATACTGTCATTATTGATCATTTGTTATTTTTAGCTCCTTGTTGAATCCATACCCACTGGTGTTACAGCAACTGCACGAGCCTTGTGTAGCATCGCTCAGACAGTGCGGGCAGCCGGGTCCAGTCCAAGGTTAGCAGGAGCTCTGCAAACCCAATGGGATTAAAAATGCAAGAGGGAAGGAGAGACACAGGGTAAGGAGCATCCTCCCCGTGTGCTGTTTCACCCTCCTGCTGGTGTTGCAAGGAGCTAGGCAGATCCTCCCATCCAAACCTGGAGCAGAAGAAACTCCCATTCCTCACTTGGCGTGGAGGGCTAGGAAGCTGTAGAAAGGATGACACCAAGCTGAGCGGGGCAGTTAACACACTGGAGGGAAGGGGTGGCACCCAGAGAGACCTGAACAGGCTGGAGGAGTTCATGAAGTTCAACCAGGCCAAGTGCAAGATTCTGCATGTGGGTGAGGGCAATCCCCAGTGCCAGCACAGACTGGAGGAGGGAGGGAGTGATGGACAGACAGAGAGCACTCTGTAGAGAAGGACTGGGGCATACTGGTGGGTGCCAAATGAGACACAAGACGGCAATGTGCACTTGCATCCCAGAAAGCCAAGCATCTCCTGGGCTCTATCCCCAGCAGCGTGGCCAGCAGGACAACGGAGGGGATGCTCTCCTCACACCCCCTGGAGCACTGCCTCCAGCTCCAGCGTCCCCAGCACAAGGCAGACATGGACCTGCTAGAGCTACTCCACAGGAGGCCACCAACATGGTCCGAGGGCTGGGACACCTCTGCTGTGGACAAAGGCTGAGGGAGTTGGGGTTGTGCAGCCAGGCGAAGAGACGGCTCCGGGCAGACCTTCCTGCGGCCACTCAGTACCTGAAGGGGCTTGTAGGAAAGAGGGAAAGAGACTTTTGATCAGGGTTTGCGGTGACAGGACAAGGGGCAGCAGTTGTACACTGAACGAGGGTGGGCTTAGGTTGGACATGGGGAAGAAATATTGTCCCCTGAGGGTGGTGAGACCCTGGCCCAGGTTGCCCAGAGAAGCTGTGGGTGTCCCATCCCTGGAGGGGTTCAAGGCCAGGCTGGACGGGGCTTGGAGCAACCTGGTCTGGTGGGAGGTGGCCCTGCCCAGGGCAGGGGGGTTGGGACTAGGTGATCTTTAAGGTCCCTTCCAGCTCTAACCATTCTGTGATTCTATGATTCTGTGATTCTATGTACCTGCCCAGGGCAGGGAGTAGCACTGGATGGTCTCTGAAGATCCCTTCCAACCCAAACCCCTCTGTGAGCCCATGGTCCTGACAGACGGGGAAGATACCACCTGAAGCCCTTGATCTAAAAGCAGAGCCTTCAGCAGCAACAGTAACAACCCTGTGCATGTGAGTCATGGCAGTGAGATGTAAACCTGCATGCTTAACCTCCAGTGATGTGTATGTGACTACCCTCTCATCACTTGCAGATCTCTGCCCCCTGCAGCCCTATCCATACGTGCAAATTAACTGGAATCCCTTCAGCCTTTCAACTCCAGCTGAGGCTTGGTTTTCCTTTACACACGCACAATGCACCACATAGTTCGCCGCTTCCTTCTTGTAAGCCTAACACTGACACCACTGAGATAAGTGAAACGTCCAAAAGAAGGAAACAGTGAAGGTCACTAGTGCACTGCCAGACCCTCAGCGCTGCCTTTGTTTGCCACCTTGCTGCTCCCCAGACTGCCAGCGCCCAGAGCTCCTCTGTCACCCACCTCCTCGCAAGTCCCAGAGGTCTATAGGGTTAAATGCCCCCAGCATCTATCCCCATTCATGGGGCCATTTACCCCCATCAAACTCCATGTTCCTCCACTTTGCAGCCCCTCTGTATCCTGATCAGCGCCGACAACAACGATTTCCTTTTGAAGCCCCTATGTCCTGCCGTGGTGTCTTTGTGTTTGGGGATCTGGAGGCTTCACACGGAGCACAGCTGGTGCCCGTGGGGTCAGAGACAAAGCCATGCCAAAATACCTTCAGCATCTGCCCTTGGGTACCTTCCTCCCTCTCCCAAAGCGCATGGAGCCCCCTCCCTTCGGTAGTCTCCAAACCTCTGCCTTCAATCACCTTTGAATTGCCACATCAGAGGAAACTTTTTAATTATATGCTTTCGCTTGCCCCTTGAATTGAAATGTGCAGACCCGGTGGCAATGCCACATGTGTGCTGCTTGAGCTGAACACCGAGCTGGGACTTGCACACCCACCGCCCAGCACCTTCTCACACCTTCTCCTGAGCTTCGGTTCCCCACAGACCTAGAAGATGGAGGAGAAGGGGGCTGAGCTGATGCTCCTGACAGATTTGCAACATGTCCACACACCTCAGCACCTCAACAAGCCCTAAATGTTAACGGCTTCGGCACATCCACATAATGAATGAGGAACCAGCCCATCGGAAATGAAACCACCCGATGCAATAGGTTGGGAAATGCCACAGTAAATGTTTTCTCTGTGGCTGGACCCCACCCTATGGGCCCAGAACCCTGCCAGACCATGGCAGATCGCACCAGACCCCTACCAAACCCTGCCAGACCCCACCAGACCCTTCCAGACCCCACCAGACCCCTATCAAACCCTGCCAGACCCCACCAGACCCTTCCAGACCCCACCAGGCCCCTACCAAACCCTGCCAGACCCCACTAGACCCTTCCAGACCCCTGCCAGCCGCTGCCAGTGCCAGCCTGCCCTACACAAAGCAGTGCTGGAGGGATGCAGAAGGCTGCAGATGCTGAGCCTGCCCCTAGCTAATGGGCAGCAGAGGTATTTATAGGAAATAGGCAACATATTTACAGCCCTGGGAAAGCTTCCAGCTCTGGCTATATCCATATTTAAGTGCTGCTTGGTCGCAGGGAGAGGTCGGAGCAAAGCAGACAACGCTAGCTTGCAGCGATCCTGCCCCCTCCTCCCAGTGCTCCGGGAGGTTGTTCTGCTTTCTTTGGCACTGCAAGCCACTTCCCAGCTCTCTCGCCACCCAGCCCAACTGCCGAGACCTCTGGCCATCTCCCTGTCTTCTGGAGAGCTGTGGGTTTGCAGGCTGGGCTCTTGTAAAGGGGCAGCATCTCCCCCCCACCAGCTCCGGCAGGAGCAAGGTGCTCATTGCCGGCCAGGGCAAAAGCAGCAGAGCAAAGAAACTGATGTCCAAATGACAGGGAAAAATGACATTTAACTCACTGCTCAGCATCCCCCCTCATGTGGCAGGTGACCAGGGCTGGGATGAGACCCTGCAGCTGATCCTGCTCCTATCCCCCCCAGCGAGGACACAGCTCACTCCTGGCATCCAAATCTCTGCCACAGGGAAGATTTGGCCTTTATAAATAATAAATACTGGTTTATTATGCCTACAGGAGAGCTGGAGAGGGACTCTTTGTCAGGAAGTGCAGTGACAGGACAAGGGGTAATGGTTTTAAATTGGAAGAGGGGAGATTTAGATTAGACACCAGAAAGAACTTCTTTGCTGTGAGGGTGGTGAGACCCTGGCCCAGGCTGCCCAGAGAAGCTGTGGCTGCCCCATCCCTGGAGGGGGTCAAGGCCAGGTTGGAGGGGGCTTTGAGCAACCTGTTCTGGTGGGAGGTGTCCCTGCCTAGGGCAGGGGGGTTGGAACTCGCTCCTCTTTAAGGTCCCTTCCAACTCTAACCATTCTGTGATTCTATGATTCTATGATAATAAATACATAGGACCTAAGCCTACAGATATTTAATAAAAACATAGGACCCAAACCTATAGCTATTTAATAGATACACAGGACCTAAACCGAAAGACAACCGAGGGCTGTCAGCACTGGAATAGGATGGAGCTCCATGTGCATCCTGCTGGGACCTCCCAGAACTTCAGAAACAAGTGTCCAGCTTCATTAAGCCATCACTGCAGGCCCCAAGCCCCGGCCCCTGGCAGCTCTCCCCGGTGCCCAGGCCACCATGTACTCAGCACCCAGCGATGGGGTGTCCGTTCCCTGTGCAGAGGAGCAGGACAGGCCAGAGGAGGAAGGAGGGATGTTCTCTGATGGATGTCAAACTGGAAAATAAACCAGTCCCGCTCTGACATGTGAGCTCAAGCTTTCATCATGCTCTTTTAAAAGCATCAGTGGGGCCACACTGCCTGTGTCCGACACCTCTGTGGTGCCTGTGGATGCTCCCCAGCGCAGGGGATGCTCCCCATAAGCAGCTCCGTGACTTTGCTGGGCTGGGAGCACCTGGCGCGGTGCCCGCCAGCGGGGTGTGGGAAGTGGCTGGAGCACACGGGGCCGGAGCAGGGATCTCTGCTGGGACACAGGGTGGAGCCCGAGGTGGAAAAAAACCCCAGCAAATAAAGGAAACTGTGTTTTCATGTGTTATTGCTGCCTGCCTGACGCTTACCAACAGGGGAACGGCCGGCACGATTCCGTGCGAAAGGCTGCAAAATCCCTTCCTGAGATCTAAATATTAGTTTTTACTCATTTTCCTTGTTCGAAAACAAACACACCCTTCGGGCTCCCCAGCCCACGAAGAAAGGGTTGCACTGTCCTCCTCCTGCCAGCCCCGACACCGCAGCTGGAGAGGAACAGAGAGAGTAAAGCCCAGCTTTGGCTGTGGAAAACACGACTGTGCCTCCAGGCGGGATGGGGAACACGGATGAGAGGAACTTGGACGGGGCAGACTGTGAGAGGCGGCTCCGTCGGGAGCCTCTCTGGCAGCAGGAGGAGATGCCCTTGCGCTGGGAGCCACTGGTGGCCCATAGCACCCATGGATGATCCCATGGGAACACATGGGCTTGGGGGATCGGGAAGCTGCACCCACCACTGTGGTCCCTGCCTCTTCTGTCCCTGTGAGAGGGGTGATGCATCCTCCACAGTGGGAGCTAGAGTCATAGAATTATAGAATGGTTAGATTTGGAAGGGACCTTAAAGATCATTGACTTCCAGCCCCTGCTCTCCTGCCCTGGGCAGGGGCACCTCTCACCAGACCAGGTCCAAGCCCCCTCCAACCTGGCCTTGAACCCCTCCAGGGATGGGGCAGCCACAGCTTCTCTGGGCAGCCTGGGCCAGGGTCTCACCACCCTCACAGCAATGAACTTCTTCCTCATATCTCATCTAAATCTCCCCTCTTTCAGTTTAAAACCGTTCCCCCTTGGTGGGAACTCAGGCTCCCCTCCCTGATCAAGGGTCCCTCCCCAGCTTTCCTGGAGCCCCTTTAGGGACTGGAAGGGGCTCTAAGGTCTTCCTTGGAGCCTCCTCTTCTCCAGGCTGAACCCCCCCAACTCTCTCAGGCCTGTCCTCACAACAGAGGGGCTCCAGCTCTCAGGGCATCTCCATGGCCTCCTCTGGCGCCGCTCCAACAGGTCCATGTCCTTCTGCTGTTGGTGGCCCCAGAGCTGGAGGCAGCACTGCAGGGGGGGTCTCCCCTGAGTGGAGCAGAGTGGCAGAATCCCCCCCCTCACCCTGCTGGCCACGCTTCTGGTGATGCAGCCCAGGGTGCGGGGGGGCCTTCTGGGCTACAAGTGCACATTGCCAGGTTGTGTTGAGCTTCTCATCCACCAACACTCCCAAGCCCTTCTCCTCAGGGCTGCTCTGTGTCTCCCATTTGTGCTTGGGATTGCCCCAACCTACGTGCAGAACCTTGTACTTGACCTGGTTGAACTTCACGAGGTTGGCACGGTCCCACCTCTCCAGCTTGTCGAGGTCCCTCTGGATGCTGTCCCTTCTCTGCAGCGTGTCACCTCGCTCCACACAGCTTAGTGTCACAGGCAAACTTTCTGAGGGTGCCCTCGATCCCTCTGTCCATGTCACTGACAAAGATGTTAAACAGCACTGGTCCCACTACTGACCCCTGAGCAGTGCCTCTTGTCACCGGTCTCTCTCCATGTGGGAGATCCAGTGCGTGTTGCCATGGCTCCTGGGGGCAGAAGAGCCCTGGTTGCAGCCCTGCTGTCACACTGCAGCTGCAGGCAGCAGCACAGCCCCGGCCTGGGGCTGGACAGGGCGGCTGAAGGGCTTTGCACCCCAAGGATCCCCCTGCTAGAGTTACATAAGGGCAGCCCCAATATCTCCATGTTGTTTCAGGAAATCAGAGGGTATAACTCTTCTCTTGAAAGCAAATCACAGCAACCGGACCATGGACGATGCTATCGCTGCCAACTGCCTCTTGCCTGCCTGACGATGGGCATGCATTGCCAGCAGAGGGGCACACAGGACACCAAACTGATGAGGTGTCAACTCCAAGAGACAAAATGTGTGCTCCTGGCTACATATCGACAGCTGAGCTGGAACTGAAAGGCAAGCAGCCACCTCTTCCCAAACCACCTGTCACCCCATCTGTGATACAGCGCTCACGTCGGCAAAGGAACCACGTGCAGCACCTCAATCCCGCTCTCCTAGAGATGGCAACAAGGGGTCCTGCTGCTGAAGCGAAGCCGTGAAGTTTCCCCAATCAAACATCCTTCTAAACACACTCAGTTCCACTCTTTTGCAGCCATTCAGCAGTTGTCAGACAGCCCATGGTCCTCACCACCCCCCAGCATGGGATATGCTCTGCTGGAAGGTGACAGGGCTGACCAGCATGACGTGGGGACCGGGGCTCCCGTGAAAGCTGGCGGGTGACAGCCTCTCAGACAAAAAAGCCCCAGGGACCAGACTCATTTGGGTGAAGGAGGATGGACAGCTGAAGGAAGCACCAGCCTGAGTACCATGGGAGCCTCACTCAACACTCCTGTGGAGAAAAACCTCCATGTTCCTGCGGCATTTGGGGAATCTGGAGTTTTTTTACATTTTTTGATAAATAAAGAAGATTGTGCTAGAAATCTACTGGCTGATGTTATCAGAAACAACCCAGAGAGCCCTGAACACAGCCCTGCTGCCAGGGCCAGTCCCCCATGCTGTACCCAAGTGCCCACCGGTGAGACACGGAGGAACAGAAATCCACATGGTGAGAACTGGAGAGAACTGGCACAATGCTGCTGCCTCGGAGAAGACAACTAAACAGCAATTAAACAGCAGGACCAGGAAAGAACGGGGGTGAGAAGCAGACATCTAGGTACAGGACCACCCAGGCTGCCGGGACCACCTGGGCATCGCTGCTGCGGTGCTGCAGTCTTTACGTGGGGCAGTCACGCAGAAGGAACTGAGCACGGGTCCCTCTCGCCCTCTAGGGCTGGAGAAGATGGAAACACCTCGGAGAAGGATAAGAAGCTCTGGCCATGGCTATGCACACTGCTCACAGGACACTGGTTATTTCACCGAGCAGTAAACATGCTGCTTCTCTTCGCAGGCTGGAAAGGAACAGTCCCTTGGAGGCACTGGGATCAGACACCCAAAATTTGCTTATCATCAGAAGAAAGGAGCTGGTGAGTTCTTCCCCTCTGATAGGAATCTGCAGTTTTTAGCATTTCCACAATGTGCAGAATCTCTTTTTCCTGCTGAAAGGAAGAGAAGAGGTGCAGAGTCCAGTTGGAGGCCTGTAATTAGCAGTGTTCCCCAGGGGTCAGTACTGGCTCCAGTCTTGTTCAACATATTCATGAACGACCTGGGTGAGGGTGCAGAGTGTACCCTCAGCACGTTTGCTGATGACACAAAACTGGGAGGAGTGGCTGACACACCAGAAGGCTGTGCCGCCATCCCGTGAGTCCTGGACAGGCTGGAGAGTTGGTGTCATGGTTTAGGCCGAATTGGCCAATCAGAATGACAGATGGCCCTTCTCCCCCCAAAAAAAGAGGAGAGGAAGAGAAAAGGAGGAACCTCATGAAGTTCAACAAGGGCAAGTATAGGGTGCTGCACCTAGGGAGGAATAACCCCAGGCACTGGTACAGGTTGGGGTTTATCTGCTGGAGAGCAGCTCTGTGGAAAAAGACCTGGGAGTCTTGATGGACAACAAGTTGCCCACAAGCTATCAATGTGCCCTTGTGGCCAAGAAGGCCAATGGTCTCCTGGGGTGCATTAAAAAGAGTGTGGCCAGCAGGTCAAGGAAGGTCATCCTCCCCCTCTGCTCTGCCCTGGGGAAGCCACAGCTGGAGCACTGTGTCCAGTCCTGGGCTCCCCAGTTCCAGAAGGACAAGGAACTGCTGGAGAGAGTCCAGAGGAGGGTGAGAAGATGATCAAGGGACTGGACCATCTCTGTGCTGAGGAAAGGCTGAGAGACCTGGGCTGTTCAGCTGGAGAAGAGCAGACTGAGGGGGGATCTCATCGATGCTGAGCAATAGCTAAAGGGCTGGTGGCAAGAGGATGGGGCCAGACTCTTCTCAGTGGTACCTGGTGACAGGACAAGGGGCAATGGGCACAAGGGGGAACATGAGAAATTCCATCTCAACAGGAGGAAAAACTACTTTCCTGTGAGGGTGGCAGAGCCCTGGAAGAGGCTGCCCAGAGAGGGTGTGGAGTCTCCTTCTCTGGAGACATTCAAACCCACCTGGATGTGTTCCTGTCCAACCTGCTCTGGGTGACCCTGCTCTGGCAGAGGGTTGGACTGGGTAATCTCCAGAGGTCCCTTCCCACCCCTGCCAGTCTGGGATTCTGGCATTCTGTGAATCTGGATAACTAGAAAGCAATTGCTCCAAGAGCTAGCGAATGCAGTAGAAAAGAGGAAAAAGGGTTAAAATCATAAAAGATGTAATAGGGACAGTCTGGCTAATTGCCGTTTCCACACTATGGGTGATTAGAAGAAAGAATTGGTTCAGATTTGACCTGAGATGAATTTTTCCCAGGTATGTTCTATTCCCAGCAGGTATCGGTGTTGGTCCATTTCTCACACTGGACTGTGGAGGCCAGCAGACAAATGGCAGCAGTGACCCAAACGGTTCCTGTGTGATTTTTATCACCCTTGGAAGGGGAGGTAGCAGCTACAGCATGCCCCAGAATGGTATCCATGTAGTAAGGTATTAATGGAGAAGTCTATAGATGATACAGTTAATTACACCCCTCTCCTGTGACAGAGAGGAGCAGACTCTCTGGGACATGCCCATGTGCCCCTGCCCTGGCTTTACACTGCAGCCAAAATCCCAGCTAATTTTAAGGGGCTGAAAAGTACAGGTTTTGTCAAACAAAGTCCCCTCTCCTTTTTGCTCCAGTTTATTCATGTCTGTGCAGCAGATGAAGTTTCACTTCCCTCCCAGTGGGCAGAAATTGCTGAACATTTTGTCTGAGTTCTTTGCTCACCACCCAGCAGCTTTAGCAAATACGTGATCACTCATCCACCCCCCAGGCATTATTAATTTCGGCAGCTTCGCCCAATGGTGCCGGCACACAAGGAGCTATTCTGCCAAACCAGGCACAAATTCTGGGGGTTACAGAAAATATAGGCAGGGGTGAAACACCTCATTCCCTGGGAAAGCCATCTTGCAGAGGCTCAATGGCTGGTGTGAGGGCACTGGAAATAAGGCAAAGAGGAAAGAAGACCCAATCTGAGTGGAAAAAATGCAGGACATGGTTCCCAGCTCAGCGCTTGCGGCAGTGGGACTCTTCGAACTTGGACATCTCACTAAAAAAATAATAAAACTGGAATGCAGAAGCAGAGAGCAGCCCTATTTCTAGCTGCGACTCCTCCCTGTGTGCTTGGCCTCCCAGACGACTCAGAAACTCAAGGCACTTCTTTCCGAGCTATAAAAAGAGCTGGAGTGGGACTGCAATAGCTGGGAAGACAAACAAGAGGGGAATGTGTCCTCCCATTGAGGCCAAGAGCATCTCACCAGGAGATGAGTGAAGCCAGGAGATGGTCTTGCTCAACCCAGCTCAGCTAATGTCACCTTTTGAGGTGCCCACAAGGAGGGAGGGCTGTGGGGCACAGCAAACTCCAGGTTGGATCCCACTCACCACAACGTTGGCTGTGTCGTGTCCCAAGTCATCTCACCATCTCTCCTCACTCCTGCGTGAGGAGAGGAGGTGAAGGTTCAGCTTCATGCCATGCCGTGTGTGACCCTCCCCACCCATCACCCCAACACAAGTCTGGGTCCCCACAGCCACGAGATGCTCTGTGCTTGGGGGGAGGCACAGGTACGTAGGTACGTCCGTCAATATCTACGGCATGTACCATGGTGAGCAGACAGGACATCAATTGTCCCCCCTGAGACCACAGGGAGAAACGAGCCACACCGAAATACAGTTGGCTGCTGAAGGGGTTAACAGCCTCAACTGACACCCCGCTCCACGCATCCCAGCAGGACAGTCTAGACCATGCAAGTTCCAGGTAACAGAATGACACCACAAACTTCAGCAAACTCAGAAATACCTACCTTTGCACTCTCCAGACAAATATATGCCTTCACAGGAGCAGCCAAATCTTGCTGACTCTATCGGAACATTTCATTCCCATTTGTGCAGCGCACAAAACCATTCTGGCTGGGAAAACACAAGATCACAGACTGGGAATGGCTCCACCAGAAGAGATGTCTTCTTCAATGACTTCATTAACTTATTCAAACTATTCAATTCAAGGCTCTGGTGGAGCCTTTCCTAGTCTACATTGACTTCTTCACACAGAAGAAGTGAATGGCTTCCATCTTCTGCTGCCTCCCCTTCAGCATTGCCTTATGACCTTGGAAAATCTTCACACACCACTAATTAGTGGTGTGGAACTTTCATTGTGAGCAGTTCTAAGGGTTGTAGAACTGGACTGGGTGGACCACGAGGAGCAACCTGAAGTTGGCATGCTTGGTGCAAGTAGTAACTATGGCTCAGGAGGAAAGGGACAACCATGACGCAAACGGACCAGCAAGGGTGAGGGCCAGCACCAGTGTGACCTGCTGCCAAGCCCACTGAGCTGCAGAGGAGCTGATCAGTGCTCAATTCAGTGGCTTGCAGAATCCATACCTGGATGAACAGTGACTTTCACCAGTAGCAGGTTAGGGACCTGAGGGCTACATCTTGCTTGGGCAGAAGATGCAAATTGCTCTTTGCAACCTTACCCAGAGCCCTCCTGCGCCCAGATGCCTGATCAAGAAGGAACACTGTCTGGTGGGACCTGTATCTCATGACACGCATCACTCAGTCAGTGAGATCTACTGTTGAGGTCTCAGCACTCATGCCATCACCTCTTTTCTGGGCTCTCAGGAGGAGGAGGAGGGACAATTCCTGGGTGACCCTGATGTTCTGGCACAAGCACCTTGCAACACCATTTGCGCCTACAAAATCCTGTATTCTTGTTCACTCCCATGTGAACACAATGACTGGAAAACATTATTTTTCAGCCAGCACTTGCTAATTAAAACACAAAGCAATGCCATGCACTCTCTAGAGAGCACCGAGCCGCTCATGTGGGATAAAAGAGACAAATGGTAACAATAAATAGCAAGTCTCCAGCCTGGCCCTGGTGAGAGAAGCCTCTTCTCTCAAAGGGTCCCTCCGTTTGCTGCAACTTGCCCCTTTTCTGCATGGTAAATATTTCATGTCCCCTCCTTGGGGGCTCATCTCCAGCACCACACGGGCTGACCGAGGGGCTGCACCATCCTACGCAGGAGTTGGGTCACTTGGCAAAGCAGTGAACGTGGTGGAAAGCTGGTGGTGAACACCCAGACCCCAGGAGACCCCCAGGGAATAGAAACCCAGATGCCAACCACCTTTGGTGCAGCATTTGGGGCAGCAGGACCAAAATCCCACCCAGGAAGGGTGCAGGCTGCTGCTGTTAAATTGGGATTTATTGCAATCACATCGAGATGTCCACTAGTTAAACTAGGTATAAATAACATGCAGCATTATGAAAGTCCTGGAATAAAGTAACCACAACTTCAGCAATCTGATCTGCACACAGGCGTAGCAGAGTTTTGTTAGCTTGCTCAAACAAAGAATCTTCTCCACCTCAAGACCCAAAGGATGGCAGATCTGGGCAACTCAAGCCAAACTCACAACTTAAGTTTCATGACAAAGCCATAAGAAAAGCCTGGTAACCTCATTACGAGCTGCATAAAGCTGAACAAGCTCTGGAGCTCCCTGATTTCCCAGTAACCCAGTTTCTGCTGCCACTGTGCTGATGCTTTTTGCATTGGTGGGACAGAGAACCCAATGGTGTCTGCTTGTCTGAGTGCCAATCTGGCACAGCCAGCTAAAGGCAGGGCAAGAAGGGATCAGCAAGCATATGCCAAGCCCCGTGGGAGGGCACAGGCTCCAAGACACAGCTGATGGATATACCCACCTCAAAGCCTGCGGTGGTGACTGGGACCTTCTGGGATCACCTCTGTGCTGGACTGAAGATGTTGTTGGAAGCCATAGCCAGGACCATACCCTGCAGCAGCCCATCCTCATGATACACCACCATGACCACAACCAACCAACACCATGTGCTCTCCATTGGCGTCAGACTTGTCAAGCTGCCAAAATGTCCCACCAAAGAAGGGAACAAAATCTTGTGGTCTCAAAAGGAAGCTCTGAGTCCTAAGACACAGTTTGAAACTGAACGAGGGTGGGGTTAGGCCGGACATAAGGAGGAAACATTGTACCCTGTGGGTGGTGAAGTTGTGGCTGCCCCATCCCTGGAGGGGTCCAAGGCCAGGTTGGACGGAGCTTGGAGCAATGTGGTCTGGTGGGAGGTGTCCCTGCCCAGGGTGGGACTGGATGGTCTTTAAGGTCCTTTCCAGCCCAAACCATTCTGTGAATCCATGATAAAACATTAAATGTCTGTATATGCCTCTGAGCAAGTAACTTCACCTTTTGCACGTAGACCATGGATCATTTACCTTCCACCGTGATTAGCCCGGAACAGCACACAATGTATAATTAGTCCAGCCGTGGGCTGGGGCTTGCGCATCCGGGCTAAAATACTGGCTGTGCTGCTGGTTTCTGCTGTCACCCAGGGAACAATCTGTCCCCAGGAAGTTTTCTTATTTGGTGACTGTGCAAAATAAATCAGCCGGGCTGGTGGCAGAGATCAGGGCCAGGATCCAGCCCTTCCTCCAGCCCTCCTGCTGCTGCGTGACCCCCTGGTTGCTGGCCCCACATCCCCACTGCCCCGGCATGGGTCAGTCTCTGGGAAGAGCAGAGAGGGACTGAATCCCATTAGGACACAGGAATTTTAAGCCAATTCTCCGCATCCCGCACCAGCACCCAGCCCAGCGGGGCTGAGCCCTGGGGCTGCCCGCAAAGCCTTGTCTCCTGCCTACACCGGGGTGTCCCTGGGGCAGTCCTCACCAGCCCTCCCAGCATTGCTTGCTGTGTGCTGAGTATGGTTTTTTATACGTTATTATCAATATTCTTAATGAAGAAAACCCCCTTTTTAATAAATAAGAACTTTTAAAAAATTAAAGTGTCAGGCTTGTGCAAGAACAAGCCTGCAAAGATGTGGCAACCTCTGACTCCAACCACTGCCCCTGTTCTCTCTTGAAGCCACGAATACATCCAGTTTTCCAGCTCAGAAATACACGTGTCCAATGACTGGGGGTGTCTGTCAAGCTCAGGAGCCATGCAAAGGCTGGGGTGGTCGTCTCAGCCCACCAGCCAGAAGAGCGAATGAATTACACTGCTTCCTGCAGCTTCAGCCCCCTCACTTTGGTCACTTCAGAGGTTTTTTTCCCCTGGAAAAGCAAATCTGGGATGAGCCAGCCCCTTCTCATGAGAGGCACCTGCATCCTACCTGCCTGTCCCCACCATTTCCCCTGGGCTCAAGGGTCACTGTCAGTGCCAGGAGGGGACCACACTCAGCTCAGAGACCTCTGACAGGGAATTTGATAAAAATAATCCACCTGACTGGCTGCTTCTCCTCAGCTTTGCAGAAGGATGGAACTAAACGGGCTGAAGTGCAGAAGGTAAGAGCCCCCATGCTCCTTAGTACAGGACACCCTTGGCGGGAAGCCCTCTTCTACCTGCAAAGCCACCGAATTACAACCGCCCCGGTTCACAATGTTCATGCTGATCTGTATTTCAAAGATCAGATTTTAAAGAGCATCCTGTAACCATCAGGGCAGCATGTGCTGAGTGAGGGCAAATGGGTTTTGGGGCAGCAACTTCCCCCAGTCCTTGTCATTCCCGCTCAGCCTCCGGCATGGTCTGGGGCAAAATCCCCCATTGTCACTTTATGGTCCAAAACCATCATGTCCTTCTCCACAGCAGCCCCCTGGACTCGGTGGCAGATGTCCCCCACCTCCAGCACCAAACCTACTTATCCTCCTGAGCCTCGTCTGCTTCTGAAGTCTGTCATCATATGAAAAAACTCCATTATTTCTGCATATATTTAAAGTAAGCCCAACCCCCTCCATTTCAGGTTGCACTAAAGAGAAAAGCAGCCCCATAGCTAGTAAAAGACAAACTATTTTCTTTCCCTGGGGATGGAAATAACTCCTAAGAGGGATTCACTGAAAAGAGATGAGATGACTCATTACTTTGCTGCTGAAGCTGCATTCAATCCCAAGCACCCCTAATTCCGATTAAAAGACAGGAGACCGAAAGCATGGGGGTTCACACCACACAAAGCACAAGAGCTCATTTTCCTGGAGATGAAAGAGCCATGAATTAATCCCCTGTATCACCTACTCCCCCAGGATGGGCTCAGCTGCCTTCAGCCCTCGCTCCCCGCAGCCAGAAGCTATTTTTTCCTGTTCTTGCTAGTGTCAATATGTTTCTTTAAATATCTTTTCAGAGAGGCTATATATATAGCCCCACTCTGGTGCTTTGAAAGGAGTCTCATTTCCTGTGTAAGAACTGAAGTTCTTGGCAAAGCTGCCGGTGGTTGCAGCATCTGAACCACAAAAATTGTTTTTTTCAGTAGTGAAATGGTATTTCCTCTGCGATTGCAAGTTGTACCGAGCCGGGTCTGCTCTGAAACCAACGGGGCTGCTGTGGATGGGAGATACAGTGCCATATTCCCAATTATGTAAACAACGGGGGAAAGGGATTAATTACATTAATAGCAGTGGTTGGACTGAAGTGGTGCCCGATGGTGGCACAGCCCATCACAGGGACCAGAGCGTGCACAGTGCTGCCTTCCATCTGCATTTGGCTGTGAAAAATTCTGGTTCTGACATCAAAAGGATTTACTCACCAACACTGGGCAAAGAGAAAAAAAACAAACCATTTCATTTGACATCACTTTGTCCCCAGTGACTTGTTTTTGAGAGGGCTCCTTCAGCAGCAGAGCAGGAAAGAAAACAGCTTTCCAGCCCCTGTGAGGTGATGGTGGGATGGATCATGGATGCTCAGGAATTTAAACACCTTTCTGAGGAGACACGGCATCAGCTGCGTTCAGCACAGTGCATCTCCCTGCTGGGAACGTGCCGCGTCTCCCCTCTGGGAAGCCCCCAGCCGCAGGGTCTGACACCCCTCTGCACCCTGTTGGGGACTGCTTATGATAGCAGCAATGATGCAGGCAGCTCAGCAATCATCTTCTGCTGCAAATATGCCGTTCCAGGGTAATCTCTGAATCCTAAATTGCTTTTATTGCTGGTCCAGCAGTAACACACAGTCCAAAGTATGCAGAGTGTAAACATGCAAGAGAAGGTGGTGGCCGTGGGCAACCCAGGCGGTCAACATTTCTCTTCGCTGCTCAGTGACTTTCTCACGAAAAAAACGCAGTCAGAGAAGATAAAGTGCAAGTTTTTTGATTTTCTGGAGGAATTTTAAAGAAGTGTCTTCTCCCAACACTCACCACTATCAGGACAGATCACCCTTGGGATTGTCCCCAGGGGACAACTGCACAGGGACCCTGACGGGCACATAACCTTGGTACAGGGCAGCACCACGTCTCCTGGCTCAAAGCGCCAGCAGACGCAAGCTCTGGAGGACAAGCATGAAACTTCTATTCCCCTCTGAAACAATCTGCACTGGTGCTGCACATATGTCCTCATCGCCAGGACCCAGCATCGTCTGTGGACTGGGCAGCCCATGCTCCCAGTGAAGCCCGGCCGGGGCTGTGGAGCAACACTAATACACAAGAGTTACATTGTCATCTTTGCAGCCCAGAAGACAACACGCAGTCACAACATACTGCTTTCCTTCTGCCCAGAAGTCACAGGGGCAGGAACAGGGATCAGAGCTCAGTGCACATCCTGCTGGGACTTCAAGGACACTTTCCCCATCTTCACTTTCTGAGCACATTTGTCCTTCTCCAGTGGTTGGTTTCCTGAAAGATGGAAGGGACTGGTGCAGGAGGAGCTGAACAGAATCAGGCGGGTCAGGAAGGAGACCTTTCCACACCTTCAGCTTCCCAGAGGCCAGATGGTGGTTGGGGATGCTAAGCAGCACTTCCATGGTGCCAGCACCAATTCTGCCTGCTCTGATACTGCGCAGCGTCTGGCCTCGCTGGCCGTGTCCCTGCTGGGAACGAAGGGACATTCCCCATGGCAGCCTGAAACACGAGTGAAGAAGCAGCACAGCCTGGCGTTTCACCCCAGTGGGCATCCTCCGTGCCCCACAGAAGTGCTGTGTCCTTCTCATTCTGTTTTCACCGTCAAAATCTTGGTTCATCCATGTCCTGAACACCTGGTCTTCACCAAACCAGCCAAGTGAGTCAGCATAGAAGGAGATTTGCTCCTCGGCACCATTGTGGCACAACGATGCCTGCTGAGGACCACTGTGGGTAGAAGAAGGGGAGGGAGACCCAAGGAGGGAAGATCCCAATGTACCAACCTAAATGAGGAGGTCTTCAGACCTTCCCTGCAGAGCTCCAACACCAGGAGGTGCTCCTCAATACAACCAGGAGAACTTGCAGGGGATGCAAATGTCAGACTTGGGTACCATGTGAAATACAAACATTTATCTCAACACATGGCAGAATTTTCACTTTCGGTGTTTTTTCCCCTCCCTTGGTGACCTTTAATTTGCCCAAAGACTTATTCTATTGGGGTTGAAGCAATGAGCAGTGGTGAAACACCAGAAAAAGGGAGACAGTTGTTGCAACATCTGTCCCCTCCATGGCAGTGATGCACCCCATACAGCCATGCATCTGCAGGACAGCAGAACTGCAGGATTTGGTGTCCCTGTTGCTCAACTTCCTGTGAAAACCACCGGCATTGGTGGCAAAAGAAAAGGGGACCTCTTGGGTGTTTGTCCAAACCACATGGCCCGATCTCTGCAGTTCTCACTGAGCAGCTCTTGCCCAGCAGGCAGCAAAGACACACGGAGCAGCACAATGGCAGGGACATCATGTTTTGCCATCTCCTCAGGTTTCTCACATTTGCATCACCAGGAAAACCAAGACACTTGACCAACTGTGGGAGAAGAAAACAGGCCACCGGGAAATCTATTCCCATTTGTTCCCAAGCCAACAGATGGAAGTTGTTGGGGCAGAGCCGTTGTGCAATGTGATGACCACCACAGAAGCATCCCACAACCAGAGTTTCCCACCACCATGCGAGTGTCCCACTACCAGAATGTCCCACCACCACAAGAGCATCCAATCACTGGAACACCCCATCACCGACAGTGTCCCACCATTAGACCCTCCCATTATCAGAATGTCCACCACCACCACCAGAATGTCCCACCACTGCCACCAGACCTTCACAGGATGCTCTTGTTTTTCCAAGCTGAGTCTCAAACCATATAAATTGGGTGGTGCCAAACCCAAGTAGGTGTTATTCAGGCTCACCAAAGGCCCAGTTTGACACACTTTTTGCCTGTTGGGACTCTTTTAACCCAGAATAGTCTTTCTGGTGAGTGTGTTGCTGTCACAAGACAGGCAGGTTTAGAGGTGAGGAGGGAATGAGCCTGTAAATGCAGAAACATGGGTAAAATCTTCACTTTGAAGGCCATTTAACAGGTTAAACTTTTCTTAAGAAAAGTCACTTTCAAAAAAAAAAACAAAAAAGCAAAACCCCAAACCCACAAAACCCACAAAGTTTCTACAAAAATAAAAAAAAACTCAGAAAGTTTGACAAAAACTATGGGTGACCAATCTGAGGGGAAGATCTGAGGGGTGCCTGGCAAGTTCCCTAAACTGGAGAGAAAGACAATTATGCAAAAAAAAGGGATAAAAAAACCCAAGAAGGAGTAAGGAAATTGCACAGAGCTGAACCCACAGAAGAAGGAAAAGCCAGGCAGAGACTGAATTCCTAAAAACACACACTGTGTCATTTGTCTGCAAATTGGACGAGGACGATTAAATCCCGCTCAAATGGCTGCAGCAGCCGCGGGAGGGCTGGCGGTGCCGGGTGCTGCTCCTCCAGCCCAGCCCGGCCATCCTTCCCAGGGGAGCAGCGGCTCTCAGGGAGCACGTAGGAGCTTCGGGGACCCCATGGGGTCATTTGCTGGCACAGAGGACCAGGCAGGCAATTGCATGCACAGACCAGTCCCAGTTCCACCTCTGGTACTATAAATAATTGATTTTTGAGGTAACTTGAGCAAGGAAGGTAAGAAGACTCCCTGTGCATTATCTTGCATCCAACCTTAGCTCCTGATGTTTCTTTTTCTGCAAAAAAAACCCTCAGCCCCGATCCTTGGTCTTCATTTTCAGCACCCATCTGCCGTTCCCCCCTGGTTTCATCCAGGTCCTGCTCCCAGAGTGGCCGATCCCGCCGGCCACCATTTCTCCTGCCTCAGTTTCCCTCCCTCTCCATGGCAGGTCAGGACAGCACCGCCTTTCCTTCCTGTCCCTGTCCCCTCCCCAGCTCCTCCCACTGCCATCCACCCCTCTTCACCCTCCCCGTGGCTTCTCTGAACACCTCCACAGCAGCTTCCAAGCACTTCCCTTTCCCAAATCGACAGTTTTTTACCCCAAATCACCCCTGCTGCCCCCTCAGCTCTGCCGCCACCTTCCCCTCTGCACAGGACACCCAGCTGTCACTTAAAACACTGCTGAAGGCGGAAAGGCCCCATCTGGACACTGGATGCTGCTGGGGACCAACTGGTGGCTGCGTTTCACCACATTGGTGCCTCTTCCCAAGAGCAGCCCCTGCCGCCTGCCCTGCCTGTGCTGGTGTCCCCGAGCGCACGGGAGGTCCCCAGGGGAGCACCTAAGAGGGTGACCAGCCCCATGTCCTCTCCCGCCAACGGGCAGGGGCTGCCGCATCCTGAGGGTGCCTCTGAGGAGAGGGGACAAGATGGTGCCCAGGGCGGAGGGCGCGATGCCCAGATCTGTCAGGGCTGGGAGGCTGGACCCCACCAGCAACCCTTAGTGGCCCCAGACGGAGCTGGGTTTGCCAAGGCCAGGGCTGAGCCCCTCACTCCCCACCCCAGCTGGGACAGATGGCTGAGGACCCAAGCCCCCAGGTGCCATCACACCCTGCTGATCCCAGGTGCCGCCCGCCAGGCTCCTCCCTCAGGCTAGGGCACAGCCAGGGCCCAGGCCTGAGGGGACTCAGGCTCCCGTCCCCAGCCCACCATGACGACCTGCTGACCCCAGACCGGCACCGGCCCGGATGGGCGGGGCCACCTATGCCCCGCCCAACGCAGGCCACACCCACCTTCCTGGAGTAGCCCCGCCCTCTGGAGCCAACCCGTCTCACCTGGGGCGGCCCCGCCCATCCATTCAAGCCCCGCCCATTCTGCCAACCCC
>VXAK01027089.1:21112-34581 GCA_013399435.1 Arenaria interpres | reverse complement strand
GAATAGAGGGGCTGTATTGCCTCCCTCGACCTGCTGGCCACACTTCTTTTGATGCAGCCCAGGATGAGGTTGGCTTTCTGGGCTGCCAGCGCACATTGCCGGCTCAGGTTGAGCTTCTCATCCACCAACAGCCCCAAGTCCTTTTCCTAAGGGCTGCTTTCCAGCCGTTCTCCACTCAATCTGTATTTGTGCCTGGGATTGCCATGACCCAGGTGCAGGACCTTGCACTTGGCTTGGTTGAATTCCATGAGGTTCACTTGGGCCCATTTCTCAATCTTGTCCAGGAACCTCTGGATGGCATCCCTTCCCTCCAGAGGGTCAACTGTGCCACACATCTTGGTGTCATCGGCCAACTTGCTGAGGGTGCGCTCTATTCCACTATCCCTGTCTCTGACAAAGGTGTTGAACAGCACTGGTCTGAGTACTGACCCCTGAGGAACGCCACTTGTCACTGGCTTCCACCTGGACATTGAGCTGTTGACCACTACCCTTTGAGTGCGGCCTTCTAGCCAGTTCCTGATCCATCGAGTGGTCCATCCATCAAATCCGTGTCTCTCCAGTTTAGAGACCGGAAGTCATGTGGGACAGTGTCAAACACTTTGCATAAGTCCAGGTAGATGACGTCTGTTGCTCTGCCCTTGCCCTTGAATGCTGTAGCATATTCATAGAAGGCCACCAATTTTGTCAGGCATGACTTGCCCTTTGTGAAGCCATGTTGGCTGTCACCAATCACCTCCTTATTTTCCGTGGGCCTTAGCAGCGATTCCAGGAGAATCTGCTCCAGGAGCTTGCTGGGCAGAGAGGTGGGACTGACCGGCCTGTAGTTCCCCAGATTTGCTTTTTTTCCCTTTTTGAAAAAGGGGAAAGCCAGTTCCAGTGTTTGAACTGGCTTTGACTGGAAGCCAGTTCCAGTGTTTGACCATGCTGTTGGTAAAGAAATGTTTCCTAATGTAAAGTCTGAACCTCCCCTCATGCAGCTTTGAATCATTCAGATGTGACCTGTCACTGGATACTGGGGAGAAGAGATTAGTACTTCTCTGCTTCCCCACCTCAGGAAGCTGCAGAGAGCAATGAGGTTGCCCCTCAGCCTCCTTTCTCCAAACTAGACAAACCCACATTCCTTAGCCACTCCTCACAGGACATGCTTTGCAGCCCTTTCACCCGCTTTGTTGCTTCCTTCTGGATGCATTCAAGGACCTTCACACTCTTCCTTAATTTTGAGGCACAGAACTGCACACAGTACTCAAGGTGAGGCCACATCAATGCTGAATGCAGTGGGATAAACACCTCTATTGACTGGCTTGTTATACTGTGTTTGATGAACCCCAGAAGGTTGGTTGCCAGGGCCATACTCAGCTTAGCATCAGCCAGCACCCCCAGATCCCTTTCTGCAGGGCTTCTCTCCAGCCACTCCTGTCCCAGACACCTGAGGTTTCAAAAAATTGAGCAGTCACCACAGGAAGATGGCAAATTTTGCTGCAACTCATGCTAATTTTCACTGTTGTTCTATCTCTTACTCAGCACCAATTCTTTCAAATACCTACTATTCCAGGAAGTCCACCACATATGACAAAATTTGTCTGTTTAATTGTGCCTTCTCTAGCATTTGACATAGCCATCTGTAATTCTGACAAACAGCTTGGTGTCTTAACGCAGCAAGGTTTTAACACAGTGTTCCTTTATGAGTGTAAGCATTGCAGCATGGGTCTGCTTTTCCCATCTTCTTTACTTTCCACGTCAGCATCTACTTTCCCTCTTTACCCAAATGTGACTTGTTTCCCTCTCCCAAAGAATTTTAAAATATTTGGGAAATTGATCCATCTCTTCATAAGTGAGTTGAATGACTTTCAAAATTTGTACATTCTTCTCTTCAAGCTTTTTTCAGAAGGTGAGTCAAGAAAATGTCTCAATAGCTACTATAGCTAAAAAGAAACCTCTGTCCCTGCTTCTACATTGCTTGAGTATCTTGAAAGGCTCTGATGATAGCTTCTTGAAAAGCAGACCAACCTTTTAGTACAGCTTTTAACATTTCCCAGAACTTATTGATGTTGTGTTTATCTACTACAGGAATTAGAGATGAAAAGCAGAGCTTTAGGGTTCTTTCTAAATGTTTACCCTCCCATTTTTGGCACAGTGCTTTTCTTTATCCAGTTATGAGGAACACAACTGCAGGTCTATTTTTCTATTCCAACCACTTCTAATATTTGTTATAACTTGGATTCACTTACGATAGCAAATTTCTGATTTTGTTTGCCCTGTATCAATGTTTAACATTTGAAAGGGATTGTTCTCTCCCCACTGCTCCACAAACTTTTATTGAAATATTTTTTTAAATTACCTGTGAGATTCTCAGTTTTTCTCCTGGAATTCCAATTTTCCCCAACTGAGTGATTGGTAATAGTTGGAAATGAAAATTGATGCAAGTAAAATACTAGTTTTGATCAACAGGATTATATACTTTGAGCGGATTTCTCTGTCATTTCTGCTGCTCTTTGGAATGGTGCAACCACAGTTACAGAGATCCTGACTTTTTCAGTATGTCCACCAGCAGATATTTTAATAAAATTGAGGTGTTATTTAGAATAAGTTTTATAGGGGGAGGCACTGCAAGTCAGAGGCAATATCTGTGTCCAAGATGTCCATTTCAAAGGTATCACTGTTTGTTTTTTAGCCAAATTCTATGTTTCCATTATCAGATTCAGAAAAGTTTTTCTATTCTACTAATATTGCCTCGTCATCTTACAGAGGCTCCCTCCCTTGAGCACTGCTACAGTGTAGCTGGGGAGACTCAGTCAAAGCTGTAAGTGAGGCAGAGAGTAAATGGCTTCTTTCAAATCCCAGCCCAAACTTATCCATACATTAACATCCTCACAGCTGAAACACAGCAAGCTGTGAATGAGAACACAGAAAAACATTGCTGTCTATGAACATACAGGAGATACATTTCTTCCTTACAGCACTGAGTACCATTTTTACAAAGTGTGCCTTCTCAATCCCTTTTCTTTTCTTAGCCTTGTGTATCATGTAATACAGTTTCACAGCAAACACTAATAGAGAATAAAAGAGCCTGCTTATATTTTACAGATTTGTATTTTCTTACTCTCATAAACAGAATAAATGTCATGGTAAGGAAAATGACTCTTTCTATTTTGGATAAATAATTTATGCATTTGTTCACTCATATTGCACATGACTGCCAAACAGGATTCTCCAAGCATTTCTGTGAAATTATGGTTAGCTTTATGGAAGCCAGAATTGTTCATCCCTGGGGGTGCAACTATGAAATCCATCTTTGCTTTCCACTCCATCTTTCATCTCTTTTGAAAGAAAACAGTCACAAAATTGTGTGGTTTGTATGCTGCTTGCACAGTGAAGTGAGAAAAAAGATCATCATAGTTTTTTCCACAGCTTCACCTCTCATGCCTTTATTTTTTCTAAGGTAAAAGCTACTATCTTATATCTGTTTCACAAAGCTCCCAAGTTTTGACATTAGCAAAACAGGGCATAATTTCGTTGCAGAACCACTTTGTAGGTTAATATGCATCAGCATGCAAAACTGATCACTGCTGCATAAGAATGTATGTGTCATCTGTCACTACTAAAGATACGAAGCAGCATGAAAATTGGGAGCTCTTGAACACAACTAATGACTTATGTTCACTCTACATGGCAGCTTGGGTGCAATGTCAAATTTCTGCTATAGTGTAGGAGATGAAAACTATTCTCAAAGAGCACATTTAGACCAAAGCACTGTGCACACGGTCACCTGCTTCTACCTTCCCTCTCATCCAACTTGTGCAGAGACACACGCCTGCCTCAAGCTAGTGCATTCCTCTGGAGACAAGGCAAGCATATATGATAAGCTGTGCTCCATGTCCCTGCTGAACTGTTTTACAGGGTGGAAACACAGATAACCACAAGTTCATGTCTGGATAACACTTTACTGCCCATCCTTCAAACACTGCATGTTTTTGCCCTTTCAGTCGGTTATTTTCATCTTACCTCCTCTATGCTATAAAGTTGCACATGTTCTGCTCTTATTCCTGTGTAACTGCAGAGCATCTGGGTCCCACACAGCACATTACTGACTAGAAGAGCATGCAAGTATCTTGGCTAGTCTCTTTTGTGAGCATAATAAGGCTATAGTTTTTGTGAGACACAGGAGAGACAAATGGCACAACTTCTGTCCCTTAATTCTGACTGCTGGTGATTTGTTTTCTAGAACAAAAGAAGGGGTAACAGCACAGTAGGACCATGCAAAAGAGATGCTTGCATAATAGCACACACAGTTTTAGGGTAGCCCTTGAAGCTGAGAATCCAGGATTCACCAACAGGGCCAGTGTGAGAAAGAGCTTGCAAATGCCTTTGGTGAACAGTCCTCACAACAAGTTCAGTAGCAGACCTGGAGATGAGCTAGTGGAAAATGAGTCAGAGTTGTAAGCCCGCTGCATACTGACCATCTTTATTATTGCTATGCCAGAAAGAACAGTGCAAAAGTGAGGTTGTGACTAAAACTATTCTGCAAACTAAAATACTACATGCAAAGGGATGCATGAAAACCTTTCCCTGTCCTTCCTTGGTATGTATGGTCAAAACTGATCCAAGAGAGAAGAAAATAAAACAGCTAGACTTACTTTCTCTCCTCCCTGTTACAGTGCAGCATCATATACACACATACAGGTTACAGGCTTAAGTGTATACCTTTGAGAATACTACATCTTCTTTTTAGCAAATGAGTGGCACTAGCTGAATGACAAAATATAAATTCCTTAGATGGCAAAATTGAAAATTATATAGAGAGAGGGCATATAGAGAGAGCAAGTTCCTATGCACATACTAAATTGAAAACTGAAGTTCGTGGGCTGACTTGGTTTGCCCTGCTAACGCTCTTGCAATCAGTTCTGTTGTTAGCCTCTGTCCTAGAGTTCCAAGCTTGCACAAGCTGCCAGAATTTGGCCCCTGTTTGGACAGTTTGTTCTGTGTCTTGACTGTATCCAGAATCCTGTCATTGCTGCAGAGGGTAAATTGTCTCTATTACCGTTCCTGTCATCCAAACTCAGCCATTTACTAGCATTTGCCGAATTTTCCCTTGCTCCTGTAAGTGCTGTTTCCAAACTTTTCTTAGAGCAGAAACTGAACAGGGCACTAGGAAGAAAGAAAAAGAATAGCTTTTGCAGTCTGAGATACTCTACTCTCTTTGGCATGCTTTCCTGCTAATTCTAAACAACAAAAAGATTTTTTAATGGGGTCCCAGCTGTCTGCCCTCTTTTCCAATTTTGTACATCTGAAATAATAATATTTTCTAGGCTTCTCAAGTTTAAAATAACACTAACAAACTGTGGTAACAGCATCATCATGTTAAACTGTTACCTTTCAATAACAGTTCTCCTGTAAAATTTTTTTAAATTAATTAAAACAAAAATTCCTGACAACATTTGTCTTTTGCACATGTACTACTAGAAAAATGTCTTTAAAGCTTAGCATAAAAAAGATATTCCAAATGTACAGTTTTCTATTCCCTTCTTTTAATATCAAATGTGTGTAAGGAAGATGCTCTTCCTTGAGACAAAAAGCATGTGCTGACATTTACTGCTTAGCTGACTGAAACGGTGCCTTTAAGGCATCCACCAGAGTGGAGAAAGCCCGACACAGTGTATTCCACATACCTTGTGTAACTTACATTAGGCTTATAACTAATCATACAAGAATTATCCAGTTGTTAGCAGACAACTGGAACATCTACACTAACTACAGTATTCCTTTTTGCCTTCATGTGTTCTGGGGAATGTTAATAAACTGCTTTTGGTACACCATGCCTTGGTGTGCAAGTCAGCAAAAGTTGGGAAGCTATACACAGACATTTTAAAGGATTAACATCTCAGAAAAAGCATATGAAACCAATAAAAGACACACAATGTCAAACCAGCTGACTCCAAATCCACACATAAGAGCAGCATACAATGCTGAATCCCTCTCAGCATTGCTTAATTGCTTGTCTCAGTCAACCTGCAGTGCAAATATCTATTTCAATTGCTTGCTTGCTTGTACTCAGCTGCAGTGATGACAGATGCACTGAGTAGTCATACCCAGCTTGCACTAGCCTGATATTTCATACAAAATTGTCCTTCTTTATTCTTGTAGATATGGTTCAGGAGGTACAGCCTTTCCCCAAACCTCCAGATGGTTTAGCAAGTGTTACTATCCTGCTACAAGCCTACCACTCTATGCTGCTGTTATAGAAAACTTCCTGAAAAAATCAACACCATTTGAGGGCTTAAGGTCCCAACTTATGCGCATTGCAGCTTGTGTCAGTATGTTGTTTCCTCTAAAGGGCATGCTAGGGGGAGCCAGGTGGAGTCAATAATCCTGGTGCAATCCTCAACATTAAATCCCTGAAAACCGGACACTATTTCAGACACATTAAAAATGCTTATCACCTCTGGACAGGGCACACTGTAACACTCACTTCACAAACCTTTACTGGCATTGTACCCCACACCATGCTGGTACCAAATGGTTTGCTGCTGAGCTGTAGCACCTTAGATTTACTAGCCTGACAGAAATTTAGTTTTACGCTGTATGTGAGGCAAGGAAAGGAGTAAACTCCTCACATGTCTCCATGAAGTTCTGGAGCTATTGTTGGCTAGGCAGAATTTTGCATGGCACCACGACCACAACCCAGTACTAGGTCTCCTGCACTAAGCAGGGGAGATACGCAGCATGCACTGAGTCTCTACAGTCAGTCATAAATGTAACCTTGCAGTCTTCCAAAATTCAGAAAATTCAGAAACTACTGTTGCCACATCATCTCCACCCAACCACCCTGCAGGGTGACTACCTTCTGCCCCAGCAGAAGAATGTCACCCAGTGGACCCTGTTTGTTAGTTCCACTACTTGAAGAAACAGAAAAGAAAATCTTTCAGAGCTGTAAGTGCTCAGGGAAAGACAGCGTGCATCAAGCCCACTTCTTTACATGTTAAGAAATCACTTTCTCAGCCTTATACCATGAAACAGTTCCTAGGTTCCTGTTAGCTAAGTGTTGCATGGGATAGAGGCCCCGGAATCTTGATACCAGGCTATGCCACAGATACAGGTGGTATAAAGAGTGCAAAACTGAGGTGCCTTCACAGGTACAAAACTAAGCCAGAACATAGAAAAATGCTGCAGATCAGAAATACATTAAGCAATATTTGGAAAGGCATGAAGGGCCAGTAAAGTCATCTGAGATCTAAGCACAGTCAATACACATTATGTGGAAAAGATATCAATTTACTCTTTTTTTTTTTTTTCCCTTTTTCTGCTAACCCATCCCAATTCAGTATAATGGACTAATTTTGTTACAACTGGTGCAAAATTGGCCTAAGACTCATGTGAGGTTATTCACTAAGACATACCCTACCTTCAATGTGTATGTGAGAGAGATTATTATTTTTTGCCACTCTAGCCGCCCTCAGAAAGAGAGTCCAGCTGTTGGCTTCTTTCATAGCAAGGGATCAGAACATATTACTTTACATTTTCAACGCTGGTCGTGCAAGTAAAAAGGCATCTTAAAGACTTTGTAAGTTAAAGCTGAAATTCTCCAAAGCCTCCAAAGATCATGGGGCTTATGGCTTTCATTGAGTCATAGCTTACAGACTTTAAAGGCCAGAAAGGAGTGTTAGATCATAGGTCTAACCTGTACATTGCAGTTCATTAAACTTCAGTTACTCCTGTGCTGAGCTCACTAACTTCTGTTTGCCTAAAGCGTATCTTCTATAAAGGCATACAGCCTTGATCTGAAGACATCAAAAGAGGAAGAAACCACTGCTTCCCTCAGTATTTTGTTCCTGTGGTTAATCAAACTCCTAGTTATAAATGTATGTATTATTCTAATTTGAGCTTTTGTGGTTTCAGTTCACAGACATCGGTCCTTGATATGCTTTTTCTCCTAAAACAGTCCTTCAGTTCCCAGTATTTTCTTCCCTTGGAAGTATGCACACATAGTAACCAAAAGTCACCTCCCAATCTTCTTTTTGATAAAGCAAACAGATGGTGTTCTTTTATCTCTCATTATAAGCCTTTCCAGTCCTTCAATCATTTTTGTGGCTCTCTTCTGTACTTTCTCCAATTTGCCATTTTTTTTTTAAGTGGAAAACAGTTGTACAAAAAAATCCAGTGTCCATTTCACTAATACTGTATAAAGAACATAATTATTCATCCTTACTATTCCTGTTCACTACTCCCTTGCTTATACGCACAAGGGTTTTTGATTACTCCTTTTGCCACAGCATTACACACAACAGCCGCCCACACCCAGCTGTTTGTTGTTTATGATTTTTAAATGCTTCTTAGAGTTGCTGTCTTCCAGTTTCTTGCCCCAAAAGTTTTCCTTACCATTACTTGCTGTAATGCCACATTGGACGAGGAGTTCACCAACATCCATTTTCCTAAGTGTAATTACATTTAATATTGCTATGAAGCCCCAGCTTCTGAAAGCATGTGATTATTCAACAATTTTCACTATCTTTAAAAAAAAAAAAAGTATCTACCCTCTGTGTTTGAAGATGTGCCTGGTTGTACCTGAAACATTAGGAAGTTCAGGGTAAACTTAAAAAAATTAAAAAGTTATAATTTAAAAAGGCTTATGCCTTTTAAACTAATACATCATTTTTTGAGTACCAGGCTGAGATATCCGAAGAAAAACAATGTGCCAGTAAGCATTCTATAAATAAATCCACACTATATCTGATTTTATGCAGTGAACAACAACTTGCATTTCCCTGAGAAATAAAACTTATGCAAATAAGATTCCCAGAGCTCAACAGCTGCAAGGCTTCTACCATTCTCATGTTGTTTGGTCTTTCAGAAAGGTTCTATAGAACTGATGAAGCACTGGAAATACAAGGGGAAGTTTGAAGAGAATATTGAAGGACACTAAGGATGATTAAAAGCAAACAAAGAAACAAATAAAGGGATACCATCAAAATTTACAAAGACTGTAAAACTGCAGGTCAAAAATAATCTGTACTCTGGGTTATTCAATACAGTAACAGAATACCACAAAGTATAGATATGTATGTTCACATTTGTGATTTTATTTCTATCGTAACAGATCTTATCCAGCTAAAAATGTTGAAATGGCAACTGAATTGAAAATGTATATACGTATCTGAGAATTAGCTGAAGAACACATCTTGAAAAAGTAAACTTATATGAGCCAAGTTGTAAATTTGTGTTATGAACATCTGTGCCTGCAGTACAATATTGATTTTACTCCTGAGTAATACTACAGATTGGAAAGCTCTAGAATGCAATAAAGTTATAAAAGGAAAGTTTTAATTCGACCCAGTGACTTGATGATTCAGATTGGTTTTAAAAGATTAAAGGAGATAAAATCAAACTGAAATGAAAAAGCCCACAAAACTCTTTAAAAGTCTGCTTTCCTTTTTACTAGAAAATAAAGTTACTTTCACTCAACTTCCCTCTGTCCTAAGTTATTTGTAGAACTCCATATTTTATTTAAATATTCAAAATATGTACTAAGATGCAGAGAGATGTTGCTTCATTCCTGTTATTTATTAAATAGGCTTCAGGGCTTCACTGAAGAAAAATAGGAAACCTGCTTTGATTTGTGTGGGCCAGGTAATTTCAGGTTATACCTCAAGATTAAATGTATACACTGCAGAAAAGGGAACTACTGGCATGGGGAAGACAAATATAAATAAATATTTGGTTACTCTGATCATTTTAAAAAGACTTAGCTATAGATTCTGGATATTTTAATACACTCAATCCATGCATTGTATGGGGAAGAGACATAGAGAAGTAAGATTTGCATAAAATAATCCCTATACAAACCAGAACACAGCTTAACTCCTTTATTTATCTCTCCAAGTCTAGGAATTCAAATAAGATGCTGTTGTTTTGAGTTTTTTATCAATTTTCTCTGCTACATAAAATTTTACACAAAACATATATTAATGCATTGCATTTCAAAATAAACTTTCCTTTACCTTTGCACTATTGAGAAACCAGAGCTTAATGCTAATAACAAACAACATCTATGTAGAATGAGGCAAAGAACACCACAGATAATGAGGCATATACCAGAGGCTAATTCTGCCATCAGCAGAATTTCAGATTGAAACAGTTGCAAGTAAATGGAAATTAACAGTTTAAATTGTGTGTAAAGTCTTCTCAAACACAATCAGAACAGAAAATTACACCTCGCAGTGAGGAGAATTTGTTAAGGAAACAGATAATTTGACCATAAATAATCAAAATGAGAGGGACCTGATTGTTTCTGAAAATAAACGCTAACAGGCAAGTTAAGCATCCAGAGACATCCAAATATAAGCAAGAAATAGGCACTACCTAGTTCTGAACAAAACCCCCCAACCTTCTGGAACTGCAGTACTAGTGTGCTGTCTCACTGCTTCTAGTAAACCAGAGTCATGATACTAAATAGAGAACAGGAAGAGAACATAGAAATTAGTTCCAATCAGTTGCCCATTACTTTAAATTTGTAAAAATTCCCTATTAACAAACTTAAAAAAACCCATATATTGTAATAAAAACAGGAGGCTGTTGCCATTGGCAAGACAACGGGTATAATAATGTCTTACTACCAATTCTGGATATCAGCAGAACTGAATGAAAATCACGGATTTATACCAGAGGTATCCCCTCTGCTTATCAGTAAGGTAGGAAAAAGGAAGAAAACATTGTTTTTTAAAAAATGTCAACATTAAAAAAAAAAAAATCCCTAACAAAGGAATGAGCAAACTATGAAATAGTAAGGTAACAACCAGAATCAGAAAAGTCCAAGAAAATAAGAGTTTGGTTTTCAAGATACAAAGGGGTACACAAGACATCCTGTTTGGGAAGGAAGAAGAGAGAAGGAGGCTAAGATAATTCTTCCGCTCAGAGCAGTACATATGCTTTTAGGCACATTAAACTTCCCTGCATGCAGAAGGTACATGGTTCTGCGCTGATAGATCACAGCAGTCAGAACTGTGATGAGATCACCAAGTACAGAAAATGCACAGGCACCAGAACTGAAAAAAAAATCCAAGATCCTAAACAGAAATGCAGTGCAAACCCAAAGCGCCCCATGCTTTTAGGAGCTATGTCTTAAGAAGTCCAGTAAAAACTAGTGGGATGTGAGCTCCAACTAATTAAGTAATTACAAAATATATGTGGAAGTACATTGTACGTGATAGAGCCAGATTATTTCCCATATTTTAAAGTTCAAAGAATTGCCCCCAAGGAAACAAAAGCTACTGAAGAAGGTAGTGCAAAGATGAGCGTATCTTTGTTAGTTATATCGGATTTACAACACTGAAGTAACAACTTAATGCACAAAGGGTTATGTTAATATTTATGTGTGGTGTTTGAGCACAGCCAGGGTGGACAGTCTGATCCAGGAGTTCACATAATCAATAAGAGTTCTGCTGTCTTCCCTGACATTCCATCCAGCTTAGCATCGTGTATGGGTACATGTGGGTGAATCATCTGCAGCACCTGAACAGGATGTGTGGAGAGGCTTGGTGAATCAGTGATCCAGTATCAAGGCAAGAGGACATTATTTTCCTGGAGACATCACTTTTTTAATGAGAGTTTCTGAATGCAAGTCATTTATAAAACCCATTTTTGCTCTTCCTACAATGGAGGGCATTAGGTCTGGCTTTTTCTCCAAGCTTCACATTTAACGTGTTTTTTTTTTCCTGCTAAGACCACAGAGCTGCAGCTATGCACAGCTAGATCATTGCAACATTCCTGCAATCTCAGTAGTGTTGACAAAATAGAAGAGAATAAATGGCCACTGGGCAAAATTTAAAAGCCTGTTTAAAAAGGCATGTACTTCATGGCATGAAAAGCACTACTTAATCTAGGATACCTTATTCCCTTTACTACCATAAACCAAAATCCTGGGTCACAGTTTCAAGTTCAAGCTCCTCCTCCATTCACGTACATAGCTTCATATCAGATAAATATGAACTTGATACCTTTCAGCCTAGAGCTGTTACTTTTTTGTTTTCATTTTTCAATGGTAGTTTGACCGCAGACCACACAAGTACCTTGTAAGAGGTGAGGATGAAGAGGCTGGTGAGCAGTAAGAACAGCTGTCATCTCATCATGATCGGAAGGATGTATGTACTCATAAATGCTATTACCAGTAAGCTCCACCTGTGAAGAGACATAGAACACATGAAGCAGTGCAGCTGGCTTTTTTTTTTTTTTTAATCCCAATGGTGCTCTTAAGTAACCTGCATATGCTGCATCTGGATAACTATACACCATTTTTAAAACTTAAGTTGAATGTATCAAAACTGTGTTCCAAATTATACCAATTAAACTGAACTAATTCCTTCCTCGGCAGTTAACTAATATTATAGGGGCTTTTGTGGAAATTCCTAGTGATGACCCAGATACAGAAGAGCTGCGATTAGAGAGAGCTGGCAAATGAAGAGAGCAGCTAGTAGGAAGCTACTAGAGCAGCTGTGGAAATGTTATATTGCCACAAAATGGGATAAAATCTCTGTGAACTGTATTAATGTCTCTCAAGAAGACAGATATTTAAAATAAAAAAATAAAAAAATTTTACAGGTTCCCAGAAACTACCACCTGCCTTCAGCTGGCAGCTAGGCCTTCAGAGCAAAATCCCTAGACCTACAGATTTCCTTTGTGATGTTTCAAAGATGATCCGCCACACTCAACACACAGTAGTGTGAAGAGTTTGAAACAGTAGCCAATGAATTCAAAAGGCAGACTTCTGAAGGTTTTAATGGGCACCGACTTGAGCCTTCACTGCTTTAAGTAAACAGGCACAGTATAGACTAGATCTATCTTAAATATCTGTGTATTCCCTCTTCTCAGTTGAACTTTGCTCGCACAGGAATGTGTTTCTGTCTTTCTCACTGTTGTACCCGTAATAACTGTTGCACAAAAAAATGAATGGCGTGCACCGTATGTCCTTTTTGCTAACTCTATTTGCCACGTATAAAACTCACCAACAAAAGTCTCCAGATAGATGTAGTAATTGATTTAAGGAGTGAACCAATACTTTGAGCCTGTGTTTTAAATTAGTGTCAGGCTGCCCAATTGTTCTGTGTGGCCTGATGTGCCTTGGGCCCCCAAGATCAGAGACAGCTGAGAGGTGAAGTAATTTAACCTATTCTTCTGAGCCAATCCTACTGATTTGCTAAGATGTGCGAGTTGCCTTTTCTTTGGAATAAATGAAGTTGTCTATCCCACAAAGCAATCTTTTTCCAAAAATGTTTCACATCGTTCCATTTTCTGCATTATTCATGGAATGTCTCTTCCCAAGACTATGCAAACTAACTGTTTTTCAAGCCATCTATTCCCCACTGCTTCCTTCCAACAACCTCTCCCTCCTAAAACAAAAACACCAACAACAATTTGATATTCTAACCAGAACAAGATTTCACTGAATAAGGGAAAAAAGAGAGAAAGAAGGAGAAAAAAGA